>CM065054.1:106709391-107059391 GCA_032883995.1 Coronaproctus castanopsis | reverse complement strand
ATCCGATTTTAAGTATCTTTTATAGTGAAATAATAATCATCGATAAGAATATAAATGAATACATACGAAAATTTATATTATTCGTTTGGCTATCTAAAAAGGAAAAGATTTTATATGTAAATATGTTTATGTGTGCATGTATCGTTTTGTCTATCAAATAAAATTAGAACTAGATTGGTGTTGTGTCCGTTATGGAGAAGTTATGCTCGTCCGGATGGAACATTTTAAGTTGAATGCTTCTATTTGTCTCATACGTTATTGTTTTCTCCGTCAATATATTTTACGATATGTTGCATGTGTATACGCATGCATGAACATAACTGAGCACGCATCGTGCAATTAGATTTGTACACTACCTCCGTATTAAACTGCCTTATTAAGTAGTGTATACTTGCACTTTAAATTTGGTACATCCAATAGATCCGAAGCTTAATTTTCCAATTATTTAGTTGTTAAACATTCACGACGACGACTTCGAAAAGTGTAAACGTTCTGAACGTTAAATGTCAAACGGACAATAGCACATCACTGGGAGTGTCCTAAATTCTGCCAAGAATGTCCAAAAACATTATTTTTTCCATAAATCATATTTCGATCAAAATGATTAGGAGTAATTTTTTTTTTTGTAGAAGGCAATATTTTTCGAGAAAATAAAAATTTTGAAAAACTAGATCTTAACTGTAAATTTCTATAGTACCGTTATTTATCTCTGCAGAAAACATCATTCATCCGAGTAATGGGCTATTCTGTTTTTTTGTGTTTTTTTTTTCTTTAATTCTATTTTTAACCAGTGGAAACACAAACCTAATCTATTGGCTTGTTGGACGAGATCAATGTGTAGTATTTGTTCTTATCAGCTAAATTACACCTCAAACCTAACCTAAAATATCACTAAAAAGTTATAATCTGATACACCTTCCAATACGGTCAGTATATTAAAATAATTTTTGTAAAAAGATGAACCTAATCTAGTCGGGTATTGTGCTGTTCTCGTTTTTTCCTTTAATTTTCTAATTCTAACCTAGCCGAAATAAACTTATAACCTAACCGGCAAACGAGGTTCACAAAAAAAAAATGCATTCCGCAAAGAGATGTTTCATTCCGAGTCAAAATTATAAAAATGTAATTTTTGAATAGAACGAATTATGTAATATAAAATAATTTACTTGAAATACAACTTTAGATTGCAGTTGCATTTCGGACATTTCTAACCGTCATTAGGTATAAAATTCCACTCCCTTAACTTATTCGATAAGTTTTCTTTATTAACGCATAAAATATGCAGATAACAAACAATGATACGCATATTTAAATGTAACTAAAATAATAAATTTAAAAGAAATATAATAAACAAATTTAAAAACAACGTAAAAACAAAACCATTTATAAACGAATAACAAACACAACAGGAAGTAGGAATAAAACGCGGGATATCAAACAACCGTTTTAACCAAAACAACAATGATAATATGAGATAACATTTAAAAAAAAAAAAAAAAAAAAAAAAAACACAATACAGGAGTGTCAGGTACGTTAATTTGGATAAAAAATATAAAAAATAAAGAACTTAAGAACTTTACACATTATCATTTGGGCTTCTTTTAACATTGTTTAATGGGGTTTTTCATATATATTAACGAGTATTTAATGCCTACTACTCGATAATCATTAATTGTAATACATATAACTAGATGCTATTGATAATATTAGTCTTGATGAGAACGTCTAAGAATTTCCAGGTTCTAGACGTCCGGAATAGCTGAGCTTATCTTCTTAGTACGATAGTCGTCGTTTTTTTGGCAAGTATTGCGTATATGAATGAAGGACGATTAATGATACGTGGCATTCATCGCATACAAGCGGTGGTTGGTTACCAAGCAGGTACGAGTGGGTGATTAATATATGTTCGAGACACGCTCTATTTACCGGCTGTTTCCAGTCTAGGCAGATTTTGTCGATGAGTTTTGACTATAAGGTGTTTTTTTACGCATCCAAAAATGCTAGGTTGACTACGGAAGGATCGACTCCATGATCGTAGTATGATCCGGACTGAATCTAGAGCGTACTCGTTCAGTATGTGTTGAAGTTTAATAAAATATCGCTGCTATAATTATAATCGGTCGTGTCGTCTTAGTTCGCTTTCGATACTAACATGCTAGCTTACTTTCGTGTTTTCCTAACCCGCGATACTAATATGTTTTCCAGATATCAACGGATCAAAATCATCCGATGTATCATTACTCTTTAGATGGCAATCATCATGAAGTATGTATTTTTTTTTTTGCATCGTTCTATATTATTATTATTAAATTAAATTAACGTGCCATGTATAGCAGCCAAGGCTAGAGGCACGATAGGAAAAGAGGATTACATTTGAGGAATAGAGACCGGATCGGTGGAGGAAGGTAATTAGAAATGAAAAGTGGTCATGTTTGAAGAGATTAAGAGACTAAGCGAGGAATTCGAGGGACGATAAACTAGAGAGGATATCGTTCTATATTTAACGTAATAATCTGTTGTTCATTTCGTCAAAAATTGTCTCTCTACACATATATACATATTTATATAAAGCAGAATATTGGGAGATCAGTTTGGCTTTTCTATATGTGCGTAGATTTATAAAATGAGCGCGAATTTAATTCAGATTTTGCTGATTGATTTTTTTTTTTAGTTTCATTACAAACGCATTACATAGGTCAAACTGATTAATAGGGCGTGGGTTTTTTTAACCCTTATCAATTTCTCAGAATTGTCTGAACTTCTAGAAAGAGGACGTCAGGTAAATTATTTATATAAAGCAGAAGGTATATTGGGAGAAGATCAGTTTGGCTTTTCTATATGTGCGTAGATTTATAAAATGAGTACAAATTTAATTCAAATTTTGCTGATTGATTTTTTTTTTAGTTTCATTACAAACGCATTACATAGGTCAAACTGATTAATAGGGCGTGGGTTTTTTTTAACCCTTATCAATTTCTCAGAATTGTCTGAACTTCTAGAAAGAGGACGTCAGGTAAATGTTTGGGTATGTTCAACGGCTTTTAAAAAAAAAAAAAAACTTTATATAGTGCATAAATTATAATCACGTATAAAATCGCTAATATTATATATTAGGAAGTAAATTCAACTTTTTGATGCATTTTGGCAACTTGGGAAATTGTAGTTATTTTTTTTTTCCGAATCTTAAGATTAACCGCATAATGTTCGATTTTATCGTAAATAGAAAAAGAAAAAAAAAAGGTTATAGTAATCACAGCTATCACTAATGCGGCTTTGTTTAATTATTTCCGAAAATTGATTCAATGCGAGAGTTGAAAGATGGTATCGAGATTGTTACTCGTCGATTGAGATTTCCTATTTATAAAGTCTAAATGCTAAGTAGGCTTCCTTCATTTCTCTTATATAGGTGCTAATTAATAAGCGTTATAATATCCGTCAAATTGATGGTTATCTGGATGTACCATATTTTTTTCCCCTCCGAGACGGATACTCGGTAAAAGGATATATTTTTTGTCTATTTTCTCCATCACGCCCGTGTGATTGTTATAATCAGCGTGTATCTGAAGAATGTTCTTCTCGATACATTTCTCATCTAGAAACAGTAGTATAATCGCCGAATAACAAAATGACGATAAAGTTTTCAATGTCATGTTCAAAACAGTCAATTGCGATATTATCTTTTGCTGCATATTAGGAATAGACGATATACATCGATGTATTCTTGACGTTTCGATATATTCGATGCATCGATGTTTTTCATTCGATATTTTAAATCGATAAAGCTAGATTTTATGATGTGATTTATTTATTTAGATTTTATATTTACAAACTAGTTACATTCGTAATAATAATAACTAATTAATTAAATATAATAACTAGCGATAGGTATTTTATTATAGTTACAGTTTTTACAGATTTTTATCATCCTTCAGTTGCAATATTTCTCTAGAACTATGTTGGTTACACTGGCAGTCACTGGCTCACAAATTGAATCAAAGAAAAAGCTTTATTTTATTATGAGGTTGTGTGTTGTTTACTTTGTTTGAAGTGGAAATATTTGTTTTAATTTTTAAACTTTACACGTGTTTTATTAATTCACTTCAACTACAGTGAATGAGTCCGTGGCAAAAGATGTACAAAAACTGGTACTTAATGAAATTAATCAAAGATTGAGTGTCATAGAACATGTATCTGCTTTAGCCATTTCAAGCATTCTTGATCCGCGATTCAAAAAAAAAAATCATTTCGGTGATCACTTAGCTTGTGCAAAAGATGTAGAAAAAATAAACAATTTAATGGAGACTCAGTTTTGCCCGAATGAAGATACTGAATCCGACTGTGATAAATCTGAAAAATGTGAGGAGACCTTTTCACTATGGAGCGATCATTATAAAAGTTAGTACATCGTAATTGGAAAAATAATAAATCGGAAGAAAGTATGTCTGATGAACTTTGCATTTATTTAAGAACGTCTGTATTGAATGAAAACCCATTGGAAATATGGAAAGATTATATAGTACAATTTCCTAAATTTACATTCAGATATTTAAAGATAGTCGGCACATATCTGTTCCATCAGAGAGTTTGTTTTCACAGTCAGCGCAAATATTAAACCAAGAGCGAAATAATCGAAATAATCGATTGTGAAGGGCAAGAGATTAAACAAAATTTTATTTTTGCAAAGCATCGACAAAAAATATTGGGATATTTGAAGGTTTTTGTAATATTATTTTTAATAAGTACTGCGTAATCTATTAATGTGTGTTTAATTTGTTTAAACGGTCATTTTTTTAAATTTTTGTTGATTAATAATAAATATTTTTAACGTAACACATTTATTTCCTTTTATTTTTCAACATTTTTAACATTATGTATAATAAAATAAAATAATAATCGATGTATTCTCTGATACATCGGTCCTACATCGATGTCACCAATCGATATATTACATCGATGTATTTTTTTTTATCCCTCCCTACTGCATATTGGTTCGTAACAGGTTAAAATATTCTACAGACGATGGATGTACGCGACCACTCGTGTATCTACATTTCTCCGTAAATAGATAACTTGTGTTTTGTTTTGTTTTTTTTTTTGTCATAGAGTCTATGTTGTTTTGTAGGAAATTGTGTAGTCGGAAAATATTTAAATCTCCAGTTGAGTCGGTTGAAAGAAAACAAGATATCGTTTCATCATCACTTTCTTCGATGGAGAGATGTTGATTTCCTAAAAATATGATATAGTCATTTTAACAAAAAAAAAAAAAATCAGAATATAATTTTATTTTATATGTACAACGTTATGTGGATTACGTTGACGTCTTTTTTTGGGAGACGACGCAATTGTCTACGACTTTATATAAATGACGTCATATTATATCAAATATTGGAAATTTTTCAACTTCTAAAAGCGACATTCTTATTTTTGTGTTTATACTAATAATAATATAAAAGTACAATATATATATATATATATATATATATATATATATATATATATATATATATATATATATATATATATATACTTTTACCAGTCTGGTATTTCCAGTCATATAAAATAGTCAAATATTGAAACCGATTTTTTATTGGTGTGTAATTTATTTTAGCTACTTTAAGATTCGGTTTGCAACATTTACTTTCGTATTTTCGGCTAAAATGTTTAATAAAAATTAAAATTACATCATAACGTCTAATGTATAATATGTATGTTCAAAAATATAAGTTTATAAATAATTTATAAAATTTCGTCACTAATTTACAATCCAAATAATTACCCCACTGTACGAAATTAAAGAAAATAATTTAATTTCTCTCGGTGATCTTAGCGGTTTTTTTTTTTTAGAAAATATTAATATTTTCCTGAAATGTGAAACTCCATTAATACTTATTATCATATTTTTACATACTACAGCAGCATCAATATAAAAAACACCACAGCGAAACATATATCATATACTGCGGAGTATTATTGTCAACGCGATTTTGTGATTGAACTATCTGAATTATAAAAAGAATTCAATCGTATTAATATTAATCGGGCGCGTCGATTATCGATAAATTTGCACAAATTCGTAATATATTATTCTTTTTTAACAGATAAAACCGATGTATGATGTACCCCCGCAATATCCGCCTCATCCAAATCAAGGGTCACAATATCAGGCTTACAATCAACAAGTGCCTCCTCCTGCACATGCGTACGGTAATGGTCAAGGAAGTTATGACTCGGCGCAAGGTCAACAAATACACAATGTACCTTCTAGCGACCAAGGTTCTTATTCTCCCCAGAATTATGGTAGAGTGTCTGCTCAAAACATGTATAATGCACCTTCTCAACAAGGTTACAATGTGCATCCGTATCAGCAATATCAGTTGAATGCTGAACCGGTTGATGGTTTTCACCAACCTCATGCGGCTCAGTCTCAGCCTCAAGTTGTTCAGTTACAACCGCAAGTAGTTCAGTCGCAACCACAAGTAATTCAGTCGCAACCACAGGTAGTTCCAGCACAACCTCAAGTGGTGGTTCAGTCGCAACCACAGGTAGTTCCAGCACAACCCCAAGTAGCTCAACAAGCACAACGTCAAGTAGTTCAATCGCAACCCCAAGTAGTTCAACAAGCACAACCTCAAGTCATTCAATTACAACCACAAGTTGTTCAGCCGCAGCCTCAAGTTGTTCAGTCGCAGCCTCAGGTTGTTCAAGCGCAACCTCAAGTTCCGTTACAACCCGATATGAAATTCGCTCAGGTAAATCCAATTCCAATGATTCAAGGACAACAGTTACCTCTCGAAGAACAGCAACAACAACCATCGATGTCCAAAAAATATCACGGCGACACACATAATGATATTCCGCGAGCGTAACGTGGTCGGTAGTTTTATTTGAATGAATAAACGAGTGATTCTTAGATTACATTTATATCACCCGCTAAAACAAAAAAATGTAGATGCATCGTGTCTACTTCAATAATTTACTTAATTATGGATTTCAATTTATATTTACACATTCGTATGTACTTAATATACTCCTATATACAAATTCAGAACACAAATTAGTTCCTCTTATGTGTTTTGTTATATTTTTGTACGCTTTTAAACGTTTTCGGTATTCTAAAAAAAAAAATTAGATATAATAATATATGTTATTCTTGCAACGTGTATATATGTAATTTGTTTCTAATATAGACCACACTGTATGTATATGTGTATATATATACATATATATATATGCCAATTTACGACTAATTCTATAGGTTAGTAAATTTAATATTTTAGAATAAAACGTCTTGTTGACTGTCCAGTGAGGGGAATATACACTTTTATTAGACACCTGTTAATTTAGTTTACTTTAGTCTGCGATGTTATCCAGAAACTGTCATGTTCCAGCGTGATTTTTGTTCCTTATACAAATTCATATTTTATGTAATTTATCGTTAGATCCGTACGAGAGTTAGGCTTATAATATATATACCTTGTCGGCATTTCTCAGTAATATTAAACGGTGTATTTGTGTTTAGACCTAAATATTATAAACTTCTACTGTTCTGCAAATATTTATAAACAGACTTGATCGTTACTTATCAATCTCGAAAAAACATCCGGTGGCGCTCGGCATGGAGGTAAATTAAATAATTTCAAATTTACGTATGATTTAACGTTACTTGATTAAAACTTATTTATCTAACAGACGGTTTTATAATTAAAATATAGCCGCAATTCCGTTTTATTATTCTGTATATAAATAATCTACGTAACGTGAAAGTCCAAATTTATATTTCTATCGAATAGAGATGGTTTCTTTTAGGTAAAAATAAAATAATTAAAAATTTCTATACGATTAGAATAAAGGATACGTAACAGCGAGGTAAAAACAAAACAAAAAAAAAGACAATTATAAAAACATAAAACCTCGAATTTTAAAATTCTTGTTATTATTAACCTGTTCTAATAAACTTTGAAATAAATTGTAATTATTTTTATTATACGCAATCAAAAAAATTGTTTTTTTTTTTTTTATTTACTAAATAAATATCTTCGACTTATAAAGTTATTCGTAAATTATAAATTCGGTTCTTTCTTAACATGAGCCATAGGTTTGTCTCAATTTGTCGATTCGTTATTTATAGTGCGAAAAATTAAAAATATTAATCGACATTTATAATAAATAAATTACTGAAAAAAAAAATCTTTATGAAAAATCTTTACGGCTCGTTAGGCCATTATCGAGTGAATATTTTAAATATATAAAAAATGTAAAATAAAAAAATTATAATTTACAAAAACTGACCAAAATGAAGAACAGCATTAATGAAACAATCTGACATTTTTAATTGCGAGATAAATAAATTTATTAAAATCCGATTTTCTTTAATTAAAATGAAAAACTAAAACTTTTAATAAATAAGTTCCTTTTCATTTTCAACTATTTCTCCGTGTTCGACATTTGTCTTAATTAAGTTCATATTTATAACTGGAAAATTCGACGTATGTCGTCTCCCTAAAATATTTAACTTGTTTCTATATCAAAATGTTGAAGATTCCGTAACATAAGCATTTTAAAGGAAAAACATGTTGCGCAAATTTTATTGGATGGATATAGATGTCTTCGCGTGATAATATTTAAAAACAAAACGGTCTAAATATGTAAAGGAATTTCAGATTATTGAGATTTTCAATTAAAACGGCGAAAAATTATTCATTACGATGTTTAAAAATATATATATAAATTATACAAAAGTCGCTAATAATATGAAGAATGAGTCTTTGAACAAAAGTACAATTTAAAAAAAAAAAAAATTTATCTCGGCACAGTATCGATAATACAGCTTTGTTAAACGCGGTTTTTAGGACATTATTTTTCTTCTATGACTATATAAGTCAATAGGAATAAAACTGGACGCGCATCTTGAGATTCGACAATTACGGTAACAAATAGTTCGATAATAATAATAAATGCTCGAACTTAAAAAAAAAAAATAACGCAATTAATTTTCTTTTTTAAAGAAAAAAATTTATTAATAAAAATAAAACTATTCAAAAACGTAAGATAATAATAATATCGCGCACGCAACTTTTATTTTGTATAAGGACTACGTGTACCGATTATAATTATCTTACGTTTTTGAATAATTTTATTTTTATTAATAAATTTCTTTAAAGAAAAAAAATCTACGTAATTTTACTAAAAGATTCACAACTGATCTTTATTACCTTCAAAGTAATATTTTAGAATTCTTCGCCATGCACCAACATCTGTTCGACGTTTTCTTCGACTTCACCAAGGCATATAATCCTACATTACAGAATCCTCGAACAGCTACACCAATGGAATATTGAATTAGCATTCATTAGTTTCATTCAGGTGGTACTTGATGACACTAGCTCAAAGCTTCTTGAATTAAAAAATGGTGTACCGCAGAGTTTCCGACGCTCTTTATCATTGCTGAGCATTTAACAAATGAATTTAATTTTTTTTTTTTTTTGTATGTAGATTTAGGCGCATAATTCCAAACAGGACATTCATAAGTTAGTAACAGTTCAATTAAGGATTTATATATAATTAATTTGTTCCGAATACTTAATTTAGATATTTAGTTAAATATGGGAAAAAGTGAAAAACATTCTTGTTTTATTAAGACTATATATAATTCGTATGTTTTTCGAAAGTTTTTTATCAAATTAAGAGAGAGAAAAGAAATAGATATTTACAAAACATATAAACAAAATCATGAATACATGAATAATTGAGTAATGAAGAATGTTAAGTACCTTATATATATGTATATACCTTAACAGTTAACTTACTAATGTACAACGACATCTAATGTATATGTGATAAAATTAAAATTGAACACTTAACATTTAAAGTTTCAAACTTTTAAGTACAGGAAAAAAAAGCTGCAAGATATTTAACTGTTTCTTTCCACTGAATAGTCGTGTTGATCAGTTCGAAATCTGATTTAATATCCGGCCTTCTTTCATGGCTTCTGTTTTAGCAACATTTATAGATAGCTTCCACTTGTTTAAGAATGCGCTAAGTAATCTAAATTTTAATGTTGATGTATTGGAGAGTAGTGATTTTATGAATTTAGCAAAACGAAATAAAATTGAAGTTAATCATACTAAAAAATTTATTACATAAACACGAAGCTTTTCGACTATGAAGTATAACTTGAAAATGACTTCATAGTCGAAAAGCTTCGTGTTTATGTAATACATTTTTTAGTGATTAACTTCGATTTTATTTTGTTTTGCTAAATCTAACTTTTTGTTGTAATTTGTTAATTATAGCGCTTACTCTAAACACGACGTTAATAACGGCAATATATATATATATATATATATATATATATATAATTCTTCTGTGCGTGTGTTATGTGACCTAACTCCTAAATGGCTGGACTGAAAAATTCCAAAATTTATTTAAAAAAAAAAAAAAGAATAAAGAAAAATAAATATACCTTCCGATATTTGTCAAAACTGACATTTTTGAACTTAATTCCGGGAAATGTGACGAAATTCCGCGCGATTAAAATAGTACTAGTTAAATATTTAACAGTTTTTAATAGTACCCGTTTCGTATGTAAATATATTTTCATTTAAAAAAAACGAAAGTTATTATTATTTATTAATTATTTTATAAATTAATCGAATAAGTTCGTGATAAAATTCAAATTTACGAACGAATAAGTATTTTTATTTTATTTTTTTCTATTTTTCGGTTTCGATAACGATAATAGGTTTGTCTTTACTTGAAATTCCTATTATAACGTTTCCCTGGGAGATGGTATAGCGTTGATTTCCCCTATAGTGTTGTAGTCTCCCGGTTACAACGTTCCACTACCCTTAGATAGAGCAGTACGTTATTTTTTATCTCGGTTGCCTAGTTATGACGTTACCGGGAAGGCGGAATTATTTGATATTCAAATAGCATCGTACAATAACCTAATAGAGCGAATTTTAAATATCGCGGTCGCCAGAGCACTGTACAGATTTAACTACTAACTTATTTATGTAATTTATTTTATCAAATTCCGACGTGATATACAATTTAAATTTGTTCTTATAATTTTTTTATTTTATGTAATTAAAATTTTAAGGTGATTATAAATTTAACGCGATTTAAAATTTTAAACTAAATTTCTGCGTGTAGAATCAACTACCAATGATATTGTGATCGACTTTTTAATTCGATTACGATTTTATTATTATTATTATTATTATATATTCGATAAGAAAAAAGACAATCCATAAACTGTTAATTATATATACAAACATATCGCGAAAAGAACACAGACCATATTCACACAAATTCATAAAAAAGAAATATATATATATATATACATATATAAATTTATCACATACAAAAGAAAATAAATAAAAAAAATCGTACGACCTGGTGGTAGCACAGGTATGATCGATATCCGGTTGACGAAGGTGCATCCCCAATTATTATCACAGTCGTCCTAATTCCGTACTTATACGCTGTATTTTTCGTTGGTAATCCGCGAATCATTTTAAAATTAATTTTTTTATTCTGACTAGAGTTTACTCATTAACGGTGATGTTTATATTTATAACATGACGATTTTTAAAAAGAAGCGATCTTCTAATTTGATTTCTATCGATCTCGTCACGTACGAGCGATTCGGTCGACTAGACAATCTATTACGAGAGAATAATTCGATCTGTATAACGATTCTAATATAACGAATATCTTATCTTTAAACCAATACGTATACCTATATCGATAATCACGGTTCTACACGCCGTTTATTTCCAAAATTCTCCTGTTAACTTCGGTATTATCCATTTTTGACGTTATTCCGAACATAAATCCAACTTTTTTCTCCTTTATATATTTATTATTATTATTATTATTATTATTATTGTATCCTACTTGTAGGGGAATAACGTAATAACACTGATATATCTATATATACTTATACGTCGAGCACTAGCCTATTACGCACATATTATTCTTCGCTAAAATTTTCTATTTTTAAAATTTATTTTATTTATTTTTTTTTTTTAAATATTTATAATCAATTTCAACGGTACCCCCCTAGCTCTTAACACGCCATAACATGCATAATAATAAGAAGAAGTAAATTGTAAACAACACATTTTATACCAAGTACACTCATCAAATTTTTATTGCGTATGTTTGATAATGACGCCGATAAAAAAACGTTTAAAGTGATTAAACTATGTTACGATTTTGGTTTGTTTATAAATCATGAAATCACTACTCTCCGATATTTAAACCTATTATATATTCGTATATTAGTAAATTATCGAGAAAAAGTATTACGATAAGTGTGTAGAATACGTCGAAATAGATTAATTAATTTCATAGTAAGCCTCACCATGCGTTATACTAGAGGTACAAACATTGTAGAATTAAGCATATCATTTAATTTTCGTCGTATGCCATTTATTTTGTGTTGTGTACATATGTATGAACATGTATATATATATATATATAAGGTTTACGGTTGTATAGTTATGCAGATGATCTGCTTTTAGTATATAATGTTAATTTATGTAGTAAATTGACGTTATCGTCTCATATTTCTAATTGTAATGAAATTATTAATAAGCTTAAAACAATAATAAATGCCTTAAATCTCAAATTTGAGATTTCTAAATCTCAAGTTATGGTTGTTTCTGGTCGAGATAAAAGTTTTGATCAGATAATTTATGATAACATTAAAATCGACAATCATGTGTTTAGTTCTACTGATCACATAAAATATTTGGGTTTCATTATAGATAATACGTTAAATTATAATAAGCATATACAATATATAAATAATAAAACCAACAAATATTATTATATATTTAAAGCTGTTGGTGGTAAATTATGGGGACTTAACTATAAATCTAAGGTAATTCTTTATAAAGGTTTAGTACAGTCATTATATACATATTGCGCTGGTGTCTACTTCAAACATTTAACTAAGCAGCAAATACATAATGTAATTTGTAAGTGCCGTAAATTTCTTATTGATTCAATCTCTTCTTATATTACTGTATCAAATATAACATTATATACTATTGCTCGTATCTTACCTATTGATCTTTATATTAAAAAAAGATCTTTAATTTTTGATGCTAAAAAAAAATAATTATGGTGTCATAAGTAAAATAGTTCTTAAACAGTTGAATACACAAATGAATTTAGTGTAAGATACAAAATTTTAACAAAAGATAAATTAATTAGTAAATTTTTTCCGAATGTAATAGATCGTTTTAAAAATAAAAAGATTATAGTAAATTTTTACATGACTCAGATACTTTCTGGTCATGGTTCCATTGGATATTATTCGAATAAATTAAATATAATCGGTGATAATAAATGTCACAACTGCAAGTGTAATGTAGTTGAAAATGTGCAACATATAATATACAAATGTAACAAATATGATCACCTGAGGCAGTTTGTACGCTTAAACCGAATGATATTATTTTATTAAACCAATTTCCGGTTTTTATCTTGGAAATATTTAAAATTAAGTACATTTATAGATAATCGCTACTAGTAGCAATAAGCAAAAATTTGCATGCTACTACAGTTTTTTTGTTTCAATTGTAATGTATATGTTAAATATATAATAAATAAAATAAATAAATATATATATATATATATATATATATATATATATATGCATATGTACCTCGTATTTTTTGTGTTTTTTTTTAATCGTATTTTATTTATTTCCTTGCAGGTTTTTGTTTGTTTTCTCTCCTATCGCCTAACATTTGTCTCATTAATTTTCGAAATTCAGTGCTACTATATAACCGTTAATGTATTATAAGGTACTTATATGAACATATCATTGTGAAATAAAGCTCCTTCTTCATTTATAATAATTATTTAAAAAATATATCATATTATTCAAAAACAGTTTGATAATTAGATACAACAATTTCGACATGTGCATATATATATATATATATATATATATATATATATATAACTGTCGCAATTGACACGGTAATAATATTCGCGATAATTATAATTCCTACAAATAATTTAAAATCGACGAATCGTCGGATTGATACATCGTTACGGCGGAGAAAATTTCCTTAAAAATTAATAAATACCGAACGGCGTGATCGAATATTATTTTCACTTTTAAACTAATTTAACATGAGAAATATTAATAAAAAAATCTTACCGGAAATAATATCTTTAACAAATATCATCGTATTATATATTTAAAACCGCGCCCATTAAAATAAATGACAAACAAAAATTTTGTATATAACCTTTTACGAAAGTAATAATATTAAGCGTTCTAAGTCATTTTAACAATGACTAAAATTCAATCGCAACGACGAATTATTCGTTTCGTTTTTTATAATTTTCCCATTAAATTGTTCTTGCAAACAGGGAAAATATTGAATACGCCCGCTAGACCAGACCTGTCAGTTTTAAAAGACGTTCTCATTAATACTGTATTAACGGATTAAATTTAACGAATATAACAATAACTTCGACATTAAGTCCGGTAACGTAATTAGTGAACGAGGCTAATTTAATTTTAAAAAAAAAAATTAATTAGTTCCTATATTACGCGTTCTATTTGAACAATGATTAAAATTCAATCGCCACGACGGATTATTTAATTTCGATTTTTTTTTTTGGTAATTTTTTCATTCGTTTTGTTTCTTACAAAAAAACGAAAGTACCTGAGAATACGTCCGCTAGACCGGACCTGTTCATTTTAAAACATCGAATTTCGGAATATTTCAACGCTTTTCATAATAACGCGTAAATTATCGACTCTGTTTCAATTAATGAACTAAATTCTTATTAATTTCGGTCAGCTTAGATTTGTAATTGTTTCGATGTAGTCGGATTTCCTTAAACACGTTACGCCCGCGTTCTTATTACGTAACCGATGAACTTTAGCTCTTGTCTTATTATTGTACGTAATGATCGTTGCCGGTATAAACGTGTAGTAGTTAACTTAAAATTCTAACTAGAATCTATGACGATAAACTATACTTCTAATAAGATGCGTTAATCACCGGTAACATTATTACGAAAACAATTGTCTCTATCGCCTATAAGAACGACTGAAGTGAGCTAATTTTAAATCGCCATGTAAAAAAAGTTTACATTTTTCGAGAGTCGTGATGATGAACGCGCATTTCAACACCTATATTGCATATAAAAGAGAAAAGACGATACACATCGTGTTTAATCCCCCTGTGTTACGTACGAAAATCGCTATACCTCTTCGCTATTTTATCCTGTACACGTTTGATGACTAGACATTTTTAAAGGTACTTTATTAAGTTTATTCTGCGATATCGTCGAAGGCACATTATTATTATTATTATTAGGTCATAAAGCGTTGCAAAGTTTGAAAAACAATCATTATTTCAGTGAGAATATCGACTCTTAAACGGGGACAACTTCCTACTAATTCGCTTAAGAACGGTCGGAGAATCAATAAATTCCTTAATTAAAAACAATTCAACAGGAATTCGCCTCATCTTCATTCGCAAGGTTCTTCAGCAGATCTACTAGAAGAAATGATTACCGATTAAGTTAGAATTAATATTATTTCTAGTATTTAAAGTACTAAGAATTTCGAATTCGCGACGAGTAAAACTGCTTCCGAACTTCACCGATCATTAACACATTCGCGGCGTGCGACAAGTCGCAATTTACATACTTAGGTTGAACACATTTCCGACTTTATCTGAACCACATTTCACGCACCTACGCGACATATTACAATTTGTTGAAAAAAGCGCGATCATATAACTGGCATCTATAACCGTCGTAGTAATTCACCAGTTCTGGGTCTGTAGAACTATTACGGTCTAGTAATATATCCTGTTGTTATCCGTATCGAATGGAAAATTAATAAGATAAATAGGTGACGAGCGATCGGATTTCGTAAAGGAACCGATTAGAATTTCAGCGAACACGCGTTTCGCGTACTAATAATGGAGCGTTACTAAAAATTAAATCATTATCATCCGCTTTTCGCTTCGAACACAATTACTTTTTCACTTCTTCGTATTTTGATATAACATCGACAAGCTTAATACTTACCGAAGCATTCACGCACGCGGCAAGCAGCAATACGCAATTATCGATGTAATAATGACAATAATTAATCGACTTTAAAAGTTAAAACGTACGAAATAACTAGCTCGACAAAACGTATATATAATAACCGCCGGTGTACGACGACAACGTAGTGATCGAATGTAATTTTCATCATACAGACAACAATGTCGATATACTCGCAGATGACGCTACTCTGTCCTGCTAACGATTTACCTGAACGCAGTAGGAACTCGTAGCGTACGAATAGAGATCGTGATTTAATACGAAACGTCTGGATACTTTTAAATAGACGCCTGTAACTTGCGTCGTATAACTGGCGCGCCGTAATAAAAATTTTATATTCCGGAACGATGAAATTAGCGAAAAAAGAAAATACGATATTATACCGTATTGCTATTTATTATAAAAAGTCGACTCGGAAGCCACCGTATAATGACGAAACGTATAATCTAAATATCGGATTAACAACACGTATTGACTAATAGGACGGGGTAAGCGAAATCGTGTTTTGATAAAACCGAATTAGCCAGTATCGCGATGCAGTATCGCCGTAGGAATGTTCAAAAGATAACAAATCACACGACACTCCTCTCGAAACAAACTAACGACCTTTCGCTTTTCCGGAATAAGAAACGCTTAATCATCTCGGTGTAAGGTATATTTCAGAGGTAATGATCAATCGGAGAATCACGAACCGGCGATACGCAATAACTCTCGAAACAAGTCAGACGAGGTAAAAAAGTAACCGCGTTGGGGGTTTTTTTTTTTTCTGGCCTAGGTCAAGTTAATGTGGCCGGTAGTTGGAAAATATTCAATTTTATAAGCATCTACCCGCTATTCATATTCGAAAGTTTATAATTATTTTTTATGTCCTTATAAGTAATCGAGACACATTCAAAATTTTATTACTACATCGGTTTATTTTTCTTTCGAATTAGACCATCTCGCGTGAAATATACTCATCGTCTTTCTCTCCAGCCAATACCCATCCTCTGCCGACGTTCTATTCTTTCATCCGTCCATATTAGGGGTTTTTTTTTCTTCTGTTTTTCTTCGAAATTTTCATCTTTCTAAATAGTTCTCCACTCTGGATTTCATTTCGTCTAAGTCCCTTTTTAACTCTCCTACAAACCAGCTTATTCTATTCGGATTTTTATCGAAGAGAAAAAAAAATCGAATATTCTTTGCATAATCTTCCGGACTCCGTCTTTTTAAAATAACCGTAAAATCCGACGACCCTTCTTTTATATATAGTATTATTTTTTTCCGTATACTTTTATTAATTCTTAATTTCCACGCATCAGTTTTACATCTTGGTCCGAGGGATTTTCCTGATTATCTAATCGTTCGTATTAATACAATGAAAGACATTCTCCGACGCGTAAAGGGCTTAATAAACGCTGTATTATACAATGTCTTATTTATCCACACACCGATTTCTTATATTTCTTATTTTATTTATTTAATTAATAGCGGTACTTATTGCCTTTCGGCTATGACCCCGCTTAATTTACATATGAATTATATATAAAACATTAAATTCGTACAAATAAGATTACGCCACTTAATTTAAATTAATTAAATGTAAGGTATTAAATTCGTACAAATAAGATACTCGTACAGTTTGCGTGTTGTATATACATTGTCCTGGAGAACATCGTGTCATCTGTGGGATATGTCATTCAGTGCTCTGCAATTTATATATTTGTTGCACTTCGATAACAGGTGGTGCACGGTTACAGGTTCATCACAGAGTTCGCACTCTGGAGGTTCGTCGTGTTCGAAAATATATGCACGCGTAAGTTGAGTATGTCCTATTCTGAGCCGGGCTAGTACTTTTTTGTATATGCGACTTTTCTCGAGTCGTCGTCCTTAGAGGATATATAATTATTTTTAACCGACCTCAGCTTGTTATATCGGAACTGATCCGTATTTCGTTTCCTTAGTGCGCAGTCCATGGTGATCGAACCGATCTTTGCCCGTGATGGAGCAATCTGGTCATTTCGAGGTTCAGATCAGCGACATCTGCTCGAACCCTCGCTGCCATAGAGCTCGTAAATTAGGATGATTTATCTTCGTCAGCACGATTGCTCCGTAGTTAACGGTAAGTACTTGTCTTCGGAGATTTGTAGTTCTCCTGCCAACGCTGCTGGATGATAGACTAGTAGGATACGCACCTAACGCTTTTCGTACTGCGGTATGGTGTATTGTATCAAGTTTTTGAAGTAGTGATTTCGACGCCGTACGATAATACATAGTCCATTTTTGATCGGATAACTACGCGATAGATCCTCAAAAACATGTATGCGGTCTGCACTTTTTTCCATTTAAGATTTTTAGTATTAAGGACGTCGCACATCTACTGCGCAGTTCTATAATATGGTCCGCCCAACGCAATCTGGAGTCAAAAATGTCACCAAGAAAGGCTAATCGACGTTGAAATTTAAGTGTATATACAATTTTAGCTGTAGATTCGGTTGCTGTCCACTCCGACGATGGAAGTCTACGCAGTGTGTTTTGGAGGTAGAGAATTTGAATCCAGCTTGTTAGCACCAAATCTCGCTTGTTGTACATATTTTTTTCCTTAACCTAAATGCCGTTTCCGCCTTTCTCGCTCTTCCTATAATATGGTTTCCTTGTCCGACACATTTGCTTATATCATTTCTCCCAGATATTTAAATTTTACCACTCTTCGAATTTTCCCGTATTTCCTTCTTACATATATATTTCGAAGCATCATCTCCGATATTAGTTATATATTTCGACGACTACTTTTATAATTTTAAATTGTCAATTATTTTTTCAATATATTTTTAGAAGGTATTCGAAAAAAAAAATCGTTTCTCTTTAGTTTTTGTAACGTTGAAAGTAGCTATGAAGAAATACACAAAGAAACTGAATATATACTCTAACGCTATCGATAATATATATATAGATTTATCGAAGACAAGTGCTCAATTGAGATCGAACCTCGAAGACGAAACAAACCTTGGAAAATTTTAACGAAAAAAAAAAAAAAAAAAAATTGATCCGACCAAATAGCGAATCGTATTTATAAGGATTTCTTTATTTTTTTTTTTCTTGTTCCAAAAAAAACTAACCTTATTTTTATCGATTTAATTTCTATAGCAAAATTTCGGGCGTTTATAGTTCTTTACGTACCTACCATCATCTGGGCTAGTATTTTCTATCGAGAACTCTAAATCACAAGTTATCGCAAATATTTCTTTATATATATTAAAAATTAATTAACAGGCAGTCTGTAATCCAGATCCGGTTTTTTCCGAATACTCTGCTGTGACACCGTTACTGAGCTTTAATCTACGTTCTTCGTGTATTAAAAACGCCTAATTATATACGTATATCATTCATTAAGTACCGTCTACCGCGACTACTTATCTATATATATATATTTTTTTTTATACAGTATAAGTAGCGTACGAATCAATCATATGGCGTTATCCGGCAGAACTGATTGTAAATGTCCGCGTGTTTTTCGATGGTGTACTATTTACTAGCGCGACACATATGGTGTTGTGCGTGGTGATTTCCACGCGATAATAATATTAGAATTATTTGTATATTTTCCGACGATAATTTTTGCGTCGTCGTATTCGAACTCGGCGCTACCTTCCGTATAGAAGTCCGTGTTTTCGAAGGCTAAAACGGCTTTTTTTATTTCGCTTTCAAAGATCTTCCACGTTTACCGCTGATTAATAAAGTATTATAATCATCCACCAACACGTCACATCCGTCAATTGATACACACACACACATATACACGCGCAGACTGATAATATAAAACGTATTTACAAAAAACACGACACGATACGTATCATCATTACTACTACACAGTCGCATTTATATTCCAATACCGTATAAAGCGTACCAGTTTTAGCGAGAAATAGTTTACAAAATGCCAAACTTAAGACTAATTCTAAATGTAACTTCTTTATATACGCTAAATGCGAGTATATTTAAAATTTGCAGCTACTTACAATTAATAGATTTGCACCGTTGTGAAATTCGTTTTGAAAACTTATTCCGGCTGGTTCTTCCGAGAATTCCCCCTCGATGACGCACCTACATATAAAAGTATAACGCATCAATCGTTGTTTTTAAACTAGCCGCGTACGATATGCACGTACGTGTGTTGTGTAGGAATAGATTTTAAAAAATGTTGTTCGATATAACATTTGCAATTTAGAATAAAGCGCATCGTTAATTAATTATTACGATAAATGATAAATGAATATAAATCCGATTATTAGAAGACCATTTTTTGCTGACAATGCTTAGCGGCCTACTACTGGCTTCATTCTTCTTTACGAACATTTTTCCTCGCTTAATCCGAATATATTTCGAGTTTTGAGCCTTCAGCTTTCTGTTTCGCAAGCCACAATAATTCACGGTAATACCGTGACAAGTTTTCGTTAATATAAATACGATTATTACAGTCCGAAACCGTATAATTTCCAAAATTCCGTATAATAAGCATACTGAATATTAGGCAGCGAACAGATTCACGATACTTTCACGTTGATTTTCGATGAATCCGTTAACAGTCACCATAATGTATGGAGAGAAACAATTCATTTTTATATAGTGTTAGAAATTAACATATTTTACAACGCGAGTCTCCGCGAAATAACGAATAAATATTAGAAATATAAAGAAATAAAAATTGTAAAAAACGATAATTGATAATTAAAAATTGAAAGAAAAAAAAATCGCTATTCTCGAAAGTAAAATTACTGAAACAGAAAATAATATATATACACGATAACAACGTTGTTAAGAAAATTACAATGTAAAAAGATACAAAACTCAAAAAATAAAATGAATTAAATTAAAAAATAAAGAAAAAATAAATAAATGAAAATTTACAGTTAAAAATAGCGCTATCAGATTCCGGGGAGTTGATCGACTGGTTTTCGTATCGATTCGTGCGAATGAGTTGCTCGAACTACTCGGAGGATGACTACTCTAAATCGGAATTTCACCGATATTTAAAGGAAAAGCAAATTCCTAAAAACGACAACGTTTCGGAGTAGTCGCTAGAAAATATTTGTGCATTTCAGGCACATCTTCCATTGTGATCTGCTCAATTAAGTTAATCCCCCCCCGTAAATTTATTATCCCTACTATGCGCATACTAATTAACTAGTTATCAACAAACGTTTTTTAAATCTATTTCGTAGGAATTCTAATTATATCAGACGTTATCGCAGTCGAATTCAATTAATATCTTATTATACGAAATTTTTAAATATAACATTTTAAAATAATAATAATAATAATAATAATAATAATAAAATGTAAAAAAAAAAAAAAAAAAAAAAAGGAAAAACCCACCTCGGTATGAACATAACTTTATTAGAAACTAACGTACTAATGAGAGCTACAAAGTTACTGCGTTTAAATGTTACAGCCAAATATATACCCTTCTGATCCCATACCATTTGCAAAATGTCTCCCCCTAATCTGTATAAAAAGAAAACCACCAATATTAAACTTTATAATAATAATAATAATAATAATAGTAACAATAACAACAGCGATAATAATAATATCCGGGAGTTTTATAATTAAAATTATCCAAGCGCACGCGCGCATTATTACCGAAATACATGATCGAAAACGATATTATACAGTATGAATCAGATCAGCAATAAATTTCAACCACTAGACAATAATAGTTTTGTACCTTAGTGGCCAAACCCGGTAGTATAGGGTGACCCAGAGAAGATTTCAATAACTCAAAAACTACTCGAACAAAATTTTTGAACGAAATTTTATTAAAAAATAAGAAAACGAGAGATTAGCTTACAATTATTTGTGGAATACAGTATAGATAATCGCCGTCTACGACGATACATTCATTCGGTCCTTTTTAAGAAAATTTTCGAGCATAAGTCGCTTAATGTTCGAAATTTCTTCAGAAATCAGAGTTTTCAGGTCTTCCAGATCTTGCGAACGTGTTTCGTAAACGCGGCTCTCAAGATCCCCCCCTCCCAAAAAAAAAAATCTGGAACGGTCAAATCTGGAGTGGCCGAACCAAATCCGTGCGACGCGACAATATGCGGTTACCAAACGCTTCTTTCAGTACTGCGAGCGTTTCTGCCGATCGGTGATCGCACCATCTTGTTGAAACCATGTACGACCCAGACGACGACGGCGAAGACGAAGTGAGGAAAGCAAAAACAAGGCAGCAATACATCTCAAAAACGTTTATATTTTTCACATCGTTCATCGGTCAGCATTCGGAGTGATTTAAATTGCTAATATATTAACTAGACGGACTCCACGTAAAAACGTGATTAGGTCAGTTAGAGAGGAGTATATTCATCTTCGAAAAGAAAATTAGGAAGGAAAGTTGAGAGACGATCTAAGCGACGAGTACAAATCGCAGTAAATGAGGAATATTCGTTACATCCGTCATTCGTAAAGCATTCCATATTATTGTTATACACGTTAAAAATAATTTCGATGAAATAAGTTTCATTAAATTACTACTCGAATTTTGGAAAAATAACTTTCACTTTCAATTTGACTCTTGAAATTATAATAACATTTCGCGTCAACATAAAAAAATTGCATCGAAATGTCAAATTTAGCTCTTTTTTTTTGTCTGGTGGTACATTATAAAATTTCGACGGAAAATTGTAAATTTTATACAGGTGTTTATTACACGATACAGCTGATAAGAACAGGTTAAAAAACAATATATATATATATATATATATATATATATATATATATATATATATATATATATATATATTCTTTATTGTCATACAAATTGAGTTTAGGTTATAAAGCCATTACTACTCATTATACAAATTAAAATAAACTAAACGCTAACGCTAACGCTAACAAATGAGTTATAAAAGAGAGAGAGGTAAATAACTAAACTAAGACGTATAAGGATAATTGTACACGAATGTAAAAATTATAATATTAGATTTATATATATATATATAAGAGGCCATATTAACACAGAAGGATTATTTAAGCATAGGAGGTACGCAATATAGTACGGAGGGAAGATACCTAACTGTAGTAATATCTTGATTAAGGTTTCTCTGCTCGCACTAACATAGATTGCATGAAAAAATGACATGATTAATATCCGCTGTCGAACCACAGTCCAAAACGGGAACTGGCAAGTAACTAACCAGCCCAATCCGGTGGAGATGGTTGGGCAGCGGATTATGTCCTGACCTAATACGAATTAAAATGGAAAAAAAAATATTTAGGAATTCAATGTGGAGGCTTAATTAGAAAGAGAGATTGTTTAGGTAAACTTGTTTGCGTTTATAGAAATAAAAAACGATATAATTTAAATATAAACGAGATTCCAAGTCGAATTATACGTTGTTTAATTAAATATTAGCGTGATTAGTGAATTTAAATACTTAGACGTAGCATAACAAAATATTTTATTCCCACTTCCGAGATACGTTATAAGCGAAATAAATAAATGTTTAATTATATTTAATAAAATAAATTTTATAATAATAATAATAATAATAATCGTTTAAATTACAAAAATGGAAATAACGTTATATAAAAGTGTTTACCGAACGTGTCATATATATAAAATCAGCTATTGTCGTTATCGGAATCAAATCTACATATAGAGAAACGCATATTAAACGTATTTCTCGTAATAATAATATAAATTTAGAGATTCGATAACGTATAATATCGACGAGCTTATTTCATTCATAAACAAAAACTTTTTACATGTATTTTCATTTCCAGCAATTTACAAATCTGTACCATCAAAAATACCACCACGGTGTTCCGATATCCAGACAGACAGTCGCTTACAGAAACAAATACCAGCACATCTAACTCCGATCTTCAACCAACTACTGGCTAAATATAATGATTTTACAGTTTACTAGCAGCTAAAAAAAAAAAAAAGGCTACAATTGTGGATGCGCTTTAGTACACGAAAATTTTACCATCCATGTTCCGTCAACATTCAGTGTGCTTTCGTGTGAATTATACAGCATATTTTTAACACTAACTGTACCAGATACCAGACACTCAAACTTACTCATCTGCACAGTCTTTCTAGATGCGGTCAATACAGCGCCGCCACTCAGAAAAACAACAGATCATGGAAGAATTTCATGTTTGGAAAAACCAGATCTGCCAGCATGAATACCAGACCATGCGAATCTAGGCATCAGCGCGCGAGCCGACAAAGCGGCAAAATTATCGTGCTTCATGGGACCAGTCCCAAAAATCCCATGCCAGTGATGTTCAAACATTCCTCATATCCGGTATTTAATAGCAGTGGATCCAGAGATGGACCGACATACCGATGGAATCAAATTCGTCTTCTGAAAACAGTTCCAAAACCATATCTGTGATCGCTATACCTGGGAAGACGAAATGAAGTACGTATGGGTGCCCTACTCTCTGTCACTTTTGTAACACTCAACTATCCTACATATATTAATCGTCTGTCCGTTATATGCAAATATTCATTCCTCCCTAAACATGTCTAGATCTCTTCCACTAATCCTTCGAAACGTAAAGGTCTTTCCTTAAATCATGCAATCTATATAACCTAAGCTAAAGTCTCCTTTCTCCGTACGTCTGGTCCTTGTTGCAGTACATAGCACGGTTAAAATAAATTATATATTAAAAAAAAAAAAAAAAAAAGATAAGCATTATACAAATAAATTTCAATCGCAGTCGAATGAATATAAAATGGTATAGTTGAAATTTTTAAAAAAAAAAAAAGATTCGATAATACGTCGTTTAAACCTATTTATTAGTATTTTTTTTAACGCGCAATTTATTACAAGCCACGGCTTATTTAATGATTATTTATACATAATATCGTACAATCTGACACTGATACTGTTACTTAGCGGCCGCGTTCATTGTTAATAAAGATTTTAACGATAATAGAGCAGATCAATTAGTAAACTGTTTAACATATTTTTTTTTTAATACTTTCACCGTAGCAGAAATAAATCATCGTAGAGGATAAATGCGCGCCTCTAGCCTAAGTGTACGTATATACAGATTAATTTAATATAAAAAAAAAAAAAACAGTTTGTTCAGAATTCCATAATAATTAGACGGGTTCTGGACAATTTGTTATTAAAAATTTTACGTACCGTATAGTGGACATAATGTATTTACTCTATTTCGCGTTAAATTTTACGAAATATATTTTTAACGGCTTTTTTTTAAATTAGAACTTGTTTTTATTTAACAAATATATTATAATAGACGAATTAAACGACGGTCGATGGCAAACTCACAATTTTCCGGACGATAATTCGCAACTAGTAAAATCAATTACAGGAGTCACAGAAAAAGTCGTGTCATCCTCGAACGTATCGATCGTTAAAAGGTATATCAAAGGTTTCGACAATATAGAAAATAATAATAATTTACTGCACGGTGACCAGCAACCATTCGTGATACGTCCGCACGGCACGCGTACATTGTCTAATTTCCATTGGTTCTGAACGTACCAAATTCTGTAAATAAATAAATTGCGAAATAATTAATTTTGCGGGATCTCGGGTGTTCAGTGTTCACCCCTCATCCTGACTGCTCGCAACATCGTGCAAAATTTATACTAAGAATCAATAGCGATAGCGCGTCCAACTGATCGGGCCACCAAATATTTTGCACCTAAAGAGGTATTTCAATACATCTGTAAAGCACCATTACATAAGAGTCCCGGTTTAGATCAAAAATTACTGGAGATATAATTATTCATCTACCACAAAAGGCGGCTATCCTCTTGTGTTACATTTTGAACGCAATACTAAGAAGGCGCTACTTCCCCACCGCATGGAAAAAAATCTATAATAATTATGATCCGTAAAAAAAGGAAAACCACAAACAGATGTTTCATCGTATCGACCAATTCCTTCATTATCGAAGATCCTAGAAAAGCTGATTCTTAGTCGTATTGATATAATAATAAAAAATGCCGATATGTTGCCGAATCACCGGTTTGGTTTTCGTACCAACCATTCTTCAATTCAACAATGCCACCGAAATTATTCGATGCAATTTCGTTAACTTTGGAAAAAGACGAGGTATGCTCCGCAGCCTTTCTCGATGTAACTCAGACATTCGACAAAGTATGGCACGCCGGGCTGCTATATAAACTACGCAAAATTTTGAACGAGGATGTCTATTGCTTAAATCGTACCTATTACATCGTTCGTTGTTAAAATCAAGGACTCATCCTCAGAAGCATATACAATCAGATCTTCTGTGCCTCGAGGCAGTCTATTAGGACCATTATCATATTCTATCTACACTGCTGACATACCAACTTCAACCTTAACTTTGTTAGCTACATTCACCGACGATATTGCAATACTCGCGTCAAACACGGATGCCGCATGTGCTAATACTGCGGTTCAAAAACATTTCGACGGTTTGGAAAATTGGGCCCGTCTTTAGCGCATCACCTTTAGTCCAGTTAAATGCCAGCACATCACGTTTACAGATTCATAACGTGTCCTAAGCTAATATTTCATAAGACTGAAATTCCGCAAGTCAAATCTGTTAGATATCTTGGTATACATATGGATAAACGACTAATCTGGCGAGTTCGTGTAAATAATGTAAGAAAATCGGTTGCAACTCGTGCCGGACTGTTATCGCCTGGACGAAAGTTGATTCTTAATCTCGCGACAAAAAGACAGATATGTCAGTCAATTCTTGCTCCTGTGTGGAGATATGACATAGAAGTATATGGTGCGACATGTCAAACCGACTTACATAAGATACAACACCAGTCAAATATATTGCGCACTATTGCATCGGCACCATACTACGTACCGAACTATGTACTACACAACGACTTGAATATGCCGTATGTGAACGATGTCTACGTGAAGCGGTACAGAAAGTTCTTTGAAAAATTAATGTCAATCCCTTAATACACAGAATGTTTAAACATCCAGTCAACTATAGAAGACGACTAAAAAGAAGAAAATGGTGTCGCGATGCATCACCTAAGCAGTCAGATGGTTCGCTGTGATGTTGCATCGTACGCTGGAATAAGAACCCTTCTTTATCGCGATGAAAATCTAGCCTTCCGTTGGGTCAGCTAGATTAACTATTATTTTTGTGGGGTTTTTTTTCTATTCTCTTAGTTTTGAGCAGTGTCGTTTGTGGCTAATTTTAGCCGGTACGACAGGAAAAAATAAAAAATAAAAAAAAAAGTATCGACCTCGACCACTGAATACATTTACCATCGATTGTAACCTCAGGTAACGTCAGTGGGCGTCGTCTTGAAAACAGTATCGCCTCCGTTTTTTTTTCTGTGTTTATTTTCTGTCTCCAACGTTTGTAGTATTTAAATACAGAGTTATTTTGCAATCTGTTGGCCGAGTTAATGTTGTGATCATGTGACGAGAAATTGGTCCGTTAAACTTTTTTTTGGAAAATACCACGCTTATTTGGAAGGAACTGGTTTAACGTTTTTATACGAACTGCTGATTTTACTGAGATGGAAAACAGTCCAATCTGATTTGAACTGGGCTTTCACTACAACGCGAAAATCTGTATATGGAATGCATGAACACAAGATGCCAACGGCTGCTGCTGATTTGGCAGCTTCATCGCAAACAATATTCTTACTTCTTACGCATTATTATTATTATTATTATTAAGTTATAAGTGCGTCTGGACATTGTTTTTCCTCAGTCTTCTTAATAATATATATATATATATATAAATCAATTCGTGTAATTTTATTTCGTTTACGTAAAAGTTGCAATTTTTCGAAATTCTTTTTTCTTTTTTGGATTATAGAAATAAATGATCTATAGAACGTATAGAGAAAAGTCGAAATAAGTTTAACTAAAATCGGTTAATTAACGGTAAACGTTTAACTCTGGACGACGATGACCTATAAAATATATTACATTAAATTTTTATATAATATTAAATTTAAAATTGAGTTATTAAAAAGCTGCATATGAAAAGACGAATAGAATGGGAATTTTTTTGTTGTTGTTTTTTAGAATAGTTATTAAAAAAAAAAAAATAATAATAAAATCACTAGAAAACACGGTTTACGGTACTTAATGCGAGAATGATACAAGAATAAAAAATATTAAAATTTTAGTTATATTACGTTAATAATTAAATACGGAGTCGCGATATTAATCAATAACAATCTCAAACATTATACACTTCCTATCCCCACATTACGCGAGATCCAAGCGGTGGGTGTTACTCTTGCAATAAATGCAACGGAATACGTACACATTTACTCAGCTTACCGCACACCGAGTGTTTCAAAATTTCTCGCAGCAGATATTACATACTTATTTAAATCTAATCCTAGAGTCCTTCTATTTGGTGATTTGAATGCTAAAAATTTAATCCGGAATTGCTATAATAACAATAATAGAGCTGGAACTCGATTGTACGAAATTTCCCTAAAACTTAATCTTAATATTCGAACTCCAAATATACCAACTTTCTATCCGAACAGCAAAACCCGGTGTCATCGACATTGTTGTTGCAAAAAACGTTCCTAATATAACAAAACCTAATTCTCTGCATAAACTAAGCTCTGACCATAACCCTATTTATTTTTTATGCTAAAAAATAAAATTAATATTATTAAAAAAGAAAATTCCATTAACTTCGGATTAGCAAACTGAAAGCAATTCCGGAATGACATATGCAATAATTTAATTTGCAACCCCCCGTCTTAATAATAACAATGAAATAAATTTCGCTATTAACCATCTATTATGGGCCTTGGAATACGCTGCTAAGTCATCCGTACCAATTAACGCAGAAAACAATTATCGTCTTAATATACCGTAATCTAAACTGCAATCACTTTAAAAAAAAAAGTTACAGAAAGTTATATAAAAAAAAAAATAGAAAACCAGCACGTTTGGACCTATTTGTAAATTTCTCTATAATCTATTAAATCGGAAAGTAAAAACTTCATTAATTGAACATAAAAATGATACACGGAATAAGACGTTACAAAATTTAAAAGCCGAGATAAATAGCTTATGGAAACTTACAAATATAACGAATAAAATACATCGCAGCATCCCACCGCTTGAATGTGGGGGAAATATAGCTTACTCTGATAGTGAGAAAGCAAAGCTGTTCGCTCAATTTTATTCAGACGTACATACACAAAATTACTACTTATCCGCAAGCAATCACCGTGTAGTCACACGTGCTGTTAATTACTTCCTCAAAAATAATAAGTCCCTACACCCTGTAGTTTCCCATCTTACTACGCCTAATCAAGTGTGGAAACACATTAAAAAATTCAAAATAAAATATCCACTGGATAACATTCCAGCTATTTTATTAAAGCACACACCGCGTAAAGGCGTCATTCTTTTAATATCATTAATGCATCAGACAAAAATACTTTCCAACTGTATGGAAACCCTCAATTATAATACTCGTCCCTAAACCTAACAAAGACATCAGTCATCCTAAAAATATTAGGCCGATTAACTTAACAACATAAGCAAAATAATGGAAAATGATTTGGTTTTAGACATAATCTTTTGTACGGTGCACGCGGTGGCTACTGTGTGCGACGCAATAACGGATAAGTTTAAATGAACATACAGGACTTTTACTCATTGATATAAGCCTTTGATACTGTATGACACCGTGGTCTAATTTATAAAATGATAAAACTCCACTTTCATCCTAATCTGATATGCCTAGTAAACAGCTATTTAACAGAAACTTTCGAGTAAGAATCAAAAAGGATTACTCCGCATCTAAAACCATCAATGCAAGGTAGTATATTGGGTCCGTTCTTATTCTTATTATATATCAATGATATTCCTCAATTTAAAGATGTTCATAATATATGCCGATGACATTGCGTTATTAACTTCGTCCTTCAGAGTTAGCGCTATAACTAACAGATTGCAATGCATCTACAACAAACGGTAACGTAGGTATATCATTTATTAAAATTAAGAATAGATACTAGCCTAATACACTGTCTTGCGGTATACCTGAACGATAAGTTTTGACAGAGGACTTATATATATATAAGATGAGTAACATAGAACATTCTATTGCTTAAATAAGATTTAATCGATTAAATATAAGAGAAATTTAAATTTAAGGAGTTTAAAAGAATCGAAAGTTTTTTCAATGTCCATTAGTAATAAATAACCCCGGATAGATATGAAGATTAAAGATGTCGGTTACGTAATTAGCCAGTCTAGCTATTTGGTATATAACTCGCTCTAAATCCAAACTGTTCGTCTATAAAAATTCCGTTATTTTCAGAGTGTAAATATAATCGATTTAATATGACTTTTTCGATTGTTTTACTAAGAGAGTTTAGCAGACTGATTGGACGAATATAATTTATATTAGTAATATATTTGCCGGGTTTAGGCACAAATATATATATATATATATATATATATATGTACGTATATATATATATATATATAATATATTTTATATATATATATATATAGAAAAGTATTTCGATAAGGTAAATATTTTAGTTGGTGATAGTACAGATTGCGATAAAAAATGTCGTATAACATAGGGGTCCGTCAAAATTCTACGAAAATTCGTACAGAGATGTGATGCGGCGTTTACGAAAGCCCTAAATTAAAAGAAAAAAGATTACATATCTGGGTCATATGATGAAAGGCGATAAACACGATCTGGTACTGCTAATATTACAAGGAATAGAGCGGTAGACTGAGGGGATATCTCGGTTAGATAATATAAAAAGCTGGGGATAGGCATCAACAATATAAGAGAACTAACGAATAACGCATCACGCAACGGAAGATTATAAAACGGATTGGTCTGCAAACGGATTGGCCTGCAACGTTCGCTAAGCGAACAAGGCAACGCAAGAAGACGAAAATTCCGAACTTTTAACTAGTAAGAAAAACCGCGGTAAAAAATAGTGCTTAATTCGAAACAATCAATTGATACATTGGAAAAAGGACACGCCCACAACGCTCACCTCATCTTGTTGAAGTTGTAGCAAATTGTGTCCTTCGTCAGTCTTGGAATCGTTTTCAATAGAAACTTCTTGAAATCTAGATATGTGTCGGAATCAGCAATTTCTTCACCATTCTCTAACGAATCTAAACACTCGAATTTTAATGCGAAGTGTCTCTTCGAAATTTGATTCATTTATTCTTACGCGTCGATTACGATTTCGACAATCCATTTTGAAATATAAAATCGATTTGAAATAAAAATGAATCGAAAGGCCTCGTAGTAATAATAATAAAAAATCGACACGATACTTTCACGAAAAACAACGCTGCAATAAACAACCGTTTACTCAGACCGCTAAATAATCTGCGTTAATATAAACGTTAAAACGAACAATCAAGGACATACTGACGAACAAACTAAAGAATAGAAAACGTCTAAGTCAAAACAGGTAAGGAAAGTATACATGCAGGAACAAACTTTCAAGCGCAACAGCGTTGCCACATTCAGAAAATTAAATTCCCTTACGGTCTGTCTGTGAGACGGATGTTTATGTAGTAAGATAATTCCGAGAGTATATAACTTTTTTTGTCCAAAATGTTATTATTATAAACAGCTAATTAGCTTAAAACATCGATTCTTCCGAATAATTTTTCGTTTTTCATTGAAAGTTCGGAATTTTCGAAAAATTCTTACAACCATTACAACTCGGTAATCGTTTATTTTTGACGGACCTCTATGTTATATGACATTTTTTATTAGTCTATACAGAGCCGGACTATAGCTTAGACACATGAGGCTCGATTTGAGAGGCGAAAAAATTCAGAGGTATTAAAAAATTTTAAAATTTTACACGTGAAAAAAAAATATGTTACAAATTCAAAATTACACGAGTGTTTCAAATTTTATTGCTTTCTCTTTGACGATTACTACTCAGAAATGCGAATATTTCGAAAATATCGTTACTATGAAAAAAAAAAAATGCAGCAATAACTAAAATTCATAATATAAAAAAAATTTAAAACGTTTTTTTTTTTTTTTTTGCAAAATTTATTGTGTACGTATATTTTTATATTTTTATATAGATATTTTCAAAAAGGGCGGTACTTTAAATTCGCCACTAATATTACCATTTCCTAAAATATATTTACCTTTCTTCCAGAAAAACATCCCGCGTATATATGTATATATATATACGTGGAAAATATTAGGAAAAATAGCGGAGCCGGTAAATTTGAGATTTAAAATAAGACGGACGAAGAAAGTCTTGAACAAAAAAAAATGCGAAACAAATTTACACAGTTCGAAATACGATAACGTTACGAGTTTAAAAAATTTAATAAATTTCCGAATAACAACCGATTACGACGCTAAAATGTCTACAGTCGATTGCATCGATTTTTTCAAAAAACAAATTTCGCACGTTTCTTTTTTCTCGACATTCTTAATTAATTCCCTGATTTTTTTTGTCTTTTTTTTTTTTTTAAGTAACTACCTAATATTATTCGCGAAATATTACTTTTATAATAATCTCTAAAATGACGCAACGTATAAATTATATCGAAATACAATAAATTTTAGTTACTACAAAAAAAAGCAATTATTATAATTTATCTTTTTTTTTTTTTTTTGCTACACCGGCCTGGCCATAATTGGCATTTCTCGCTTCTAAAATAAATAAAATAGATATTGTCTCTTCTCCAAGTGGATAGGAGAAAATCGATAGATAAACAGATATTATTAACCGACTAATTCAAATTAAACATATTTAATTAAAAAGGAAGTAAACTAACCGAAGTAACGATTGCGTAGAATTTGAAAATAAATATTTCGAATCCGGAGACCACGAAAGCAACGAAGCGTTACCGCTACCGTATCGATTGATAACGAGTTTCGTACGCATTGAAACGTCCCAAACGTAAATCGAATGATCGAATACAGAACACGTGGCCAGTAATTTACCCTAGAACGTTATCGATATCGATGTAATTTATTTATAACAAATTCTACTTTATATTACGAACGAAACTAAAAATATTTAATTAAAAAGGAATTAAAGAAATTGAACACTAAAGTAACAACCTTAGCAAATTAAGAAATATAAAACAACTTTAAATTAAAATTAAATGTTTATAATAAATATATATTACGTGAGAAAAATTAAAACGAAAAACCTATAATTAACTTTAGATTAGTCATAATAATAACTTAAATTGACTTTTAAATTAAATTAATAAAAATCAGCGCTTAAGTATACGATGTTTATATTTAGTGTAACGATCACGTATATATCGTGTGTATACTTTTAATTAGCTCATTATCGCGCTTTTCACACTTTTTATCGAATTTTTACGTAAGATATTTTGTCGTATCCAGAGCATTCAGCGAAATTCTGCAGCAGTGAGATTTTGCATTGTAATTTTTTATAAGCACTATCAGATACGTAAGACCACATAAAGGACACGCATATGTCAATCTTGGATTATAGATAAGTTTTTTTATTTAATGTACCAAGACCCGAACTATTTATTAAATACGGGGGTACAGAATTTCAACAGCCTACTTAAAAGTGGTTATTAAACGCGTTAATAAACGACTATCCGTTACCTAAATACTTAAGCTCTTTAACGGAATTTACTCGGATTTCACCACGCAGTTATTGTGTTGTAGTGTCCGAAGTTCTTGATATTCACTTATCTTCAAGCAAAACTGTATACACTATTATTCATTAGAGATGTCCTCGGTCTTCCTCTAAGCCTTTTGCCTGTAACTTTAGACTTTATTCTTTTTTTTATACTATCGCGTGTCCTAACAATTTTATTTTCCGCTTTTCTATACGATTTATTAAACTTATTTTTTCACGGATTTCTTTTTTACTTTTTCCCTGCTTCGTTAAGCGCCAATTTTCACAACCGTCATTGAGCACATACCAAACGTATATGTTTCCTGCATTTAAAATCTGTTCTTCGTTATCCATAGGATTTCTGCGATTTGTTCCGATAGTTCTATGTTTGTTTTTTTTTTTTTTTTTATTCAGCGTGTTTTTACCGATCTTCGTTACCTTCGGGGGGGGGGGTTCCTTAATATTTATTTTCCATTTATTTAATTCTTCCGATAAAACTGTAAGCATTTTATCCGTATTCATCTCCGGCTAATAGAGAGCAATATCATCGGCGAAACGTATACAACAGATTTTTAGAAGAAGAAGAAGAAGAAGAAGCACTGTATTTCTTATTATTAAGTTACATAAGCATATTAAATTTTAAACAATTTACCCGTACCGAAATATAAAACAAAAATTCTTCCCAGGCAAAAACAAAAAATACAAAAGCTTATATGATATAGGCTTATAAATATCAAATGTATAATTTACAGGAAAAATTTGTATAAAAAACCTGTTCCAATATATTAGAATATAACTTACTCTATCGCAATATAATATCTTTAAAATATCTTAGTCTATTTGCTGATACTAGAACTAGAATTTAATAGCCGGCTTACTATAAACAGATACGTTTTTTATATCTGTGCGTGTACCTCTTATATCTGTGTTGTCGCACAGACTGGTTAATCTCCTATCGAATGTATTACTACATTATCAGATGAGCTGCAGTTGGCGAAAAATTCGTTCGCTGTATTTTTAATGATTTCCTGTATGTAAGGAAACGTTAAAATATCATGCGTAGATTTAATTTTAGTAAATCTCGGTTTATTCGAGATAATTCTTAAACAATGATTTTGTAGCCTTTGCATCTGATTTATACTGCCAGATTTGGATCCTATTTACTTTTACAATTTGCGACTGATTCTTTTATATACTAATACGTTGCGAAAGAGAACATCCTTTTGTCTTACCTCCTTTCATTCGTTAGCTTCTATATAGTTTGTATTCGTTAACATCTATTATTTTAAATATTAAACCATCTTTTCGGTCTATATTTTTTTCTTCGAACGTTTTAAATAATATTTTCTAATCGATGTTATCGAATGCTTTTTCTAAATCTATAAAGCTACACGAGTGTTGACATTTATCGATATTAAATCATTCGGAACATATTAATAAACTAGCACGCCCCGGCTCGGCTTCACCGAGATTAGAATCTGATTTTTGAAATTGAGTTTAAATATTGTTGTTCTTTAGCCGATTTTTTTTTTTTTGATTTTTTATTTATGTATTTTTTGTATTTTTTTTTTTTTTTTCTGTAAAAGTTATATTTGTAATATTGTATCCATGTACTTTTTTTGTGTATATATATATATAGAACAGGTTTTTACGTGCTAACAAATAAAACGGAACGTCGTTATACTTACTAATTGCTGTAAATTAGTAGTAAAATAATACGCAACGCGTGTAAATGAAATCAAATACAGAAAAAGCGCGGTTACTCAACAGAACGCGTACACCGTAATATACGTTGGAGTTGTTAATTCAAAATTAAAACGCGGCGCCATTCGTCGGAGACTGATGAAACTAATCAAGAACGATAATGAACTTAATTTGTAATTAAAAAATATTCAGGCCATTAATATAAACTATCCTATCTTTCAAGGTCGACCAAATTATACATAAATGCCAACTTTCGCGAAGATCATCGATTGAGTAGTTTCGGAGTCTATCGCGATCAAACATCACGACGCTGGATTTTTATATATTAAAATGTATAGTCGAACAACTCTATATAGAATTTATCAAACTAGCCGACTTGCTAAAATATCCACTACTCCGCGTAAAACATTATATTAAAACAGAGAACAACTAAATATCCGTAATACTTCTGCATATTCTAATATCCGTAAATTAGCGAAAAAATAATTTTACTAATTATCGTTCCGGTCTATGTATGTTCATAAAATTAAATTCAAATTCGTATCTACGATTACAATAGGTAAAGGAATATATTTTCGTATCATACCCGTGAATTCCACGAAAGACAGGATACGTATTTTTGTTCGTCCAATATTACAAACGAAAATCGTACATCGACCGTATTATGATAATTACAGTACCAAACAAAAACACCAGCTGCACAACCAACTGCTAACTGTTGTTTGCTTAACGGCCTATAAAATCATATCCATTATAAACGGAAACGATTATTAAAAACATCGTATTCAATTATGTAGATTAACGCTAAAAGAGTGATACATAAATTAGATGTAGTTCAAAATCAAGCGCTTGTCTTCTGCACTAGTCCAGTCTCAAACCTACATGCCGAAATTCATATAGCAACACTTAAAAATCCAAAGAATCCCGTTATTAACATGAAAACCCTTCCGAAAAACTATTACAAAATCTTTCATTCCAACCTAGAAAATAAATACGATATAAAAATAACGAATCATTCGAACAAACATTTCGTACACGTTAATTTAACAACGGTTGATTATTGTACTATACAGACCTCACCCACCCTGGCCAAAAGCCAACTCCACGGACTGGAAATCCCCGCTCACGGATAAGCGAACGATTAAAATTCGCGATAAATATTGTTCGACGAGAGTCGCAGTCGAGATTAACGCAGAAAAAATTACGGAGAATCAAATCACGAATAGAGGACTAGGCACCGAGCAGACACGAAGAGATACTCACACGGAGATTAAGAGGGGAACGCGTCACCGGTAACGTGCAAGTTTTGTCCAAGCACTTACTGTAGAGCATATAAAGAATGTCCGAAATTCGAACACAACGTTATCAGTCGTTAATAACTGGACTAGATATAAATGAAGCATCAACGAAGATGTATACATAGGATAATATATCTTCTGAGAAGAGAAAAAACAAAAAAAAAAGGATTTAATAAAATTAATCAACTACATCATCAACCAGTTGTTAATAATATAACGAATTTGACTAAATAACATAAGAATTTTATACGCATGACCTTTATCTGTGTGATACATATATATATATATATATATATATATATATATATATATATATATATATATATATATATATATATATATATAAATAAAACGTCAATATTTGTTGTTACTAAATTCTACATTGTAATCAGTTTACCTTTTTTTCCCTTCTACATAACTTTAGGCCATCTGGCCATTCTACATTTTGTTTAATTAGTTACTCGAATTAGTTTATATTTTATATGATTATTTTATTATATTTTATATATCGAGATAGGATGTAAACCGGTTCTTGATCCGGATTGCGTGTAATCTGTAATAAGGTTATCGACATAGTCGTATAAAATGGTAATCATTTTTTTTTTTATATATAAAATCTTTTCCGCGGTCACTATATATTTCATACTAACAGATAATACGTTCAACTGTGATCCCATTTTTCTCCGCATTCGCATAAATTACTCGATATTTAACCCGGTTTAACCGCAGTTCTTATACAGCCTGTACGTATTCGACATATGTACAAATTCTCCGTTCATTTTATTTGTAAAGCGCGTCTTCTTCTGTATAGTTTTTCGAATTTCGAAATATTTCCTCTCAATATTTCCACTGATATTTTCATATTGCTTTTTTACCATTCGTCATTTATTATCCGCTTTATACGAGGTATATATTCCATCCGTGGTATTTTACTTTTTTCTATTCCATTACTTCGGGTTATTTTCTCAGCTGTCCATCCACTATCTCATTTCTCTCGATACCAGCGTATCTAGGTATCCGTTTGAAATGTATTACATTATTCTTTTTTCGAAGTTTACCAATAGTATTTTAATCTATCGCATATTACGTTATCGATAATGCATTCGTTTTTAATTTATATCGCTAATGTAAAATCTGTCAATATTAGAACAATTTTCACAGTTTACTTACAGAAATGCATCGTTTAGAAGAAAACAAATAAATATTTTCCCTTTATTCCGAGGAATAACTTTTTTTGTTTTGCAAAATTTTAAAAATTATTTCGAAATTTACTAATAAATTTACGTCGTCGGGGTTTTTCGATCATTATCACGTTTATAAAACGAATATATATATATATATAAATAAAATAAATAAAAGTTTCTTTTAATTAATACGTACCTAAACGCGATACAAGTAACATCTCGTTGCAAATTATGATTAACTTTACAATGATCGCCATTTCCAGAATTGTAAATCTGCACGCAATCATTATTCAACACAATAGCAATTTTCGCCGTGTTAGGATGCCACGTTACGTAACGGATAAAGGATTTCGACCAATCTCTAGTTACAGCGCAATCACGTAATTTTCTCGTATCTATCGACTTTAAAACGCGTGAACACAATCAATCGACAAAAATTACGTCTATTTGTTCAATTACGCGAAAAATCCACCCCCTTCAAAATTAAACAACATAACTACCTTCGTCGTCCAATACTTCCACATAAATAACAGACAACGTATTACTTTGGCCGTCTTTGAATCTGCCGATTCGTAAAGTAAAATCTCCTCAAGCGCCAGAATCAATCCTCTTTGACGCCTGTTTTAAATTTATACATGTATACATACATACATATATATATATATATATATATATATATATATATATATATATATATGTATGTATATATATATATATATATAAATAACGAAATATAATTGACCAGTTTTTAATTAAAGTACTCGAATCTTGAAAAAGTACTTAATGCATAATACATTTATATATATATACTACAAGTTACCCACGGCTTCGCCTGTGTAATTATTTTTTTAAATACAATATCGCTGTCCCTTCTTTTAACAGGTTTATATATGTATTAGTATACTGCGCGCATATACATTATATATATATATATATATATATATATATATATATATATATATTACGAAGCCCCTAATAGGCTCTTTGTTACCGCATACAGACTTCGTTGCTACTTGTTTTAAAAACCTCGCACAAATTATTACTTATGATACGCAAATATATATACACGTAACAAGAATATAAACAAACGTATTAATAATAATAATAATTTTGTTTAATTATTTTTACACAGACGTATTTATGCATATCCCCCATATACATAAAACGATGAAAACTATATTTTATAAAATGTTTTCTAATGATTAACGAATTTTGTCACAATAATTCTAAATAGTGAACTAAGCTAGTTTGAGATTCCGTCTTCTATTCTGTCTTTTTATGTGGTAACTTTATTTCTTATTTTTATTAAACGAACTAACTCCACTGTCAGCTGGCATTTTTTAGCTAAGCAACAACTTCTATGGAAACTCAACTGCTTTCTACTTTACTCTCCCGGCTAACAACTTCGACTAACTTCTTTGAAAATTCATCGCTAAAACTAAAACTCTTTTTTTCTTCCATCATTTCGAAACTCTCCCCCTCTACGAATTTTCACTATATTAACTGGTTACGCGCTACCTCGTGACCATTAATTATTGTTATTATTGCGTGAACACAACTGACGTATCTCAAACCAGGTTTTTATTACGATAATAATAATAATAATACATCTTTTCTCCGTTACCTTTATGGAGGTTAATAATAAATATTTATATAATTCGTTTATTTAACGTTTACATCGTATACACTTAATTAAATATATACAATCATTTAATTCTTTACTTGGGCGTGACATACGACGTAATATATATGTTCTAGCAGAAAATCAAAATCAATTGAAGGAAACATTAAAAGTAATGGAAGATGTATTTAAGAAATATGGAATGCAAATAAATAAAAATAAAACAAAAATTATGATATGCGATAAAAATAACAGTCGAAAGAAAATAAGTGCAGATATTGAAGGTGTTAACATACAAAAAGTGAATGAATTTCATTACTTGGGTAGTAAAATCACCAGAGATGGCGGGTGTAGCAAGGACATTAAAAAAAAACGGATCAATCGAGCGAAGCAAGTTTTTTACGATCGGAAAAATATTTTAACCAACAAGGCTATAAGTACAAATTTGAGAGAAAATTTTTTAACCGTATTTGTTTTTGGAACGCAGCGTTGTACGGATGTGAAACACGGATGATTGGTAAAGCAGAGGAAAAAAAAATAGAAGCCTATGGCGCTCTAGGAGAATGCTGAAAATAAGATGGACCGATAAATTAACAAATGAAGAGGTGTTAAAAAAAATTATCGAAAAAAGAACATTATGGAAAAAAATAATAAAACGAAGAACTAATATGATCGGTCACATTTTAAGACATGAAATAGAGATAATTATAGAAGGACGGATGAATGGGAAACGCGGAAAGGAAAGACTAAGAAATCAATATACACAGCAAGTAATAGAAGACACTGGTAGCACAGCATTATAAATGAAGAAGAAAACAGAAAACCGTCAGTTGTGGAAGAAATTAGCAAACCAGTCTTAGGACTGATGACTACATGATGATGATATATATATATATATATATATATATATATATATATATATCCGTTATTTCGGCCACGTCCCTAACGCCAACAAAACACAAAACATGGTTTCTATTGCGTGTGTTGGTAGTGAAGGTACATTCGAACTAGAAAACATGTTAAATATTAAACGATCTGGCAGAGATATCACTGTTCGCTACTTTTTAAAACTTTCAATTATTGTATTTTTGATATCAATGTAAAACAAAGCCTAGAACGATTTCAATCATATAGGCTGTAAGCTATGCGAATTTCATCGTTATTGCTTTAATAGTTTTCGAGTTAAATCGGGACAGACAGAAATTTTTAAAAATAGATTTTCTATTTATGTGTGATAAAAATAGCCCAATGCAATAATTATAAAATGAAAATATTCGCAAATCGCAGACGGAAACTGCAGTTTTACATACTAGTATAGACGTATATAGTATATATAATACCCAAATCGGGCTAAAAATATGGAACGAAGATAAATACCGGAACAACCGAAGTAATGAAATTTACGAAGGCAAACAATTAACGATGTAAAAATTAGAACTGACGACGAATTTCCAGAAAAATGTAACCGACTTGAAATATTTAGCTGAACTAAATTACAAACGATGGTCGAGATGCGAAAGAAATAAAAACAAGAATACGGATGGTAAATTACCATGTTTAAAAAAAAATAAATAAAAATAAAATAAAAAATATATCGAAGAATATAAAAATATCCATGGAGCCCGGGAAAATTACGTACGATTAAAACCTATCGTCGGTAATCAATTACAAATGCAAGAGAAGATTGGATAGTTTCAAAATGTGATCGTATCGACATATCGACATTTACTACCGACCTCATTTCTAACAAAATTAACGCAACGAAGACCGTTGACTATATCGTCCAAGGCATTAAGAAAAGTTAGCTGAAATATATAACAGTTATAAATTACGGAAAGAAAGTTTCTTCCTACTGACAGTACAAGTTAAAATAGGTCGAGAATCCAGCCAGAGAAAGGTAAATGAATAATGATAGTCGTTTAGTGGAAAATTCCTTTACATATATAAAATCATAAAATACACGAACCTAACGTAAAACTACGGCGTACTATCATTACATTTTATAACCGTTAAGCAAAACAATCTTCTAGATTGCTATTATAAATTTTGCCAATTTTCCATGTTTATAGTACAGCAGTCATTCTGTTATTTCCTTTTAATCGTTTTTCTCTGAACTAAGCGAAACAATTGATCTAGTAATTTCAAAATTTTGAAAAACTATTACCGATACATTTTTTTTTTTTATATTTACGGTAAATATGTTTATTTCGTATTTTCAGAATCATTTTAGTTAAAAGTATTGTAACGTAATCAACCTCATATATGTATATATATATATATATATATATATATAAGCTTTTTTGCAAATTTATTAAACGATTTCTTCAGCTACACAAATTTGCACATATATATATATATATATATATATATATATATATATATATAGGATGACCCAGAGAAGACGGATGCTTTTGTTTTTGAATAGCTCAAAAGATACACGACCAAAATTTTTTAATGAAATTTTATTTAAAAACAGGAAAACGAGAGATTAGCTTACAATCATTTGTAGAACACAATATTGTTCAGATGACCGCCATTTACAACACATTCAGGCTTTTTACAAAAGTTCCGAGCATAGGTCGCTGAATTTTTGAATTTGTTCAGAATTCGAGTTTTCAGGTCTTCCAGATTTCGTGGACGTGATTCGTAAACGCGACTCTTAAGGTATCCTCACAAAAAAAAATCTGAAGCGGTCAAATAATTTGATAAACGCAACGGCCAAGCGAAATCCGTGCGACGCGACAATATGCAGTTACCAAACGCTTCTTTCAGTAATGCGAGCGCTTCTGCCGTCGCACCATCTTGTTGAAACTGTGTATGGCCCAGACGTTCTTCACTAATTCTAATGTAATTTTATTCGTATCTATCGTATCTATCGCTGAAGTAAACTCATCGACTAACTTAAACAACGATAACATTTCTATAACGTCAAAATATCACACTTTTATTCCATTTTTAAAATGGCTCTTCACCAAACGTCAAAAAAATATTCATGCAAACTTTCATCTTGAAACATACCCATGCTCAATAAATTTTTCAAAAGCAAATTTAACCTTTTACTGGCGGTTTCCACACTCCCTAGAAGTCAATCATTCAGATATCATAACTTTTATCCACTACTCTGCTGTGAAACATTAAGCAAATTATCAAAATCCGTTTTAAGTTTATTTTTCTTTAATATGGTTTCAATTCAAAACCAAAATTGTCATATTTTTTATCCACTGGACTATGAAAATACAAAATTATTTTCTACTTATTTATATATATATATATGTATATAAAATATTAGATTTTACTTTAGCTCTAAACGTTTATAATGTAGCTATCACCATTACTTCTTTTTTCTTTTTTTACAAAAACCAACAGAAGAATCATCTGAAGAACCAAGATTTTATATCATAAGAATAAAACTTAATAAAATAAAAGATAAATAACGACAAAAAACACCACACATATCCAATGTTCGAAAATGCGATGAAATTATATCAGCTAATACACATAACCAACAACATAATAAGATAAGAGTAGCTCGCTGTGGATTTTATTGCTCATAAGTCTTGCTTATATTTACTTAGTTACTTAATTTACAAATTTTAAATTATACACTTTTTGTATGATAAATATACGCTAACCAACTAAAATTGTTATTAACAATTTAAAGCATATATTTTAACGTACACTACTATTTATTAGCGGTATACGGGATACTTAAAACAAAACAAAATCACATTTTAAAAAATTAGGCACAACTATAAAATTGCATACCACTCATCGCGAAATATTTTCAATTTGCCATCACGTGGTATCGTATAAGTTCGTAATGGATATCTGTCTGGTAGCGTACAAACGGTAACCTGCGGTAACCGGGACATCTAAAACAATACGTTAAAAAAAAAAAAAGTAAATATTATGTTAAAGTGAAATATAAAGATGCTAATAATGATGACATTTAGCAGAACATACCGAAGGAAATCGTTTACGGAACAGAAGATCATATTCATTTGGCTGACCGTATTTAACACACCCGTGAATTATACAAATGGCAAACTCTCCATCAGGTGGTGAAGAAAATAAACTTGCAGTAATCATGACACAATAAATACTGATTAAAAGAATAATCCTAAGAATTAATAAAGTAAAATGTATTAAAATGTGGAAAACGTAATAATTTATTCGCAACAACTACACTCAAATAGGCAGTATTAAACGTTAAACACGTGTGTACTTTAATGTTATTCAGAACTTTATTCGCATTACATAACAGAGAGTGTATTCGATTTTACTTATACATATATCAGAAATATCAAAAATAAATACTCACCTGCAAGTGCAAAATATTATTCTACACTCGTAAAAACAAAAAATCGGCAAAATAAAATTTAGCGTAATACAGGCCGCTATAAATAAGTAGACTGCAACCCAACACCAACGGTAATATTTAACGGTTTAATTGCCGATAACCTCGATATTCTAAATCGAAGGTAGATGTTATGACAATACATTTGAAAATAAATATGAGAAAAGTGTCATAGATTTTTAATTCTGACAAATACTGAAATAACTGCTGAAATTACTGGTTTTCATATTTATAATATATTTAAACATGATCTCAAAATAATATTTTATCTTTCTTAAAGTAATATAAAATAATTAAATATATAAATAAATTATGAGAAAACAAAAATAAATTTAAATCTTTACTAGGCTTTGAATGGATAGACACCACCTCGCATTAATGATTTACAAAATAATAGTAAATATTTTAATAAATCATTAAGGTTACTTTATATCATAACTGCCGGTGGTGTACAATATTACAAATTCATTCTTTGCAAGTCCAAAAAAAAAAAAATTAAATACTGTCAAACAATTGTTAATTTGTTAGAAATCCTGCAAAATGGTTAAAGAGTATACAGTTTTAAGAGATTTGTAATTTATTCTACATTGCAGAAAGAGTTAAACAATTTAAATGTGAATTGACGATTTTAAAATTAAAAATGAGAATTTGTATAAAAATTTTTTTTTTTCATTGTACCGGCACCAAAGCATCATAAACAATAGTGATGAATAAGGTAATAAAAACGTGATTAATCTAACGTCTCCAGTGAGACAACTAGATTCTCTGTTGAAAGTATCATTAAAGTTGGAGCTCTAAAAAAATTATTGAGTTAATTTGTTACTATAGCTATTCGTAAATTTATTATTCAACTTTTAATCGATATTTCGAATTATTAAAATCGTTTATTCTTGTGATTTGAACTACTTCTTTTTCAAATTATTGAAAAAGCATTTTTCACCGTCTATTTTTTTAATCGTCTTGTAGGATTGTCAAGGAGAGTGAATAAATGCATTCTGCATACGTGGGTTAATATTAAATTGCAATTTATCAAAAAACTTTTTATACTGGTTTATATAAACTTCATCGACATATGGTATATTTAGGTCATTGTGGAGGGTTGAGTTAGATAAAAATTTGGTGTAGATGTGATGATAGGAAGTATTTTTGGTTGTTGTCGCTGTATTCTTAATACGTTGCTTTTACATACAGTTCCATATAATTCGATTCCATATGTCTAGATTGGAGCTGTCATAGATAAATGTGTTTTTTTGAAGCTACGTTCAAAGCAGATTTCATTCCTAGAAGAGGATACAGCAATCTGGTTCGTGAAATAGTTTTCGTTGTTTGAACAACATGAAACCGCCATGTTAGCGGTCTAATGTATTCCAAGGTATCTCAGGCAGTTTGCAGAATTTCATTTCCACGGTTAGATATTGGAGGACATGTTACTTGTCTATTAGTAAAAGTGGTATGTTGGTACGTGAATGGATTAAATGTTAATGCGCCCACTTTATAATTCGATCCACATGATTTTGAACAGCAGCACTGAATTAGCAGCTAGTATAGTTATATCATCAGTAAATGTTACTAATATTGTTTAATTTGAGATAGGTATATCCGCTATATATAATATTGAACCTAGCAAACTGCTTTGTGACGCTGAAGCTAACACTTTATGTTCTTGGTAAAAGACATAATTTATATTTCTAACGACAAATGTTCCACCAGTTAAGTTAGATACGAAGAATTTATAAAGATCTGGTGTTTAAAATTGTTTTAGTTTAAACAACAATCCCGGGTGCCAGAACCGATCGAAATCCTGCGTTACAACCATAAAAACAGCTGAGCATACGTCACTTTTTTCCAGTGGTGATGATATCGCATCAACTAGTCTATGACACTGTTGTACTGTTGAATGTTCCATTTGGCAACCAAACTGAAATGGTTCATTTAAGTTATTTGATATAACCACGTCACCACTGTTGAGATCCTCGTTTGGAGTAAAAACAGTACTGACATGTTCAGCAAATGTTTCTGCTTTTTGTTGATCGGTTTTTACCCAGCTATTATTCAGTCTTATATTAAATGATTCTTGACTTTGTCTTAACAATTTCGTTAGTTGAAATCCATAAGGACTTGTCAATCAGTTTTATTGTTTTTATATTTATCGATTCCGTACTTTTCGTACAAAATTATATGCCATCTTTAGAGAGGAATAACGGAACACGTTGTCACCGTCTTCTAGCTGCTCTAGTTTCCCTTATTAATGTTCTTATTTTAATTAGTATAGTCTGTACATTTAAGTTTGCTTTTAGTTGAATAGTTTGCAAGCACCCTGAATAAATTTTGTAAAATTTTGAACTGCCATTTCTATATCCTGAACGTGCTTTAATTTTATTCTTAAATCTATATTATTTTCAATTATACTAGAAATGTAACTCCAGCTGGTAAATTTGTTGCGAAGATGTTGCTCTTTATCCTTGATTTTAGCTTTCACATCCAACAGAGCGAAAACCGGCACATGATCAGAAAAAATATCTATTATGGTTCTATACTCTTTACTTTGATATCTTTGCAAACCACGAATAATTAAAAGATCTGCCATATCTGATAATCGATTGTAAGAAGTTATTATTGTCATTATATATTATTGTCGATTTTAATGATTTAAAATGGGAAATATTTATAAAAAAATCTTACAGAAAATAATTTTTCCAATATCCTTTAGATATTTAAAAAATAAGCCTATTAAAGTAAGTGATGAAAATAATGAAGTAATTATTGCCGACTGACAAGGATCTGTATTAGGCTCTACATTATGCAACATTATTATATATTCGTGATAAATTTGGAAATACAATAAAAAAGTATATATTGTAAGTAATGCAAATAATTTTGTTCGAGTGTTTGTTATTTAAAAATAAACATGTAATAAAAAATACTAATGGTATTCTCATAGAATTTAATAAAGTAAGATTACAATTATATCAAACACCTAGGGCTAATAATTGATAATTTAAATGTATACATAATTATTGAACATATATGAAATGCTGCTTAGGTGCGAAGTTATGGGGCATTGATAACGATACCATTCAAAATATGTGCTTGTATGAGTTGTATGTTTCCAGTATGCATTACATTGTAATTACTTATATAAGCAAAATAACGTTCAAGAACATATTTATCAAACCGGAAGAAATTTTGAATAACTATTTCTCCGGTTATGGAACAATATGAAATCACGCATTACGGGTTACAACTGGTGTTGATCCCATTGATTCAATGATGGAAAAAATCAATTAATGAACATAATTTGAATATTGATGGCGAACAAAATATTTTAAATTGAAAATTATAAAACAACATTAACAGAAGAAGTATTTCTATAACAATATAAATGTAGTAACAGAGTTATTTAAATAGTAAAAACATTATTCCATATTACCTACAAATTAAGTGTTTTTTTTTGGGTTTACGGTGTTTCTGCAGAATTCGTGTCGGGTATTTTATATTTTAACAAAAATACCTTTAGTTTTTTTATTTTAAACTTTTCAATACGAAAAAATTAGTTGTAAATTAAAATTCTTTAAATACCATTTTCTATTTACTGCACATTTATTGATCTCTCTATACGGAATACAAGCCTTTATTCATGTTATATTTAGTAAAAGGAAAAAAGTTATTTGTTACCAAATTAAAATTTGATCCTTTCAAAGTGGGTACTAAATAATATACAATTACGCCTCGTCAAATGCTTTCTTACACACATTTCTACGGTATATGTATAAAATATCTTTGAATTAGCCAAGAGCAAACATTTTAATTCCATACCTGGACGGCTTCTTCGGTTCAAATAATATCTGTAATGTAAGACGGGCTGTAGTGCGCGCCTTATCATCAGGTCATTTTAGTATATAATGATTTTATCAATATTTTCAAACCTAACAATATATAAACGGTTTTATTTTTCATCAGTGGTAATAAACCGACCAGGATTATAACAATTTTTACTATTAGCCGCCATTTGATCTTTTTTGTTGCTCGGTACATCGTTATCATTGTCACACTTAATAAGATCGACATAATTATCGTCATATCAGTCGTTCTGGTATCACTAGTTTCAAAATTAGTGCGGATTAACTTTTTCATACTGATTGAAAATAAATGACCGATAACTGCTCAAATTCTAGTCGGACATTTTATATTAAGGTTTCAGGATAATTTTGTGCTTATTATACGCATAATGTAAAATAATTCCATTTATCACATCATTATCAGATAGAAATCTGAATGTTTCTTCCTGATTTATATTCAGCCCAATAAGAAATGGTTTCAAAGATTTTTAAATTAATTTTTACGTATTTATTAGAACGGATATTTTTTTTCTATCTTTATCTTTAAAAATAATTCGATTTTTATCCATCTGTGATATTTATCTTGCTCGTCTTCATAATCAACATTTCCACTTAGTCCGTTATATCACGCCATTCGCTTTATTTACCTTCTGAATCACATGTATCGCATAAATTAAATACCGTCACTAGAATTCGAACCATTTTAATACTTTATCATTATTTCTAAATTCATTCTACTTGTCGGATAACATCATAAATAGAAATCAAAGGCACGTTACGATCTAAGATAAATTCTTTAATGAAGCTTGTTTACAAATTTTTAAATATAATTATTACGATAAGAAACCTATATTTGAACATAAATAAAATAAATAAAAATTCGGTATTTGGTAACAAAAATATATTTATATCAACGATAAATAGGCTCAGGTTGAACTGTGTCTTAGATGCAGCAACGACGGGAATGTAATTTGTTTCGCAGTGCCACTAATTAAGGGTCGTGAAAATGTTTTAAGTAATTTCGTTACTAAATTTACAAACGACATCGAAAAGATAAATTATATCATTAAGGTTGAAACTGCTCCAAAAATTTAATTTGCACCTAAGTTGCACTTATAAAAAATCATCACGCTGTTAAAACGTGTTTTGATATAAATAAATTTAAAATAATTTATACAAACACAAGATAATGCATATTCTATTACGCACGCTGTTTGAATTACATTTATCTCGAGGCCTATGCAGAATTTCATTTATTTATTCTAATAATTAAATTCAATGGTATTTATATATATATATTTTTTTTTTCCTTTCTTCGGAAATTATGCCACTAGCTTCAGGCGTCTAGCAATCTTTTTGAAAAGAAATTGCGATTGACTTGTGAAGTTCCTTACCCAACGATAAGGGCTTTCGCTAATTGTATTTTCGTACTTTATATTAGTGATGCTTATTCAAAATATATCTGCAGGTTTAACTCGTTTTAAACGCCGGGAATCTGTAGAGTTGTTAAAGCAACAGCTAAAGCATCCGTGTGATAAGAGAGTTTGTCGCCATATTTACGAGCCATTTCTTGAATTTTATCTTTAACTGATGTAACTTCTAGGTCTGTGTGTAATGTAAGATTGCTTACATACCACGGGGCATCTATTATGGTTCTCAATGCTTTAGTTTGGAAACGTTGTATTATAGCTGTATTACTCTGTTTAGCACAGCCCCAGAGTTGACTACGCCCAAATAGGCCTTAAAATTTGTTTATACAGTAATAACTTGTTCTCCAGTGTTAATTCGGATTTTCTTCCAATAAGCCAAAGCATATAATTTATATTCGATTCATTTCGTTTGGCTGCTATGTGGTTTTTCCAGGTTAGTTTTTTATCCAAATGGATTCCCAGGTATTTTACGCTGGGTATTCTCTTATTTGTAAATATTACACGAGTTGATTTTTTTTTCATTGATTTCTATTCGCCACTGCCTGAACCATTTTGAAATAGTATTAATTGCTGATTGTAAGTTAACTTCTACATTTTCAAAAGACGAGTCAGAACAAATCACAGCTGTATCGTCCGCGAAGGTAAGCGATTTCTGTATTATTTGGTACAGGTATATCTGCTGTATAAATGGTATTTATCTAACAGAAAATACGTTTTTAGCGTGTATCTGTTTTATGTACACTTAACAAAATACACGTTCCGTTAATTCATAACGATATTAATTTTATATAGAAAATCAATTGAAAATTAGTTAAATCACTAATATTTATTTTCTTAAGGAAAACACAAAGCTTTTCGGCATTTACGCCATTATCAAGTGAAAAATTTAAAAAATCATAATTTTAAAAATATAAATTAAATATAATATAATTGCTTAAAAATATGTGATGGTAATTGTGAAAATATGATCCAAAAATGATGTCTGCTTCTGTCGGTCTGTTTTTTTGATTTGTTGAAATTTAATATCAATATATTTGTTTATTAATTTAGTTTTTTTTACATTAATTTTTTCTTCGATATTATTTTCCTGATTCTGTAAAAGTTGTATACTGCTGGAATTTTAAATTTTTCATTTACTATTGCGATGTATGATGTCCAAACATAAAATATAAAATATAAAAATATACAACCACAAAATTTTTAAAAAAACACAATTTTACAATTAAAATTTTATATAGGTATATAATATGTGTGTGTGTTAAATCTTTTTTGTAAAAAATTTCCTATTAATATATTTTTTCCGCTTCTTTCGTAATACTAAGCTTATGGTGATTTGAACGGAGTACTTTATGCGCGTAAATGTGTAACAGAAATATTGATTTTACACCCTTACGAATTTTACCTTAGATACGTCCGCCCATTTTTACGTCACACGACTGAATTTTTAATAATAATCAAATTACACGCAACATATATATATATACATATATATATGTATTTTCTTCTTTATCTCCACAACTATTAGGTTGGTGGGCAAAACGGATGTCACCTAGTAACTTTCTGTCGTAAACCAATTTTTTTATTTCAGCATATCTCCACTTTCCAAATTGAAGGTAAAATAAACGGAAACCTAAGGAAGGGAAGACCAAGAATGAAATTTATAGAAAGCATACATAATGATATATATATATATCTGGAATGCATGTGAGTTCGTATATGGATAAAAAGTTTAGCTTTAATCGGAATTTGAATTTCAATAATAAAAGAATAAGAATAATACTTTTTCTAACTAAAAAAAAAAAAAACAATGAGCCCGACATGCTCGATTACATAAAATGTGATGACCCGGAAAACATTGACCTACATTTAAACGACTGTTGCTGCGATGTTATCTATGGCCGGCATTACTCTGCAGTATGGAAAGATGGATTTTCACATCCACGCTTGAGAAGATCAAAGCGTTGTACTTTTTAAAAATTTCATACAGCGATCATATTACCGATACAGATGTGCCGGGAAAAATTGTCACATCAAATATAATTGCTGTACGCTCGAGAAGATTGAAATATCACGCTCGTATAAATAGACATAAAGGTATTATTTATCTTAACATGTCAGAAGCCAAGGAGGAAAAAAATTGTCGCGATGATATGCGTCGGTGGACCGGCAAAACATCCACAGAATTAGCACGCTTCTCCGAGAAAAAAGACGAAATAGCTACATTAATCGCTAAATTTCGCTCGAACATAGCGTAAAAACAAAATGATATACTAATTAACTAATTTATTTATATACAGTTAACTTCAACAGCTAAATGACAATTAACCAAAACGCGCGAACACCTGACGATTGAGAATAGAATTCATCGAACCAACTACGTAAAAGTATAACTCGCAAAACGAAACACGTCCACGAGATCTGGAACACCTGAAAATTCGAATTTCTGAAGAAATTTCAAAAATTCAGCGACCTATATGCTCGAAAATTTTATAAAAAGACACTGAATGAATGTATTGTTGCAAATGGGCGGTCATCTGAGCGATATTGTCTTCTACAAATGATTGTAAACTAATCTCCCGTTTTTCTATTTTTTCAAAAATGAAATTTCGTTCAACAATTTTGGTCCCCTAGTTTTTGAATTATTCAAAACGCAACAAAACCGTCCGTCTTCTACGGGTTTTACCCGATGTAAACCGATAGATACGAAATTACGCGTAGACTCAGTCGAATCGCTTAAGTTTTATTCGCCTGTTTATTTCGGATGATTTCCATTTTTATTCGGTTCGATTTACGACAGACGAATTCGTTACGACCCGTTTAATCGTTTTAGTTTTAATTTAATTTTTTTTGTTTCAACTTTAAAATAACCGAATTTTAAATAATCACGCGAACGGTCGAAAATAGCATGTATATTTTTGAAAAATAAATAAGCTACGTTTAAAACTAAACATGCAAAAAAGAAGGGGAGGGAATTACAATAAAACAGAGTTATGCCACACACGCCGTTATACGGTATATTATTATCTTATTACCAAGTGAACATCAGCTTCATTAGTATTTCATATATATACATTATATATGTATATATATATATATATATATATATATATATATATATATATATATATATATATATATATATATATATATATATAGTGATTCAAAATTGGATTAAATCAAAGTTAATACTATAGAAAGCAATTTAAAATACTTTCACAGAATTTCTTAAAATTAAAGAAAACAACAACAAAAATAGTAAACAATAAAATTCGCGCACGCGACTCGCACTGAGTTCAGATTTGTATGGCATATTATCTTAGTACCAGGAGAAATTCAGTTTTATTAGTATCTCTCGCACACTCAAACACACACACACACATATATATATATATATATATAGAGAGAGAGAGAATCAAAATTGGATCAAATTAAAGTTAATCCCATAGAAACAAACTTAAAATATTTTCACAGAATTTCTTGAAATTAAAAAAAAAAAAAAAAAAAGTAATAAAAATTAGCGCATGCGCTTAACTTCGTCGACGCATTGAATTCAGATAATTTTGAAAAAAGATAAATTGAAAAATAACAAACGTGCGCCCGTTATTCATATTTAACTAATTCTTTAAATTTAAATAACAACTGATAATCTAACGTGTACTACGCTTAAATATTCAATTAATATTAACTAGATTATGTGTGTTACCAATGAAAAATTAGCTTAATACACAACGCGCATATATATATATATATATATATATATATAATATTTACTACTGACAAGATTGTTAAAAATCGTATGAGTAAAATTATATTAACAATTCGTTAATTTTCTCTTGTTAATTTACAATTGGTTAAAAAATCAATTAAACACGTTAATAATTTAAAAAAAAAATTTAACCTATTTTCAATATTTTTACGGTACTAACGAAGTACTAACACGATAAAAAGTATATATATATATATATATATATATATATATATATATATATATATATATATATATATATATATTACAGGAACGCAAATATTTCAGAAAGGATCGTTTTAATACAATATCGCCGTCTCTTTCCCGTTATGTCGTCGACGCCTCTAACGCAACAAAACGTGGTTTGAAAAGCGGGTCTTGGTAATGAAAGTACATTCGAACGCCTGTTTAATTTTTTGACAGATATCACTGTTTCCTACTTTTTAAAAGTTTAATATTAATTTCTGTCCTATTTATAATATGAATGTAAAACGAAATCCGATAATACAGGCTATAAGCCGTGTGAATTTCATCATTATTGCTTTAGAAGTTTTTTTGAGTTAAATCAGAACAGACAAACAAAAATTTTTAAAAATAAATTTTCTGTTTGTGCGATAAAAATAGCCGAATGCACTGATTATAATGACATTATTCGCAAATCATAGAGTCACTACAGTTTTATATATTAGTAAGATTTCTATAGCATAGGGTGACCCAGAGAAGACGGACGGTTTTGTTATTTTTTGAATTACTCAAAACTATTCGAACAAAATTTTCGAATGAAATTTTATTTAAAAACAGGAAAACGAGAGATTAGCTTGGAATCATTTGTGGAACACAATATCGTTCAGATGATTTGCAACGATATATTCATTCAGTTTTTTTACAACATTTTCGAACGACTGCGGCGGCCAAGCGACATCTGTGCGACGCGACAATATGCGGTTACGGTTACCAAACGCTTCTTTCAGTACTGCGAGAGTTTCTTCCAAACAGTGACACGTCGCACTATATTGTTAAAACCATGTAAGGCCCAGACGACGACGAAGTGAGGAAAGAAAAAAAGAGTTTATCATCTTGATATAACGCGTTACGTTAACAGTATCGGTAAAAAAATAAGATCCCACGGATACGAACCGGTTTTTTTTTTTTTAGCTGTATCTCGAAAGTTTTCAAACCACCTTCAAATTGAACTGCGAGGTGGTACATTTCGAAACTCTGCACTGCCACGTTCCATTTAAAAGACGCGCTCCTCGTTATAGGATACCGCGATAGCTGAAACTGAACAAAAACGAATCTCTCATGTGTACATTAAACGTGGAGCACGCGGTTTGCGTTCTAGCAGTGTTACCAACTGCGTTACTCAAAAAACAAAACCGTACGTCTTCTCTAGGTTACCCTATATATAGTTTTAAGAGGTATATAATTTATTACTTTTAGTTAATATGTTAAAATCAAATTTCCATCTGATAAAAACATGGGTATTAATATTGTTTATTATTATTTGTTAAAGTTAATTTGTTTATTAGTCGTAACTAGATTGGATTACGAGAAAAATAAATATAACAAATAAAAAGTCGCTAATACATAACGTGTTAATAAAAATCACTCCACCGATAATATCGGAGATAATTTAAATTTGAACCCATTTATTTTTATTTTTTCATTTTTATTTGTTCCCTATTCGATTTATAATTTCTAAAAAAGAAAAAACAACATTTACGTTTCCACATAAAATATGGTGATCTAGCAAAAATTTATTATTAGACATGTGAAAGTGAATGTGTATCAGGCAAGTTTTTTGCATATTGGTGACGGATTAACTATGCAACGGCGATTTTGAATTAGTCATAATTTTTTAAACGTTCCATTCGAAAATGACCAGCAAATATCAGGGGACAGGCGTAGATTTTAGATTGGGATAATATTTTTAATAACTAGTTATTTTTTCGTAACGCGTGCACATTGAACGAAAAGTAACATCATAATCTTCGTTAAAGCAGGAACAAACGACTTTCTAACCCTATTATAACAGGATCGTGAGGAAAACACTATTATTATTACGACTATATTAATTTTAAAGTAATCGAGAAAAAAATAGTTAAATATTTAAAACTGGATAACATTTGTCGAATATCATATCTAACGTAACTAAATCGGATACACTGTATTCGAAATCACACAAAGGAAGCGTTTATTCCGCGATGTTTCAAACACCAATAAACGAGTAAAAATTTACAAATTTCTCTAACATAGCTATCGAGTAATTTGTCGAATATCATAATATTTAACGTAACTAAATCGGATACACTGTATTCGAAATCACACAAAGGAAGCGTTTATTCCGCGATGTTTTAAACACCAATAAACGAGTAAATACAAATTTCTCTAACATAGCTATCGAGTAAGATTACTGCGTCTAATCATATAATTAGTAAACAAAAATGCAAAACAGAATAAATAAACAACCTAACTTTCACCACATTATATTATAAATATATATATATATATATATATATATATATATATATATATATATACACACATATACATATATATATATATATATATATATATATATATAAAAAAGATAGCATGAGTATTTATATATTGTTTCGAAATTTAATAATTAGTTTTAGTCATTTCGTAATGTACGAAAATGAAAAATGAATAACGCACAATTACACGTGATCGTGTAGTTTTTAAATAAGTAGTAGGAATTTAAATTTTTAAATATAATTTATTATATCAATATGAAATTTATTTTACACCATGAATTATTGTATAAATACATAAAAGTAATATACATAATCAAAAGTCTACGTGTAAATTTTTCACGAGTTATACGATTTTACATCGAAATTCATCTTATTTCTATTCTATACAAAGGATTAAAAAAAAAAAAACACGAACTTTTTTTAATTTTTACGTGTGTGTATATATATATAAACACAAACACACACACACACATATATATAATAAGCTTACCAGTGTGTATAAGTCGACGCTCATAACGTGGTTTAAAGACGGTATATATATATATATATCCGTGTCTGTTATTTCCGCTCGCTCTCTCGTTTTACGGGTTAACTCCCTATATATACCACATCAATAGTAGTTTCACTTCAAAAAAAAAAAAAAAGTGCATAATGATTTGATACATATATCATCATCATTTATCCTCAACCGCTAGGTTTTTATGCGACTACTTATCTACACATATTTTGTTGTATAGTGTAAGTAGCGTACAAAGCAATTATAATATGACGCTAGCGCAGTTAAACACACATCATACATACACCCCACAGAAATGACTGTAATCGTTTTGTTATCACGACACAATGCAGCTCCGCCTGTTTTTGTGTGTACTATATTATTACTAGCGCGTATATGGCGTTGTGCGTGATGGTTTGCAGTTGCCTTCCACGGGAGAATATTAGGATTATTTAAATTTTTATTTTCTAATGATGATATTTTTGAGGAGTCGATCATACCGTACAGAAGTCAGTGCTCTAAGCCACTCCGATATATATGTGTGCATGTGTGAAAATTTATCAATTAATAATTAATAACTTACATCATGCTTAATAGCGTTATATATATATATATATATATATATATATATATATATAAATGAGTTAAAAGTTACATATCTTCATTAAAGGATGTAACTTAAATATTAGCAATATTATCCAAACATATTAAAAAAGAAATAATCAAAAAGGAAAAAAGAAATTACACACACACACACACACACATATATATATATATATACTGATGGTTTTATTTATCGAGCACTTCAAAAATATTGTAAATCATAAATTTTTTGTCGATGTTTAAAAAAATATAGGAAAATTTTTAATAATATTATTGTAAGCATCTAATTCATATATTGAAAAATAAAAATATAATTAGTTTCCTGATAAATAAGACTTCTTTTACAATAAAAACAAAAAACACACAAGAAAAACAACTAATATTTCTAATATTTACAATAACACTTTCCTTGCCTTAAAAATTATTTTCAAATTTCTCCGAATTTTCAGGAAAATATTTGTAAAAAGAGAAAAGAATAGACGAACAATTATCTGAAGGAACTTGAATTCCGTGTATTTATGTGAATGTTTTTTTTTTTAATGAAATAATTTTTTATCCTTATAAGGGGGCCCTCACGCTGTTTGTGCCATGGGCCTTGAATAATTTATTTAATACGGCACTGACGAAAAGAGCGAACGTCTGAAGTACACCGTCCGACTTAACTTAGTAAATTTCAAATGAAGCATCATATTGAAGAAAGAAACAGTTAACCGGTTGCTCGTTCAGTTCGTAGAATGGGACATGCTCCGCAGAGCAAATGCAGTAATGTGGAAGTAACGAGGATCTCGCTATCAAAAAAAAAAAAAAATACACATCCTACATTATCTAAACATTTAGGGTCATCAGTGTAAAGCTATCTGGTTGTTTTTATATTTCTGAAATGGGTAGATTTGATATGAGATCTATTTTCGGACTGGAATAGGATAAGATTTAATTCTAGATCTGAAGGAAACCATGACGATCAAGCGGTTGTGTAGTGATAATGAATCGATAAGTGTTATTGAATATTTTTAAAAACTATAATTTACATCATGTTTAATATGAAAAAAAAACTATTAAATTAAAGAAACATATTTAAAAAAATGGTAAGTTAATATCTATTAGCACGAAAAATCCCGTATAATTATACAATTAACGAAGTGTATATATATATATATATATATATATATATATATATATATATATATATATATATGTGTGTGTGTGTGTGTGTGTAAAAGCCAAATTAATCTATTTCGAAGCAAAAATCTAATTATTCAAATTACATACGTAGTATATTCATCAAGTTAAAAAGTGTCTGCACTTATTATAAAAACTATAATATTATTTAACTAAAAATTAAAATCAATACTAATAAATATTCTACTCGAAGTGATGTAATTCGTTCATCATCTCGTCCTGGACGCCTTCAGTAATTTCACTGCGCTGTGAGAAATTTTACACAAGAAAACATCTTTTAGATTTTTGATTAATACAAGAATATGATTTTACGTAAGCACGTATGCGTTATAAAATAATTTACAAATATTATGATATTTTTCCATTTAGCATGTTAGTAAATATTACACTCGCTCATTCATATATATATATATATATATATATATATATATATATATATATATATATATATATATACACATATATTCTAGTAGTCCACAACTCAAAGGCTAGTTAATAATAAGATAACGTGTAAGAACTTCGCGTGCTCTGACTAGTGATTTAATTTCCACATACGCCCTTATTCCTTAAATATTATTCATGAACCTTTTGCTAGGTCTTCCTTTTGGAACTTTCACCACTGATTTTCCTTCTATTAGCTTAGTAGAACATGTTAAAATGTGCATAATAATGTCGCGTTGGCATAGTTGCTAGAGTGCTCGACTGTTAACTCGATGGTGTAGGGTACGAAACCAACTCTCGACATAGAAAGTTTTCCATCATTACGTAATTCTTAATTATCACAGAGAAGACAGTGGTACCAGTGCCTTGAATGCTAGTCTATTTTGTATATAAAAATAAACGTACAATGGCCAGTCACGACATTCGGCAACGATCAATACAACGATGATGATGAGTGCGAAATTACATTTTCCTTCTATTGTCCATTACTCGTTTTTCATTAAATATCTCGCAGTTCGATATTTTTTGGTCTATTTTAATTTTAACACGTGTCGCCAGCCCCATATGTTGAATGTATCTAGTTTAAAATTTATTTTGTTGCATGTTTTTATTTATTTTTATTTGGCTATATTATTTATATATAAATTTTATAATGCTGATTGTCGATTGAATAGATTATTTAAAAATACCGTCTTATCACTTTCATAATTTTGTAAATTGCGTATCTGAATCATATACAGTTTATATTTTATAAATTTTTATATATTTTCATATTTTATATTTTTTTATATTCACTTGATAATAGCTTTACAGCAGAAAAGCTTTGCGATTTTTCATAAAGAAAAAAAATTAGCGATTTTAACTCATTGTTTATTGCTTTTTCTTTTTTACTCACTACATTCTAAACTTTTTTTTTTTTAAGAAAAAAAAGTATCTAGTTTACATTTACATTTCTCTAGCAGTGTCCATTTTTCTCATCCGTAAAGGGCAACGGTTCACATAAAACTCTATAGTGTTTATTAACATTAAAAGATATATTCCTAGACGCAAAGAGGCCAAAATTTTTTTCTTTATATATATATACCAGGGGGGCTTTAGGTATTAACCAAGCGAGGCGTGTACACAAGTGATGGATAGTGGAATGACCAGTAGATATACCGGCCAGCTGGGAATAGTCAATAAGCAGTCGTGAACCAAGAGCGGCTTCTGACGAAAAGTCTCTAGCAGGTTATTCCGGTAGTAATAGGGCAAAGAAACACACAGAGGAGCTGTCCACAAAAAGTCTGCAAAAATCTTATGACTTCCTCGAAAAGTTTAGGTCGCCGTAAAAACTCAATCATTACCTCCTCAATAACAACCGGCTGCCTTGCGGTTAGAATGTTTGTCTGAAAACCAAAAGAAGACAACCCTCACAGAAAACAAATCCCGTACTAGTGGTTGCTTTTTCTTCCTTTTCCCTCTCATGTTCTTTCCCCACCCACTCCTTATTTTTTCACTCTTCTTACTTTATCTTACTTTCACCTATCCTCAAACAGTCTGCGATACATCGCGCTGTTCTGATCATACCGGTCGTCTTGGCTTGGGTTGCCACTGGAAATGTTTAAGCTCAGTAGTGCGCTGCCATCTCTTAAAAATTTATCCATTATACTCGGACTCGAATGAGAATAGAAGATATATATATATATATATATATATATATATATATATATATGAATTCTATATAAATATCTCGGCGTGTATGTAACACGTACATGTATTATATATAGCGAGTAAAATAGAAATTTTACCTTTTTATAAAGATATAAAAAAAATAACAACAATTTAAATCAACTTTCAATTTAAACGTCAGAAAATTGACATCGATCGAAAATCGTTCATGCTGATAAATGTAGTCGATAAACTTACTTATTTCCCTCATTCAACGTGAGAGCTATCTGCCGAGAATGATACTTTATTATTAGCCTCAACGACAGCGTTATGCATTCTAACCACGTTCACAGCATTCCTAGCGATCACCGATGGTGATTGCGAACCGTCAGAATATGAAAACGGTATCGCGGATACGTTTGAAGAAGACTGCACCACACCAGCCGATATTCTTGGATTAATAACCGACGTTCGTATAGCCGTTGCGTTAGTTGTATTAGTCGTAGTAGTAACAGCGGGCGCATCGATAGTACCAACAGCAGCGGCAGTAGTTGAAGATAAAGTTGAGATTCTGGAGACCGAAGCGTAACGTAAAGGTGCATTTACCGGCGATAGACTGGGTGTAGTCGATATTATAGAAACAGTTCTTTGTCTGGCTGGAAATACTTGTAAAGTAACCGGTCGACCGCCTATCGTTACCGAACCTTTACCGGCAACCATAATATTTTTACGTAGACCAACTCCGGCCGGTACGGATATAGTTATCGGTTTACCGACGCCGTTACTATTACTATTACCGTTACCGGTAGCCATTCGTACTTGTTGCATCGCACCGGTAACCGAAACGCCGCTATTAATAGAAGCGACATCGGTCACGTTCGAGGAATTATTTATCGAACGTATTTGAATATTTTGAGTCGGCGTACTTCTCGTTTGAGAACCAGTGGTAACGATGATAACTTGCGGTCGAGGTTTCTGTATAATGATCGTTCGGGTTGCAGGAATCCTAGCTGTTTGCGATACGACGTTCGAACTAACGACATTACTCCCTGACTGCGCGATAATTCGGTTCGATTGTTGAATAGCTGCTTGTCCACCGACATTTGAAGAAGAAGAAGAAGAAGAAGAAGAAAACGACGAAGAAACATTATTGGCCGTTGCTACTAACTGGCTGCTTTTATTTATTCCGGTTGTATTGAATAATTTCAAAAGAGTAGTCGTCGTAGTAGTAGTAATAGCGGTAGTAGAACTAGTAGTAGTAGTAACGACGACGTTAGAATCGCTAATACCGACCGATCTTGCTTGAGTCGCGTCTAACTTCGATAGAGGCGAAATAGTCATACCTTGACTAGTATTAATTAACGTTACTAACTGAGGCTTATTAGGCGGTTGCTGCCCGATAGAACTTTGATTGACAGTCGACGGTTTATGAATCATTACCGGTTTAGTGATAGTATTCATCGAATATTTCGACGTCTGATTCGTCGTAACCGCGATCGCCGTGTGATGTCTGCTCGGTATTAAAACGGCCGGAAGCGAAGAACAAACCATAGTCGGTACATTTCTCATCATCGTTTGTTGTGAAATATGTTTATTCGCCGTCGCATGTTGTTGAGCTGTCGAGGAATATTTCGAAATTTGATGAGGCGGATACTCCATTTGTACCGGGGCAACTTTTTCTTTGGTTACCGGCGGCGGATTTACTTGAATTTTTTCTTTCATACAGGCGGCCGTCGCTAAAGCGAACATACCGGTCAACGCCTCCGACGGAGGATCCATTAAAACTTCGTCCATAACTGATAAACGATTATTATTATCATTATTATTATTATTATCATTATTATGCGATCGATTAATTGTCGCTCTAGCAACGGCATTAGTGCAGGTACTACTAATAATAGTATTATTATTGTAATTATTATTATTATTATTATTATTATTGGTATTAGTATTAGTAGTAGTAGTAATGGTAGAATTTAACTGCTGTTGAGACAATAAAGCGGACGATAATCTACGCTGACATTTAGCTTTATGCGATAATTGGGCAGTAGTTGTTGTCGAAATTTTAGACGATCCGCTATTATTATTACCATTACTCGTATTAGCGATTAAACCGGCGCGATGCTCTGAAGAATGTTGACTAGCAGCGATGTTGTTAGTACGACGCGGCATTATAATAGAGAAATCCGGACCTCCTCCGTACTGATTGGCTAATTCGCCGTTAAGAAACGGAATTTGCGAATAATCTACCATACCGGACGAAGCTGAAGATGTAGCGGCTTCGGGGGGTACGTTATATTTTTGCACTTGTAAAATATAAGTATCGACGGTCTGCAACGACGACCAATAGATTTCTAACGAATCCGTAAACGCTCTCACTAATTGACTTCGCGTACATTTATTCGGTCGTTCCGTTTCTAATATCCATAAATCGTCGCAACATACTTGAGTATTGCCGCATTTACGATAACCGTCTCGACCGCCCCACATGTATAATTTATTATCGATATTAACGGTTACATGTCCGGCTCGTTCTTTCGGTAAATCATCGTCGCTATTGTAAACGTGTATCGGTTCCCATTCCATTTCGTCTAAATTTAAAACGGCCACCTGATTAGTACATCTCCATTCGCGTTCGATCGCATTCGGTTTAATCGGTTCTAACGGTACCCAACCGCCGAATATAAACATGCAATTATTGATAACGTTAGCCGAATGTAACGAACGCGGTAACGGTAACAGACCGGTAACGAACGGCATCGACCATCGCATCGTACGTATCGATAATACGTATAAATCGCCTAAACGTCGACCGCTCATACCGCCGTAAATTATTAATTTCGCATCGCCATCTCGATCGGTCCATTCGATAGCGCTATGCGATTCTCTCGGCGACGGCGGTTCTCCGTGCGTTTTCATCAATTCCCACGTAGTTCCTTTAGTCGATAAATCTAATACGTACAAATCGTTCAAATATCTCGGTCGATGATTTTTCGGATCGTTACCGTCGTTAGTTAATCCGCCGAATAAATAAGCTTTACGACCGACTAACGTAAAACTATGACCTAATCGCGGACACGGTAACGAAGCCGTTCGCGGCGCTGTACGCGGTTTTAATTTCTTCCATTCCCAACGCGAAGCGTTCAATTCGTACAAATCGTTCGAATAGACGCCGTATTCTAACATACCGCCGAACAATATTACTCTCGTATTGTCCGCTACGAAACCGTAAGCGGCTCGACCGATCGGTATGTCGCCGGTCATATTCGGATTGAACCATTGATTGCTGGACGTATTAAAAACGTGCGCTTCGTTAATGATACCTTCGTTACCGCCGCCGAATATAATGATCAAATCTTTAATCACAATGCCGCGATGACCGTGACGAGCTTTCGGAGTTTCGCCTTGAATATTCTGCACCAGTGTCCATTTGATCGTTCGATTACTTAACAAAATACTATCGATACCGCAGCCTCCATCGTCAGACGCCATCGTTTATATCCTTATCGTACTAGTAGTAGTAGTAGTAGTAAATATACGATAAATAATCTGCGCAGACAAATAATAACGTCTAATTTAGTAAATAGAATATTAAAAAAAAAATGACATATGTGCCTCGAGAGAAGAAGCGAAACTTACGACAATCGTTGGTGCGTCTCGATTTTCTGCAGTACAGTAACGTTAGACATCTCTGCCGTCCACACTATTCTAAGGACCCTTCTCCAGCACCACATTTGAAAGTTGTTTATTTCGGTTCAGTATCGTCTCTTTTTAACTCCACATCTCCTCCTCTGCTTCCGATAATAAAATCGAAAGTGTATAGAATAACTTCATTTTGATGCCTCTTTGTTTTTTTTTTTTTTATAGAACCATCGCGAGCGATTTTTATACGTCGTTTCACTTCTGTGAACCATCCTTATTATCTATCAAGGATCCTATAGATACACAAATTTATCCACTATTTTATGTCCAAAAACTTCATCTCCTTTCATGCGCTTTACATTTGCTCTATCATCATTATCTTTGTTTTATCGTCATCTATACCAAAGTCATATGAAAGATCAAAAAACCTTATTTTCTCTGGTAATTCTCTGATTTCACCAATATGTTATATCATCTGCATAACACCCGCCTATTGATATTCCGTCCTTACATTGATCCAACACCTTTCGCATGATATGTTCAGAATATAGGCTAAATAGAATGGCGACAAAATAGATCCTTGTCGAACACCCCTTCCCTTGTATAAAATTCATTACATTGTAGTTCTTTGTCAATTCTGACGATGTTACTATATTTTCACTTTGTATCAAGTTAACCATATGTTTGGATGCTTCCATTTTTAAAAGCATCGGACTATACACCAAATGACGTTGTCAAGTGCTTTATTAAAATCCACAAAACGTAAAAGTCCTGTTATCTCATGTTCACGAGCCTTTTCTGTTATCAGTCTTAGATTCGTTATGTCTTTTCCTCAAACCCGCTTGCTCTTCCGCGATTTGATCGTACAATAATCCACAAATCACAGACATATATATATATATAGTCCTTGCAAGTTAAAGAAGTTCGTATCGGTCGTGATTTATTGTGTTTGTTTCTCGCGTTTAGATAAGTACTCCTATTGTGGTAAACGCTTATCAGCCTCGCGACGGTCGGGAAATGTTCCGTTCCCCTACTCGTCAACACAATATACCGTCGCCGACAAATGCAGCTGTCAACGTTCCGGCAGGTGATAACAATCTAAATTATTCTACTACTAACAATCTTACTACAATCAGCGATACTACTAACAACGCATGCTGTAATAATTCCATTACACATACACAACAAACAAATCAAAGTATAGATAACGCATTTAATCGCGTTTATGCGCCATTATTATCTCCGGCGCCTGTTGAAAATACGACGGCTATTATGAATGATATAACAAAATTTAAATTAAATAAGCATCCTTTGCAGGTAGTTAAAAATAAAAGGAAAAGATCAAAACCATGTACCACGAGCAGTTCCGATTCTGCAAACAATCAGATTAAAACTACTAATCACTGCTAATGCAGATGAGTGTCAAGATACTGAAATGTCAAACAGTCGCAATTAAATTGAACGTAAGCCGACTGCAGTAACGGTTTACGGGGTTACTAATTACACCCACATGTTAAATGATATTTAAAAAAGTGTATCTTTAAGTTCGGTTAGTTGTAAATCTTTATCTGACAACAGGGTACAAATTAAAGCGAATGACTCTGATAGTTATCGTTCCTTAGTCAAATATCTTCGCGATGAAGGCATAGAACATCACACGTATCAAATGAAATCTGAACGAAGTTTTCGGGTTCTAATTCGTCACTTGCACCATTCAATAGTCCGCTATTGAAGACCTGGGACATAAAGTCAGGAACATTTCAAACGTCAAACATAGGATAAGTAAATTGCCTCTTTCATTGTTCTTCGTGGACTTGGAACAAGAGAATAACGCTGAAATATATAAAACTCAGGTGCTACTCCAAATGAAAATAAAAGTGGAGGCATCACGAAAGAAGAGTATAATCCCTCAGTGCTTTAGATGTCAGGCATATGGGCATACGAAAAATTATTGTACTAGAGCATATGTATGCGTCAAGTGTGGCGGAAATCATAATACCAGTCAATGCAGTAAAAAACGTGAGGAACCACCTGTTTGCGCTAATTGTCAAGGAAATCATCCTTCCAACTATAAAGGTTGTGAAATATACAAAAAACTTCAACAAGCGTGTGATAATACACCGCTAAAATTATCCCACAATAATACTAGAATAAACAATCAAACACAGCCTAACTATTGACCTACATTAGGCCAGCAGGCTCAAGCTGTTGATTTTAATCATGCTCGGAAAAACCAAACGTATTCAGAAGCATTACAACGTAACAAGTAACCCACCAAATATTGATACAAATAGCACACAGATTTCACATATTCTACAAACATTTATGGTGGAAATAAAAAACCTACTTAAAGACATAATGGACCAACAGTTTCAATTATTTAATAGCCTAATCCAAACCATAATGTCAACGTTAACTAACAATAAATGACAGACTTAAAAATCGTTACCTGGAATGCTAACGGAATCTTAAACCATATTAATGAAATAGAAATGTATATTACGCAAAATAACATCGATATATTATTAATATCAGAGACGCACTTAATTAATTATAAATATGTGCACTTTACAGGGTACGATTCTTATTTCACAAGTCATCCGGATGGAACGGCGCATGGTGGCACAGGAATTATAATTAAAAAAATATATAAAGCATTATGAAATACCAAAATTTGAATGTAATTATTTACAAGCTACTATGTACTCATAAACAGAAATCCAAAAGGTAATATTGCTGTTTCAGCCATCTATTGTCCTCCGAGACACGTTATTACCAAAAACCAATTTAACAAATATTTAAAGACATTAGGTAATGTTTATGTAGTTGGAGGCGACTTCAATGCAAAAAATGTATACTTTGGATCGATAATTACTGTACCCCGTAGTAAACAATTAAAACTAGCTCTTGATGAAAACTACTGGTGTACCGTACACGCGTCAGGAACTCCAACTTACTGGCCTACAGATCCACTGAAAGTTCCAGACTTTTTGGACTTCTTCGTGGTCAAAGGTTTATCAACAAACTTTATTGATGTTTACCATGATAATAATATTTCATCTGATCATACACCTGTGGTACTGTTTGTAAGTAATAAAATTATACGAAAATTATGTGTACCAAAATTATACAGTAGACAAACTGACTGGAATTTATTTCGAGAAACGTTGAGTAATAAAATTAATTTAAAAATTACACTAAAAACGCCACAGGATGTGGAAATAGCTGTAGAGGACTTTATAAAAACTGTCCAGGAATCAGCTTGGGCGGCTACACCAGATCACAAGAAATACGAGTCATTTAAATATTATCCAGCAGAAATACGTAGGGAAGTGGCTTTAAAGAGGAAATTGCGGAAGTTATGGCAAAATAACAGAAATCCGATGGATAAAACTAGACTAAATAATCAAACTAAGCGAGTAAAGCAACTGCTACAAAATCATAAGAACAAAACATTTAGTGATTACTTAAGTAAATTGTCGCCCACTCCTCAAACCGACTATTCACTCTGGAAAGCAACCAAACGATTAAAAAGACCGGTAGAGAAGATACATCCAATTAGAAGGTTAGATGGAAAATGGGCTCGAAGTGATCTAGAAAAGGCCGAAGAATTTGGAAATTATCTAGCCGATGTCTTCCAGACTAATCCTGGAACAAGATCCCTACCAACACCGCTGGCTGATGTAGATCAGAAGAATACCGTTAAATTTACATCTCCTGGTGAAATTAAAACAATAATTCGAACTATGAATCCGAATAAAGCCCCAGGATATGATTTAATTACAGCCAGGGTATTAAAGCAATTACCACGCAAAGGCTTCGTCCTATTAACTTATATATTTAATTCTATAATTCGATTACGACATTTTCCTATCCAGTTGAAATTTTCACAAATTATTTTAGCAAAGAAAGCAGGAAAACCTGCAGAGGAACTAACATCATACCGACCAATCTCTCTGCTTCCGGTGCTTTCTAAAGTATACGAAAAGCTAATACTAAAAAGAATGAAACCCTTGTTGGAAACAAAAAATCTAATACCAGAACACCAATTTGGTTTTAGATCTGGTCATGGGACTGTGGAGCAGGTCCACCGTATAATCAGATTTATTGAAGAATCTTTCGAATCTAAAAGGATATGTGACGCGGTTTTTCTCGATGTAAAACAGGCGTTCGATAGAGTATAGCACGAAGGATTGCTTTATAAAATTAGATGCCATCTTCCGTATCAGTTATTTGAAATACACAAATCCTACCTTGACGAACGTTATTTTGTAGTCAAATATGGAGATGAAGAATCTCAACTTCATCCAATAAGTGCCGGTGTACCGCAAGATAGCATACTGGGTCCGATGCTTTACCTAATTTATACAGCAGATATACATGTACCAAATAATACAGAAATCGCTACCTTCGCGGACGATACAGCTGTGATTTGTTCTGACTCGTCTTTTGAAAATGCAGAAGTTAACTTACAATCGGCAGTTAATACTATTTCAAAATGGTTCAGGCAGTGGCGAATAGAAATCAATGAAAAAAAATCAACCCGTGTAATATTTACAAATAAGAGAATGCCCAGCATCAAAAATATTTATATCAATAATCAAGAGATTCCAGCTAAAGACTCAGTAAAATACCTGGGAATCCATTTGGATAAAAAACTAACTTTGAAAAACCACATAGCAGCCAAACGAAATGAATTGAATATAAAGTATAGGAATATGGTTTGGCTTATTGGAAGAAAATCCGAATTAACACTGGAGAACAAATTATTACTGTATAAACAAATTTTAAGGCCTATTTGGGCGTACGGATGTCAACTCTGGGGCTGTGCTAAACAGAGTAATACAGCTATAATACAGCGTTTCCAAAATAAAGCATTGATAACCATAATAGATGGCCCGTGGTATGTAAGCAATCTTACATTACACACAGACCTAGAAGTTACATCCATTAAAGATAAAATTCAAGAAATGGCTCGTAAATATGGCGACAAACTCTCTTATCACACGGATGCTTTAGCTGTTGCTTTAACAACTCTACAGATTCCCGGCGTTTAAAACGAGTTAAACCTACAGATTTATTTTGAATAAGCATCAATAATACAAAGTACTAAAAAACAATTAGCGAAAGTCCTTAACGTTGGGTAAGGAGTCAATCGCAATTTCTTATCAAAAAGATTGCTAGATAGCCTGAAGCTAGTGACATAATTTCGGAAGAAAAAATAAAAATAAAATAAATATATATATATATATATATATCTAGTTTAAGGGCATTATTTATCTCGGTATTAAACTTTCATTACTCGATAATAAACAACACCGTTACTCAACTGACTAACCAACTCGGTTATCTGAGTGTGTAGTGCTCGACAAACAACTAACTTTCAATAAATACATCGAACGTGTAGAAGTAAATAATAACAAAACTATGTCAGTTCTATTTTCGCTTCTAAACTATAAATCACATCTCTTCGTGTGCTCATCAGCTTCGAACAACACACCTACAATAAACTACAGCTACTTCAAAATTACAAAAATATCAGAAATGCATAGTTATATGAAATTATTGTCCTTAAAATATCCTTACCATTGCAGCAAATTACGACGGAAAAAAAAAACAAGAAAAAAAAAACACTAACGTAGGTATATGTATAAAAAATACGGGACACCGTAGACTTGAATATAATTCTATTAATGCAGATAATTGAATATATTTATCTACGTGTGTACCGCTTGCGTGTATGCAATATGCGAATGATTTATCTCTAATTACAAAAATTAGTTTTAATTACTAAAACTTTATTTTCTTGAAATTCGCAAAGCTTTTCGGCAATTACGCCATTATCAAGTGATATTTAAATTTAGATAAAAATAAAGATTTAAAAAATTAAAACACAAAATATAAATATAAATTTAATATAACAATTTTATAAATATAAAATGAAGAATAGATACTTAAAACAATCTGACAGTGATTGTGGTAAACAACACAATCAAATAGCGGTAATATAATAAAATTTACAAAGCAATAGCCAGAAAATAATTAATTCCTTTTTTCAAATATTGTGATCTTAAATCTAAATTTATATTTTGTTTTAATTTTTTAAATCTTTATTTTATCTAAATTTAAATATCACTTGATAATGGCGTAATTGCCGAAAAGCTTTGTGAATTTAAAGAAAATAAAGTTTTAGTGATTTTAACTAATTTTTGTAATTAAAGTAATAAAAAATCACTACATTCCACAATCTAAAAATTTATATTTAAGTTAGTATTATTGTAAAATATTAAGTATTTTTTGAAATGCATGTTAATTTTTCTACGTAGCCGGTTATTTTCGCATTACTTAATACGCGACATATATATATATATATATATATATATATATATATATATATATATATATATATATATATATATATATATATATAATAATCATTATATCATTATTTATTGAATAAAAATTTTGTTCTTCATAATAAATTACAACGTTTCCTCCAGTCGTGTTAACTTTGTAATTACTAATACAAAAAATCATCTCGATTATTTATCCTTTTTTAAAAACGGAAATTAATTTATTAATTTCTCAGTTTTCGCAATAAATTTATTATTTATAAACCTCATATTTTTGGTTCTGCTTATATGTTTTGTCGCACTTACCTGGCATCTTCGTTTAGGGTCGACTCTATCTGTAATAGATTAACACTTAAGGTAATCGAGATATTTTCTAGATATCGTTTCAAATGGATAATAAAAATAAATAAAAATAAATCAGAATCGATACTATTCGCAAGGCGCAAATCCTTTGTAAATAACGATATCCTCGTTAAAAACAAACTTTCGAACCAATAAATATTAAATATCCGAGGGAGGATGTTCTAGAGCATTATATAAACTTAGTTTCATAAATCGCATCGCTATACAAACGTAACAAAAACTGCATATTTTGTTTCCCCATTTTCAATACAGAATACCTACCCTATCAGTGAGAACTAAATTCTTACTCTATCATAGAGTGTGATCCTGCCTAGGGATACTACTATACTTGTCCTGTATGTTCCTCTGCCAGTTTATCTAGTATCAATAAACTACAGGCGGCTACGAAATTAGCGCTTCAGAATTATTATATTAAATAAGCCAAATTTGGTGTCGCATCAAATTCATACTTCCCCAATTTACGGTGACGACATTGTAACGAGAACGAGGAAGTTCTTTGTTCAATGTCATCAAATAATAAACTCAATCGGTAATTATAACTACCGATCGGTAGAACATCGTTATAAAAAGTATAAACACCGGCGCGCATCAAATATATTTTATTAGATGAATGAATTTACAAAGCTCTAGTACCTTGTTACTGTATTTTTTAGTTTTATATATGAAAATGAGTTATATTTTTATGTAATTAACATTGTAATGAATCTAATGTCTTCCGTTCCAAGTGGATAGTTTTTTCTGTTTTTTTTTTTTTTCTTTTATAAACATTTCCTACTAAATATATGCTCTATATTTTTAATAATTTATAAGTGGTATTTATAGTGTTTAAATTGATTTTTTTAATATCAGTTAAGCAATAGGCGTTACTCTCGGATTGATTGTATTGTATTTTTTTTTATTTTATTATTGTAAATCTAAACGTTATTTCTATATAGAACCGTGTGAAAATGATTTGCCGTTTAATATAACAAACACGATCGTTCGAGATTTTGTCGTATTCGTAATATTAATTCTTCCGACAATTATAGAGGGCGATCCAGAGAAGAAATCGAATTATATGAAACTGCGTGTAAAAGCGATGTATCGAAAATAGAGCGATAACAATCGAAAATACCTCGTACCATCACATCTGCGCCAAATTTCTAACTTAACCCTCCATAATGATCTAAATATACTGTATGTTAATGAAGTTTATATAAATCAGTATAAATTTTTTCTCGATAAATTGCAATTTAATATTAATTCACACGTACGCATAACTTGAAAATAAGTACGATTTTAATAATTCGTCATATCGATTAAAAGTTGAATAATAAACTGAAGTATGGTTATAGTAATCAAATAACCCAAATACTTCAGCGCTCCAACTTTAACGATACTGTCACTGAGGCTCTAATTGCCCCACTGGAAACGTTAGATTAATCACATATTTATTACTTTATTCATCATTATTGTTTATGGTGCTTTGGTGCCGGTACAATGAGAAAACAAATAATCATGTTCGTAGGCAAAAATAAGAGCTAAGAGCTACACACACGCACGTATATATATATATATATATATATATATATATATATATATATATATATATATATATATATATATATATATGTATATATAAAATTTGAAAAATGTGGATTTTTTTTAAAAATAAATAAAAATGAAGTTAAAAATCTTACACATAAAAAGAGCACAAAGCATTTAGGCTATTAAGCCATTATCAAGTGACATAAAAAAATATACAATTATCAAAAATAAAAGAGAGAAAAATAAAATGTAAGGAAATATTTAATTCAGATGTACAACATTATAAAAAATATCAAAGTGAAAAGACAGATATTTGATCATAAAATAATCGGATAATTAAAGCAGTAAACAACACAAAAATAAGTCAGAAATATACGTAAACAATTACAATAAACAGTCAGAAAAATAAAATATAAAATTTTACATATAGAAAAATATTATAAAAAAAGAAAACTACTAAAAAAAAAAAAAAAAGTGAAAATAATGAAAAAAGAGACTAAATTTTTTTTTAATTCGACGATAAATTTTGGTGAATTACTTTTAAGAAGTATATTATAAATATAATCAATTTTTATATTAGACAAAGTTTTCATTTTTCTGGCTATTTATTGTAATTGTTTATGTATAAATTTTATGCATATCGCTGATTTGTTTGTTGTTTACCACTTCTACCTTCAGATTATTTTATAATCGAATATCTGGTTTTTCCCATTGATATTTTTTGTAAAATTGTGCATTTAAATTATTTTATTACATTTTCTTCTTCTTCTATTTTAATAATTTGTATATATTATGCCGAAAAGCTTTGTGTTTTCCTTAAGAAAATAAATATTAGTGATTTAACTAATTTTCAATTTATTTTTTTTCATATATATATATATATATTTATTTATTTATTTATGTCCACGTGTTAATGGCTTAATAGCCGGAAAGCTGTGTGGTCTTTTTCTATATAAAATTTGACGATTTTAACTACTTTTTTTGTTGTTTATAAGGTCAATTTAAATTTATCGAAATTAATAAAAATGACGCACGAAGACAGGCCAAGCCCCTGGAGCGGAATTCAATGGAACTATCTGAACACAACACATTGATGAAGTAACGCGGTTCGTCTCAATACTAGATATATATATATATATATATATATATATATATATATATATATATATATATATATATCATGGAGCGTTACTTTAAATTTCCCACATAATCTTTACAATAATGATAAAAATAAAAATAAATAATAGTAATAAAAATAAAAATTTACGAGTATATTGTTCGCGATGAACGAATACGTCGCCATTTGTACGTGTAAATATAAATAGAACATTTAAGCGTGTACAAGTAACATGAAATGCATGCAGTGTAATTGCTTAATTTTTATTATTACTCAACGGTAATATTTTAAAAATGTTGAAAATGTATGTATATATATATATATCCGTTTATTAACAAATTTATTTATGCAATTAAGATAACGTACGAAATTTTGTAAACACGCAGATTATCGAGTTCTTCCAATTTTTCGAGAAAATGTGTTATTATAATGAAACGCTTTTTTAATATAACTAATACATACATACATACATATAAAGAAAAAACAACATATAGATTCTTACTTTATAAATATGGATAGAGTCGGATACTATTGTTACTGGTTTAAAGTGTTAATAACTCAAAATTCGATGACATAAAACGTGTATAACAAAAATATACATATACGCTCATAAGTTCAAACGCCCACAACGAACTTTTACACATAAAAGTCAGACCGCCAGTAAGAGAGGCTAGTCGCGTCAACGTAGCACCATGCAACGTCATACTAGTTCGCAGAACATATTAGCCCAACACTTCCTAAAACGGAATTATTCAACCCCCTCCTAAGCTTATTTCCTTTGCCTGTTCGCACATATAAGGGAAGAAATTGTGAAAAATCTAACCTACTTTCATGCAACCCTCTTGTCCGCACGTTTTTCAACGATGGAAATTGTCTCTTTTAAATTTTATATATATATATATATATCGCGAATGTTTTTTATTTTTATTTTTAATACGAACCATAATGATACTGTAATTTTTCATATTCGAAATTATACTAGGTACCACCATCCCGTCTAAAGACGAAGAAGAGAAGAAATAAAATTTATTCACAAATAAATAAATACATTAAACGACCGAATATCTATTATACGATTTTAGTAATAATATAATACTACGGTATCCGCTCTAAAATTTATCTCATCATCGAGTGTCATCTCCGTATCGGAGATAGGAGACTACTTACCTATACATATTTTGTTGTACAGTGTAAGTAGCGTATACAAGGGAATCATAATATGACCTTAACGAAGATAGACACACACACACACCCGGGAGTACTGCTGATTGTAATTGGCTTTGTTGTCACGACGCAATGCAGCTCCGTGTGTTTTTGTAGTATATTATTATTATTATTATTATTATTATTAGCGCTCATATGGTGTTGTGGGCGGTGGTTTTCCATTGCCTTCCGCGCGAATAATATTAGAATTATTTATATTTTTATTTTCTCATGATAATTTTTGCATCACCGATCGTATTAGAACTTGGTATCTTCCGTATAGAAGTCCGTACTCTAGCCACACTAGACTATCCCGAAAAATTTATCTAACGAAAATTAAACCGCAAGAACAAATATATAGGAAATAAATTAAAATTAATAGAGAGAAATGGGCAAACCGTGAAATACGTGCATATTCCGTAGAATTTAATTATTTATAATAATATATACGTTTAAATTTACAATGCCCATTCTTTTCTCTAACTGTTTTTTGGCTCGGGTGTGGCAGATGTTAGCCGATGCATTATGAGATTCGCATGGAAATCATGTAGATTATCCAAAGCCATTGTTTTCCAGAGGGCATCACGCGGAGGTCTCTGTCTTGAGTTCAATTTCGAGATTTCAATGTGAAGGAAAAACCAGCGGAAGGTTTCAATGAAAGCTGGCGAATATGGAAAACTCTTAATCGGATCCGATCAGGGTGTGCGCGAACAAAATCTAACAAAGTGGTCGCTGGCCAGGTACGGACATTGCGAACGCGGTGAGATACAGACCATGGCAAACCTACTCGAATGTGAATTGGCCGGTGTTAGATGCACGATGAAGAATGTTATTGACGCGAATGAGGACGCTATAAAGAATACTGGTCCGAGAAAATTTAATAGATGTTAAAAAGTAGTTTAAGTTATAATTGGCTCGGACACGAATAATAATAATACGATGCCCATGCTTAATGTAACGTGTGCGAAGTAACGCCATATCATAAAGGTCGATTTAATTTTAGCCTTGCAATTATCGTAAAATTTTTGCGAAATGTTTCTTATACGAAATTAACTTGTAAACATTTTGGTGTATTATCGCTATGCATCGATTTTGAAACACCTGTAGCTCTATCGAATCGTATCTTCTTCTTGTTACACCATAGTCGAAGGTCGGCGATCATACTAAAAAAAAAAAAAAACTCTTATCTCTGGACGCCTCTTGCAGTCGGCATGCTGATATTTGATACTATCGTCTCATGAACTAAAGGTATGCTATACAAATGAAAACTTAAGCTGCCTTACCAGTACAATCCAATAATAATATCTTACCTCACAGGAAGATGTTTTCAAGTAAATTTTAACGGTTCACCGTCCTCCATATTTCCGATCAAGGCGAGATTTCTGCAAGGCAATGTCTTAGCTCCTACATTATATCAGATTCACACCAGCGACTTCATCCAGTAAATGATAATACTTCAAACGCCTTATTCGCCGATGATACTGCAATTTTAGCAATACACAATGACGTTGATACTGCAGTCAGTTATGTTCAAGAACACTTAAACCACATCTTGCTGCAACAAATTTGGATATTATAAAAGTTAACGAAATGTATTGTTTACATTGAAAACACGGAACGGCCAGTCATTTCAACAAAAGGTCAATTCCAACAGCAAGTAATGCAAAGTGCCTTGTTCTGCAACCGGACCAGAGACTGACTTGGAATAAACACATAACCTCCGAATGTAACACAGATCAGAATTAAACTGAGAAATACGAACTGGATGGTTGGAAGAAATTCAGTTTTTTCACTAGAAAATAAAGTTCTGCTTTATAAATCAATAATAAAGCCAATTTGGACATATGGCATTGAGTTATGGGGTATTGCATCTAACCACAATAACAGCTCTTATGGAAAGGACGCAAGCAAAAATTTCACGTAGGATAGTAAATGCACCACAGTTTATATAGGAAATGACGAAATCTTAAAGGACTTGAAGATAAGTTCTGTTAATGAAGATATCCACAGCTCAAGTGCAAGATATAGACTCGACCAATACTTAAATAATTAGCGCAAAGAACCTAGCAGTCTTTAATTTATGGTTGTGTAAGACTCGAGTTTCTGCGAAATATTGTTAACAAAATATGTTATAGATTTGTCACTTATTGCGTTTTTCATACGATTATTAAAAATCCGTATCCATTGTAACAGTTGTTTTTTTGTTAATAGTAATTTCAGGTGGGGCAGTAGTCGCCTTCGCGAAAATAGAACGTCCTTAAGTTGTTTTTTTCTACATTTAATGTAAACTTCCATCTTTCGTAATACTTCAAAATATAAACTAGAACTTTTTGCAAACGTTTGTAGATTTTTTTTTATATAAATAAAGATACAATCTTAACCTAATAAGTTAAATAAGCATCAAATTTAACAAACTGTAGCTTAATCTAACAAGATTTAATCCTACTAGTCAAGACTATGGGTTTAAAGTCAATCGCCCATCGACCATAACTTTTGATATATTCTTTTATATCTACTAGGTGGCGCCGCTTAAGATGCCGGACGTCTTGTCTGGTATCGAGTAATATTGATTCCACGTTGACATGTTGCTGGGGCCGTTTTTTACGAGCAGTTACGTATCTTACGATCTCTTCGTTTACGAATGGAATTCGTAGATCTCGATGCGCATTTCTGGAATAGCGGTACGCATATTACTTTTAGTATTACATTTTGTCTGGCCCGGATCCAGCCCCATAACTGCAAGCCATAGGTCCATATTGGCTTTATAATCTGCCGATACAGTAGACATTTGTGCACTACGCCCGGCTGCGACTTTCTTCCGATAAGCCAATAAAATTGTTGTTCTTTTCTTTATCTGCTTGCTTTTCATTCTGGCATGTTGTGTCTGATCAGTATAACATACAGTACAGAGTCATAGATCGTCAACATGTAGTATTGCATTCACAAATAGTTATTTGGCTATACAGTTTAACAGCGTTAAAAATAACTTCTCGAATTAATTATAGCGCTGTATGTTTTATTAGAAGACTTGTACATAAAATGTTCGATTAGTTAAATAATCGTTCGATAATTTAATGAGAGTAAAAAGGATAACTAGGAGTTTAATCATTTTACACGAAACACCTTTATGCCACCATCTATCAAAAAAGCGTTTTCTATGAATAGCGTGCCAGTGTGTCTACGAAAATTGAAATCCTAACTTAGATATTTTGACTACTTGATGCTGAGTAAAACCAAACTGTTCGCCGTTAGAACATTACTATTTGTTGAATGGACTCGAACTTTATGTAAAATAACTTTCTGCGCTATTTTACTTAGGTTACTAAGTAAACTTATTGGTACATATTCAAGTTAAATATCTCGATCACAGTTATGTATTACGATAACCTTAGTTATGTCCCCCGCTATGAAGTTAAATGCGAAATCCTGTTAATTATAATTAAACTGAGTTTCTGAGCACAAAAAGTTAAAAAAAAAAAAAAAAAAAAAAAAAAAACAATGCAGGAAAACAACTGCGGACTATATAGTTTTCTGGCGAATATTATCGGATATTTAACTTTTACAGTTAGATCGCTTTAAGTTACAATCACGAATGAACTTACACCTAGATAACAGTAAACGTACGTATTACGATTTGCAAGTATGAAAAACATATTCGCGAGGAAAGAAACCGATAAGAAATTTATTTGTATTACATACAATATTTTACGAGAAACGGAAAGCATATTCCCACCAGTAACAAACTTCGAAACATCAAGTCGACAACGGTTCAATGTAAAACAACTTTTCCAACGGGACACGGTTGTATTAACTCGGTTCATAATTGGACATACTGCACTAACACATAGGTACATATTAATAAAGAAAACGTCACCAACGTGAAGGATGAGAACCATTAACGAACACATGATAACAAAGTTCGGAAATATCACGCTAATCGCAATACCCCGTAAAATCGTATCTCGATGAAAAATACTTTCGAGTCTTATAGTAAATAATGAGCGATCTCAAATTCATAATCGGTCCTTTATTGTACACGATATATACACCCATGATATACCGGTACTAATAATGAATGCGTAATGACACCGCAATAATGATGACACATAAGTTTCCGCAAATATTAAATAAAAGCTTACAAAGAGCGGTCAATGAAATTAAAAATTGATCGAACAAATGGAAATTAATAGAATTGACGATAAATGAATCTACGCGCATTAGATTAACTACAAGGAGAGTTGCTCACGATAGATATATCTTCATCAAAGGTAGGCAAAATCGTAAAATATCTCAGAATTCACCTAGACCGAAACTTAACGCGGGTTCAAGCGCGAAGAAAATGGAACTGAACTTACAAGACTGAAAACAACTATACTAGTCGCTTGGACTTCATACCGTAAATAAATTATTGTACAACGTCGTATTAAAGCCTATATGGAAAGATGCGACAAAACTATGGTGCTGTGCGTCTAAAAGCGAAGACATATCAAAACAGGATGTTACGCGCTATAGTAGGATCACCGTGCTACATCTCAAATCACGAAGATCTAAAGTACGTCGAAAATGTAATACACCTAGCGATTCAGAAGCATATACGGAGACTACACATAAATCCACTAGCAGTTTACTGGAGAAAACGGGAAAGATTAAAAGATTGAAAAGAATAACGATGATGGATTAGACGTAGCCAATCCAAAATCTAATTTGAGACCTTGTTAATGTGTTCTGAAAAGATGAAGAGTGTTCTCAAGAGACAACATCCGCGAATGATGACATAAATTTGTGTCGGTAACTGATAAGAACGGTATTTTTTTTTTAAATGTCTATAAATGTATACGTAGATAGAATAGTAGATGAAATTGTATTAAGTATATTTTAATTTATTACTAACACGATAAAATAAAATATACACTGCAAATTTATGAAACGCAAAAAAGTTTAAACTTAGAAGTAACTTACTTTATTACGGCACACGACCGGATATACATTGGTTATGAATTATCTTAGGTTGGATAATTATTAATGAGGAAATCTTGATATTTTTTTACGCGAACTACCAAAAATATAATTCTCCATCAAACGTGTAACTTTATAAATGAACACAGTTCGACAGTGTAATAAATCAACACGTAAATATTAACCCTTTCATATTTACAATGTCATCTATACGGTACGAATAAACTTTTAATACTAAAAAAAATTCATAAGGACCATTTGGTTAACGTAGAATAATGTTTAAATTCTAAAAGCATTATCCGGAGTTATTGGACAGGTTTTTTTTTTTTTCAATTTGTTGTATAGAAAATCCTTCGAAAAAATAAAACTGAAGTATTTTCAAGTTAAACCTTATAACGATATTATTTATTTCAAATCTTGAGAAACCTCGTATCATTACATTCCACAGTCAAACAAACGAAAGTATACACTACACAATCGATCAGATATGCGAGTGTCGCGAATATAAATTTTACTAACACCATCTTTAATAAGTTATTAATAGATTAGCAATAAATTTAATAATACGGAAAAGTTGAACGTCGAAAATTTTCGCCTTATATGCAGACAGAATTAATAAGTCCGTCAATATGACATCATGAATAATTCGCTGTAGATTATTTTTATGGATACAAAATTACTTAATTTGACAAATGATTTTTTCAAAAATAAATAACACGAAACAAAATCACTAAAAGTTCATAAAAATTACAAACTTTTTCGGCTATATTAAGCCATTATCGAGTGAACTAATAATAAAATATAAAAATATATTAATATATACAATATAGATAAGAAATATAAAATGTAAAAATACTAATTTACTTATATAATTGATAATATCTAAATTAGTATTTTTACATTTTATATTTCTTATATATATATATTATATAATTATTTCTTGTTGTTTACTTGATATAAATTTTTATATATTCCTAAAAAACACTCCACAAAAAAATTGTTAGAAATAACTTTTACGATAAATGAACTATAATATAATTTTGTTCTTCGTGTGACGAATATCAAATGTAACATGTAGATGTTGAATATACGATTTTGTAAATATAAACTTTATTAATGCTTTAAATGTACACGTTTACCACCCATTATTCATATACTAACCTTGCGTCTATACTAAAAATTTTTGTCATAAACGCAAATAATTACGTTATCAAATTACCTGTCGTATCTCGTATAAAAATTTAATTTTGTGTCATCAAAAGTTATCCATTCCCATTATTACTATTTTTCTTTATTCAAGTTTTACATTACATCACGGACACAAAAACGAATTAATTAAACGTATAAATTTAAAATCAATCAAATTAATATTCATTGGAAAAAAAAAGACGATTTATTTTCAAAAATAAAAATCGAGGAATAGAGAGAAAATAATACTTACTTTTAAAAATAAATCTACCCTAACTAGGAACAAATTTTTAGAGATAAATAAAATGTAAAAAAAAAAAACATATTTTTGGCAGTATAAATTCCACGACCATTCAATTATACTCTATGATAATCCCTTATAGCTGAATGAAAAATTTAACTTGTTGCACATGTAATGAATTTTAAATTATAAAATATCCGATTTATAAACAACTGACAAATTAAATGATCGAAAATAGTTTAAAAATCTCCTAATTTCGTTTAAATGTTACTAATTGTAAACATTAAATGAATAAACAACATATTTATGTTCTCAATTTTAAATATTCTAGATCCAGTACAACCGAAATTATTATTTACTTTTTCCTTCTTTGTTCATATTTTTAAAATCTGTAAACCGTCGATTTTTAAATTCGCTTAAACTAGAATACGTAGATGCACTTGAAAACCGTTGAACAGTAATTCTGAACCATAAAATTACCTTTCTCTGCGTACTTTGTTTGAAGAATTAGATTTTTGACGAAATATAAAACATTAGTCGAAAGCAAAATTTAATTCAAATTAAAATTTAAAAAACTCAATACGTACAACTATCGAATTAATTATTTCATACTCACATATGTGGAATAAAACGTGTTCTACGTCAATGCATACGTGATACATATTGAAGAGAATAATCTAATTGTTACTTGCGTTATTTGCAAAAATCAAGAAATACAAATTTTAGTACCATATTTTCAAGTCAAATTAGCAATACATTAAAACCGAATACTTTGTTTTAAACAACGGTAGGCCGAATTGCAGATATTCTGCCTACAAAAAAAGTGACATATTCGGGAAGTATAGTAAATTAATATTATTATACCTTTAACATTCTTATTTATTCTGAACGATCGGCAAAAATATAACACGATAAATATTAATTTTCATATATTCAGAATATAAAAATTAAGCTTTCTATCTCAATATTGCAAAAAATATCACAAAACATTCGAATAAGTACACTTAAAAATTACAGCTACGATAAACAGGCACTATTTACAGCTTAGCGGAATATGAAAACATTCACAGCTTGACTAAAACTTTTATTTCGCCATATTCTTAAAAAAATTAATTGAACATATTCTTCCTATTATAAAACTTTGTCAAATTGTTCATACAGTGATGAACGGTTTTATCTATGAACATTAATAATCACGTTACGAATAATTAAATACTTAAATCTCCCGTTAGATGTCAAAATATATGTGCAATATTTTTACAAATGTAAAAGTAACAACAGAAATTAACATATTTTCAATAATAAATGGAAAATACGAATATAACGGTGCACTGACAGGTTTAATTTAAACAAAATAAAACATCGAATTATACATTTAATATTGCTTATAATCACAAAATTTAAAACAAATACATACCTGATATATACGTGTGCAAACAACAACGCACAAATGTATAATCAGTCCAATCCAAAATAGCTTCACTTCTTTATTACATTTGAAAAATTAGTTTGTCTCGTCAAATCCGAATGCAACTATAAAACAAATTTGAAAATTCTAATTAAAATTTAATAAATTCGTGTACATAATTTAAAAATTACTTGAAAAAGAAATTATCATTTACCGCCATTTTGGCAGACGTTCTAATTAAAACACTATAAAGTGTTCACCTGTTGCACTTAAAATCTAAATTGAATCAATATACAACAGATTCAAGATCATAGTCAACAGTAACATGTACTCAAATATAACGATCATAAAAATTATAACGTTTTGCTATAATTAATTATTGTTTACAACAACATCAAAAATATGAAGCATCAACGAATGCAACCATTGTTTTGAATATTGACATGATGGAATGCTTCATAAGCCAATGAGGATCCCATCTAAATTTTACTAATTATCATATTAATATCGAAACTTTGAAGTAAATTATAAATAAACTTTGTTTTACAAACGGGTATTTAAAAAAAAAATATTAACTGTTATATTCAAGTAATACAAATTATAAATAAAAATGCAAAATATTAACTTTAATTACATAATTTTAAAAATTTGCTGAAATATTTTTTTTCAAACTTTTAAAAAAGTCATACTTTACAAATATAGAAATTTTTATCGTAAGACATTAGATATTTTGTTCATTTATGTAGTTTTTTCGACAAGCCTCTAAAACTTAGACCTTTTAAGTCCGTGAGGTTTCGCCTTGGGTGCGCTGCAATCATTTGTAATAAGTCGATTATGAAATAATGACGTAACTTTCATCACGAAGGAATGACTTCATAAATAAAAAACCAAATGCAACACAGAGAATAAATACAAATAACGATCATCAATTTGAATAAGTTTTTATTTCCTAGAAATACATCATTTATTCAAATATAGTGTATATTCCATATTGGTGGTCGTAAAAATTATTTTATTAAAAAAAATTAAAAAATTATTTATATAATATAAAACAGTAAACTGAAAAGTGGCTACACAAGCAATTATCAATTATGTAAACCGATGAATAGACTTACAAGATGTTCGTAAAACTGGGCTGAATTTAAAATAATATATAATGACTATTAATTTAAATTCAAACACTTACATTTTCATTTTATATATATTGGGAACTTGTATATTGAATGATTGTGATATTACTTGAATGGGTACATAATTTTGAAATAGTTTTAAAAATCTTAGGAATTACTAACATTGTGAAATGCCTATCATATAACTATATAGTTGTCTCAGATAGTCTTTGCATTTAAAGATTCCTAATTCTTAATAGTATTTTAAAGAAGTTAAGGATAACAATTTAGGAAACACTTTTTGACAAATAAATGGTATATATTGATTGGATTAAGTTTTCTAAACATAATTTGAGTGTTTCGTTTTGCACTCACTATCAGAGCTATCATTCTTAATTAGCAACTTATTATTTAGTATTTTAAATTGTTCAAGGTAGATTATTGTCATCCCTTTTGGATATTTTCACTTATGAAGTAAGATGTTTCTTTTTCTTTCCATGGTTCGGTCCTCTAGGTTTTTGCAACAGCGATTTGTTATATTCTAGTTTTTCTAGCTTTTGTTCGGCTTCTGTTGACTTACTATTGCTTCTCAAAGTGTATTATGAGTCATTTATCTTATTCCCACTATCAAGTTAAGTTCGAAATCAGGTTTTTTTTCACTTTAAACTAAGCTGAAGGTACGTATTCAATTACTGAGAATATCAAGAATAAAACTGTCAAATAATACGGTACTGTAAAATTCACTCGAACTGTATGATCACTAGTATTAGGTAACATCAAACCTACTGATATCCGTAAAAAAAAAGTGGCAGTAAGAAATAAATAAAATGTAATAAGCAGTAATGAAGCTTTGATGATACATCTCAACTAATTAGTAATAAATTTGATGAAACCTAAGCTTTAAAACATAAATGGTCGGGCAAAGATCTGAGTAAACGTGAACCTAAAAACGATTCACGCATCCAACTGCTAGGTTTTAATTTACTTAGAAAATTATGGAGCATATTAAATAAATCAAGACGTAAAAATGTGGAAGGATGCTGAATAAATATTTAACATCGAGAATGTTATATACGTTACAATGGTTATTGTTCATATGAGTACACACCGGTTTCATGTATTTCTCAAGGATATAATCTTGTAAACCTCTATTATTTATTATTTTTATTAATTACATAGGTAATAGCTTAAATTCTAAATTTATATTATTTGCAGATTACCTGAGAATTTATAGGACTCATTGGCTGATTCCTTAGTTCTTCAAAGAGACTTAGATAACCTTGCTATGTAGAGTAAGCGTCAGGCTTTCCATTAATTACAGTAAATGCGTTACATTATCTTTTGGTCGTAATATAAATAAACTTACATTTAATTAAAATCTGGATAGTAATATTGTGAATAAGGTCGTTCATGTTTGTGATCTTAGAGTATAATTTGATAGGGCCTTCAGTTTGTCTGTTTATGTATACCATATTACTCGATATGCATACCCAGTTCTTGGGTTCGTCATAAGGAACTCAAAATTATTCAATGATCCAAGAACATTAAATACTCGATAGCTCTTGTTCGTTCTCAGTTACAGTATTGTTTACATGTATACTACAGTTGTGGAAAGGATTCAGGCTAAATTTTTAAAATATTCATTTCTTCGTATAATGAATTATTATCCAGACCACATAAATTGTGATCTCTAATGTAACGTTATGCTTTATGTACTGTTGTATAAAATACAACTCATTTGCTAGTGTTTCAAATTCCTATGAATACTGAATATGTTTCATAAATTCCATGATGATACATTCAGCAAACTGTGTAAGCATATTCCTTGTTGCGTAGCATAAGGTCAATGATAATATTTTTAGTAGTATGTTACAAATGTAAATCAAATTTTTGAAATTATACTAGGTTTGCAGCTTAACATGTTATATTTTATGTTTGTTTAGATATTTTCAATTTTTCACATAATTTAAAGCGCTTCAGTCAAATGTTTCAATACACACTTTTTGTTTTTTAATAAATTAATGCGTTGATTTTTAAGTAATATGTTGATGATTTCAGTAAACTTTATGTTACAGTGAGTTATGTATATATTATATATATATACACACATATATATATATATATATAAACTTATCTATTTATCTATCATTTATGGTTAATTCCATTGTACACAGTACTTTCTATAAACTTATTATATTCACTTTCTAATTCTTGAACCTCGCCTAAAATTTGTTCATAACTTGCAGTTTTACCTTTTTGGTCATGGATAAGTTAATATTTATAACATTTTCTTAAACATTCCATGGTAACACAATAATAATACAAATCTAAAAGTTTGTATCAATTTTTTCTATTAAAATAATGTTACAAGTGATTCCAGTTGTTCTACTGGTGTATCATCATTGCCAACGTAATTATTATTTTATTTTTAATTGTTTGATGTGCAGTCATTACTCAATCAACATCAACTGATTTTCTGCACTTGATTACTTTACATAAACTTCTCCCATCTTAAATTATTCCTTAAATTTATTTCTCTTGAAAATTAGAAGCTTTAATTTAAATTTATTCCTCTTCCAATAATCCATGTACATTCAACATTATCTTTAAACTTTTTGTTATTAACTGAAGACAGAATAAAAAAATTCTTCACATATTGAGTAGGACAATTCTGTCAAATATATGCTAAAGATGAATAATGCATACACATACACACACACGCGCAAATATATATATATATATAGTTTTTGTTATAACACAATTAAAAAAAAAAAATTTTAAATCTACTTACTCTGTATACAGCCTTTATTGTTAAATTTAAAACATTTACACTAATATAAAATTTGATTTTGACTCTCTTATAATATTCATTACTATAATGAATACATATATACAAATGATTTAGAAATCTGGTCGATATTAGTTTTAAAGATTCATAATTCTTAATAGTATTTTAAAGGAAATATAGTAGTTTAGAGGAATGATTATAAATTTTTTGATAAAGAAAATTTATATATTAATTGGATTAAGTTTTCCACACATAATTTCAGTGCTACATTTTGCAATTATTGTCAAAGATATCATTCTTAATTAGTCACTTTTTATTTAATTTTTAAATTAAAAACTGGAAAAATTTTCTCATTGCCTAAATTTAAATATATATATATATATCTCGGAGAGTAGTGATTTTATGAATTAATAAAACAAAATAAAAACACAGTTTAATCACTATAAAAATTTTATATTTGCGCAAAGCTTTTCGACAATTACGTCATTCACAAGCACACAATAAACGTTACATATCATATATACTAGAGACATCAATCCTGTTGGCAATACTGAAGAATCGTAGTATGTATTGAGAATTTGCTTCTTACATTTTCACTACGATCACATAGATTACGAACTAAAATATTTTGCTTTAAATATAAACACTAATTAGTTAAATTGATATCTAATATAAAAACCATAAAAATGCCCTAAATCAATCAAATATGAAATTTATTTATTATTTGTTCAACATATACGGTAAATGCGCACAGTTGTGTACAAGTAGCTATTAAAGATTAACATGGAATATAACCATGAAACTTTTACTTTTACAACTTGATTATGCATGTTAATTATTTTGTTATTAATTTTTTTACTAAAAAAATATATATTATTCACTCGTGAACTGATTTCGAAAAAAAAGGTAACAAGGTCTTGTAATATTTACAAAATAAAAATATAAGTATATTACGCAGTAACAAAGTCTTATATAATAATGAATATAAACATTATATATAATTACACATTTTTATGTACATAAATTTTTAACGATTTAAAAAAAAAACATATATATGAGCATATGATTAAACATGCTAATATTTATTAGAACTAATTATTCTTATATATACGTTTATACAACACTAAATTCAAATTTCATATGATAAATATATATATATATATATATATATATATATATATATATATATATATATATATATATTAAACGTTTTTAAAGTATATTTCTGGATAATAATCTGTTGTATATCTTAGATCTGTATTCATAAGTATTAAATTTCGTTGTAAGTTTATTTTTGGACACAATCTGTTCCACAAACCAACTTACAAATACGCCACAAGCGGACCCGTCATTCTGTTGACTACATGGCGTTTTAAATATTTTCGATTGTAATAAATTATCTTCAGGGAATGCTGCTTTTAACCATTTCAAAACAAATGTTGTAATTACATCAACCTCTTGTTCTGTATTAACTTGTTCATTTTGTGTACATCTGTAAGTAGGATCACAAATATTTATTACCTTTTTTTTTTATTTGAATAACAAGAAGCACCCAATGATTAGAACTTGGATTGCACGGTGCAAATACTAAATTAGCTTCTGTTAGAAATATACTGTATTCCATGCAATTACCATTAAAACTAATTGCTGCGATTTCCATGAGTCATATGTAACTAATAACTTATTCTGGGGACATATAATTTTCAAATAATTATCAATAATAGTATCATATAACCAACCTGGAGTAAACTGGTTGAATATTTCTTTAATCATTTCAATTTCATACGCTGATAATTGAGTGTCTAAGTGATACCACTTGATGGTTTCACCATTTTTTTCAACTGCTGTTTGCTATAAGGTATATTTATCAGTTATATATTTGGAAAATCGTTCTACCTTTATTTCTTCCTGAAACACAAATTGCTATTAAACAATTCATTCATTTGGTTTATTTAGCATAGCTCATTCTTAATGTTTTGCTTCTCGCATTCACTGGGTTTATCTTTAAAGCGGGTTTATTTTTAACTATAGGCCATGTTCTTTTTTGTCTTTTAATATTTTTATGGGTTACTTTTAACCTTTTCAATTTAGCAATATCACATATTTTACTTTTATACACAGATATTATATAAAAAATTGAGTCCATGAATTTTGAAAGTTTATTTTTATCATCTTCATCACAATAATTAACATGTTCAGCCAAAAACCTAATCTCTGATGCTACAAATATCATTTGATGTTTTAATACATCCTCATCTTTTTGTGACTTTTTTTTATAGCGTCGCATATATTTTTTTCTATAAATTTATTTTCCATGTTTTTTTCTTATGCATCATTTTCTATACTAATGACACCACAACACATTTCACATGCTTATTTATGTAATTTATACATACTGCATGAATATGTTTACATAACTGATGCTTAATAATATAACATTCACACTGACAGCAAAATATGTGCCGACATACTTTGCAAATTACGCACTGTAATTTACATACCGTACAATTATCTGATGTCCTGGTCACAGTATACATTTTATTAATATCAGTTTGGGATTTCACGGACCAATTACCATTTAAAATTTGTGTCCAACTGTTCCCAACTTCCATTCCAAGTTTGTGACATTTGTTTATAATTTTCATTCGGTATGATATCTTTCCCCGTATATTCCTCACATGCTGACAATCTGGCATCTAGAACACCAGGTTCTTCTTGGCCTAAAAGCAGTATACATTTTTTACACTACATCATTGATGTATATAAAAATAATACGAAGAATATGTTTAAATTACATATATTATCTTACCACATATTACCAACTCGTCCTTTAATGTTAGTTTTGTGTATGCTAATTCATTTTTATGTGACCAATGGGTTGATACATATTCAACAATAACATTTTTCTTAAATTTCACCATTATATGCGAAGAACACACCTAATCACAAAACATTATAATTTATCTTATTATAATAAAGTGTAGTGTAAGAGGGGTTTTAATGCATCCTTATCATTACATCACGTAATGCTGGCTTAGTTTTAAAATAGAGTTTTTTTTATTCATTCATTCTTCGTGTATTATGATGATGTATTTGTTCGGTTCAATAAAATAAAGTTTATTTAAAAGTCATTTCAGTTTATAATGATTTTATCAACATAACACAAAGTATATGTGATTAATATGCATTTAAGAAATATGAGTTATCTTGTTCTTTTTGGGACTGAGTTAACTAGGAAAAAACCGTTAAAAGCAAATAACTGGTTAGTAAAGAAAATGAAGTAACGCATAAATTAATTAGTATCCCAAAACTTCCATTTTTAAGCGTGCCGTCTACTGAGGAGGCTGTGATTAAAAAAATTATGTGAAATTCAAATAAAAATATATATTAAAATAAAACATTCCCATACATAAGTGATAGGCAAACAAACAAGAGAAGTTCTTTTTTAAATTAAGCTAAACATTAGAAAATAATAGAAATTAATTACAAGAATAAAATTGGGTTTCCCAAATTTCGCAAGGCTAAAATCGATCAAAAAAAATTATCTCGTACAAGAATTCTTACCAATTTTGCATGAATCTTTCATTCGCGGCATACGAATATTTAATGATTTCGTTTCGAAATATCCTGTACGATTACATAATAACTTCGTCATCGTATCAATCAGCCTCTTCGTATAATATAATTTATTCATTTTGTTTCCATACCTCAAATTCTGTTTTAAAAAAATGTTATTTTATAGTTCCACAATAAAATCTTAATACATTATATTTGTTGGAAAATTATTTATTTTTGGGCTACATAATTTTTATCAATAAAACTGCATTGCGTGAATATATAAAAGTTTAATTTTAAAATTATAGTAATTTAAAGTTTAGTAATTCGGATACACCATTAATTGTAATGAATATACAATAAAACTGACAAATAACAGTTCCCAATTAATTGAAATACAAAAAATATATATTTTACAGATTACATTCCATCATCAAAGCCTAACTGTATAAAATGAGCTACAATTCCCATTACTACAACCGGTACAAATAGGGCGCTCTTTCTTTTTTAGTACTAGTACACATGCATTTTTGTGGCTATGGTTAAAATTATAATTAAATAGTTAATATAATACCAACCATTTCAGGAATTAAATGTGATTTTTTGTATCCATATGTTATGAACTGATGTTAAATGATACAGGTATAATAATCTAGTCTTAAATCCTATTTTACACTTACATCAACACATCCAGTTACACCCAATTCCATGTTCTACATTAATTTCATAATAATATTCAAATTTTTGCTGCAAATATTACAATTTAGTTTTCTTTAAAAATAAATAGACGTGTACACATCATCATTATTTTCGTTATTTTATTGGTACATATGTTGAAAATGAGTAAACTTTTGAAATAATAAATTATGATCGACGATTTTAAAATTAAATGAAATATTTAAAAAATACTTTTTTATATTACATTTTAAATATTTAATTAGATAACTTAATCTTTAATGTCTAATAATTTATTTCTAAATAATATATAATTAGATAACAAATCTTAAACACATGATAAATATGTTTTAGTAACACTGAGACTGCCATTTTCTTTAGTTTCTTAGGGAAACAGTGAAATATAGTGTAATTTTACGTCATTTAACAATTGTAGTAGGTATATAAAAATGAAGCAGTTTTGTTATAGGACTCATTCTTCGTATTAGCGAGAGTACAATAGGTTGAATGTAACAGAAAAAATACTAACTTCGAGTTTAAAGCAATCATGCAATTACTGTCGACATTTGACGAATCTTCAGTTTTTACAGACGACTGCTTTCTGAGCTAAAAATAATAAAATATTACATATTCCACTCTGTAAATAGTTATCATGGTTTAAATTTAAAAATATACTCACCCAGCATATATGTGGAACTTTTTATTGTGCCTCAGTAAATTCCTTTTAGCTGTAAACACCTTTTCATAAATATTGCATTTCCATTTAAACCCGTGTAACATATTTATGCTAAAGTTATAATTTGTCTAACTCGCTCATATAAAATTAAAATATATCGCACGCCTGCTTCTAACGTGACACAACTCAAAAAATGCGATTTTTGAGTTATTACAACATAAATATTTCTAAGGCAGGCTTCTATCAGTCAAGAAAAGTGCATTTTATTAGCTTCAGTTTATGGCCACTAGAAAGCAGATATGTCACATTATTTGTTTTGGGTAATGTGTAGTGTAATCTGCAAAAGTGATTTATCTTCAGTTGTGGCTTACTGTTGTAAACCGGTTACTACTTTGGTGTGCTCACAGTGTAATATTTCGAGTTGTGTCATTTTTATTGATTGAAATTAATTGTGTATTTTGACTTAAATCATTTTATGTGATCGAGGTAAGTAAAATATATTGTGATATTTTTAGATGTGTCTATTTTGTAGAATGATTTCATGGTTTTTTAACTTGTGTCATTTTTGATGAATTAACAAAAAATTTTAATTTTTGTATTCTATATGAACACAATTAATGTAAGTTTTTAATTAATACGACGTTATATTGCATTGAACCATAATCTAATTATTAATGTTAAAAATCATACTATTTACAATGTTTTTTTAAAACAATTTGAGTTACGACACTTTAGAAGACTGAATACTGTTTATTATCATTCCTACCATTATATTTCTACTTGCGTCACTTTTGAAGAGTTATTTTTAAAAATATTTATTTAATATTCTTTATGTAATCAGATGACATAAATTTATATTACTTAACTTATTTTTTTGTTACTTCAACAGTAGTAATAAGCATGCATTCATCAAGCCGGGCTGCCAAAATATTATCAATGACGTGAGAGACAGCAAATGGAAAAAATAAAATCGGCAGTAATATAATTGAGAATAAAGAGAGCAGAGAAAATAAATGTAAGGAAACAAAAACTACGGGTGAATTACAGAATTTGGAAACTGTTGCTAATGTAAATTCTGTACCGGGCGCCAGTAGTTTTTATGCTGCATCATACAATTCAAGATATCCTACCCGAATGCGTTTTACCAAATCAACAAATGACTACAGTTTAAGTGATGTTAATGATGATGAGGAATTAGATGAGTCTGATCCAGATGATCTAAATTTTGTCGGTAGTTCATGCGATGAAGTCAGTTCAGGAGGTAATGAAAGTCCTACTGAGGCTAAGAAAGTAAAAAAAAGAAAAAAGAATTACGATAACTGGTTAGTAAAGAAATCAAAAACAAATAGAAATTGTGGTAAAGCTTATGTTTCGAGTTCAAAAACTAAAAAAAAATTTGAAGCGCGAAAAATGCGCGCACCATGTGGAGAAAAGTGCAAGTTAAACTGTGGTACTGAGATAAATGATCAAAGTCGGCAAGAAATATTCGACAATTATCGGGGTCTTGGAAGTTTACGACAACGGGAGTACATAGTTGCACATACCAAAATACCGATATTCAACAACACAGGATTGTAGAGCTCTTAATTCAGCTTTTTACTTTGACCTAAATGATAAACCTAGAAGGGTGTGTAAAACGTTTTTTAAAGCCACACTTGATATAAACGATCGTCCAATTAGAACTGCTTTGCTGAAGAAAACAGACCATGGGTTTATTAAAGAACACATGAGAGGAAAATATAATAATCATCCAGTTGTAGACCCTGAAATAAAAAATCGTGTCCGAAATTTTATAAATTCGATTCCCAGGGTTGAATCACATTACTTGCGTTCACAAACAAGTCGCGAATTTATAGAAAGTGGCAAAAATTTAGCTGACCTCTACCGAGATTATAAAGAGTCTTGTGAAAAACAACATCTTCCTTTTGCTAATGCGGTTATGTTTAACAGAATATTCAATAATGAATTCAATACATCTTTTCACATCCCAAAAAAAGATCAATGTGATTTATGCGAATCATTTAAAAATGCAGAAGGAGAAAATAAAGAAAAACTGCTTGATTTATATAAACGTCATCAGTCTGAAAAAGAACTGTCACGCAGCGAGAAAAATTCAGATAAAAATAAACCTTATGTTGCGATATACGATCTGCAAGCAATTTTACTATAAAAGCAAACTAAATTGTTATAATTTCACTGTAAGCGATCTAAATGCGAAAAATGTTGACTATTTTTTTTTTACGGAAACTGATGGACATCGTGGAGCTACAGAAATGGGATCGTGTGTATTACATTATATTCGTTCACTTATCGCAGATGTGAAAAATACTAATGACATTGAGATGATTTTTTATTTTGATAACTGCTGCGGGAAGCAAAAGAATAAGTATATGTTGGCAATGTACTTTTATGCAGTACAAGTAACCAACATCCGAAGCATTACACACAAGTTTTTAATTCAAGGGCATTCTCAAAATGAAGGAGATAATGTTCATAGTGTAATCGAGAAACAGATAAAATGGCATGTACAATTGAATCCTATTTATGTCCCAGAGCAGTATGTTACGTTAATCAGTATGGCAAAAAAATCTGGTTTACCATATCGGGTACATCGTTTAACCTATGAAGATTTTTATGATCTAAAAGCAATACAAGAGAATTGGGGTACAAATTTTAATATGGATGCGAACAGAAATAAGATAAAATTGAACGACATCAAGGTATTGAAAGTAGAAAACCAAAATCTGAATGGCTTTTATTATAAAACATCATATGCAGATGTAGATTTCAAGGTAGTCAATGTGCAACAAATGGCGAAGAATACAGGTCCTACAACTTGCAAAGAGGAGAGGTTAGTTGATTTTATATTCATGTATACTTCTTTTTTCCTGAGATATTTTGCACCCTTAAATTTAACTACTATAGTATAAATTATTTATATTTTTCAGATTAGCTAAAGCATATTGCGATCAGCTAACTATATACCTGAGAATAAGAAGAAGGACATAGAAGAGCTGATTAATAGAAATTTAATAGGAAAAATATATTATAATTCATTTTATAAAAATATTCTGTAAATTATAAATAGAATATCTACGATTTTTACATTACTAATTACTTTATGTTTCAGTTTATTTCCATTTCCAAATTACAATTTATCTGAATATAAGTGGGCTATTTTGAAATTAAAATATTGAATCTTATTTTAACTTCAAATAATACTTCATCAGAATAAATCAGTAAATCTTCAAAAGTGACACAACTATAGATTTAATTCTTCAATAACTATGTAACTCAAAATAATTCACACTTGTTATAGGTAAAATAACATTAAAAGAGTAACAACTAAAAAAAGAGTTAGTTTAAGGGTTATTATTTATTGAAAAATATAAAGTTAGCAGTGTGCCTTGTTTTCTTAATGCCATCAATTATTTTCTTACATCACATTATAAAATTCTGCATAACTTAGTCCAAAAACAGTTTTTGGTGTTTCCTGAAAAATTAGTATTTTTGACTTGTGTCACTTTAGAAAAACGTATTATGTTTACCATGGCATACTAACTGTTTATGTATGTCTCGCACGTGTCTATATAAACTTTGTCTATATGAAAAATTTTGACCACATTCTATGCAGTTCCACCTATCATCCTCAGTATGTGGATCCCTAAAATTACATTTAATAATTAATAATATCATAAGAAAATTAGAAAAAATTTCTTAAGAAAAAATATTTCATACTTTTATTATTTCATAATAAAGGTCAAACTGATTTGTGTGAAACACATATTTACTTACATGTTCAGCAACCAAATGAACTTAACGATTTATAAATACAAATGAATAAAGAAAAATACGAAATACAATTTATCTATAGTACGAACTTATAAAATTGGGTAAAGATCGAAATCGAAAGAAAACATTTCATTAATGACGTCATAACAAAAACGTGTATTATAAAAATACGATTGCAGCGCACCCAAAGCGAAACCTCCCGGAATTAAAAGGTCTAGGTTTTAGATGCTAGTGTTTTTTCGAATTAAAAATATAAAGATTCTGACACATACACCGTCTTTTATGCACGTATTAAATCACAAGTGTATATTATTTCCAGAATAAAATTGTTTTCAAATAATAGAACATACAGTTGTTTATTGTAAAACCGTTTCGGCACATAAAAATATTTGCATAATTTGTATTTAGAAAGTTTAATTAAACGTATGAATCAAGTCCAAATATATATGAAACCAAACGTGGTCCAAAGGAGTAACATTCAATACACTTTTTTTTTTTTTTTTTTTTTTTTTGAAAAATCACTAAAAAATTGTCAAAATTCGTTTTATGTTTTTTTTTTTTTTTTTAAATCATATAGTAGCAAAATTTTGCTGGATATTCATTATTGTATAATTTTATTAATGCGACTTTTAAACACGAACTACATCTGGTGACACTGTTATCGTCTTGTCCATTATATAGGTAAATCTATAAATATAAAATATATTTTTTCGGTGATTCCTGGAATAGGTTTATATACTTGCTATATCTAATGCAATGGCACTTCAAATCATTAGAAGAAATGTTGAAAAATTCTGCCCCAATTTGTTGATTAAAAGTAAGCTAATATATAATTTTAAAGTAGTAATTTACAAATATCTAATTTTTCCGTCATATATACGAAGTGAATTACTGAATTATAATTATTCCTGAATTTATTACAAAAGTAAATAATCTTATTTACACCTAATAAACGATTTCTTGGTGAATTTTTCAAACAAAAATTTAGCCCTTATAATTAATTTTGATAAAGAATAATACAACGTAACATCATTTGTATTGTGAAAGAATAAAAAATGAAGTTTGAAGAATATTTCGAAAGTAAATTTAATAATTAGGATCAGTCGAATTATTTATTATTTAATAGCGAACACGTGTATTTTCATATTCTTTAAATGATTTGTATTTTGATTAGTAAAATGTTATTTAGGAAAACACGAATTTAAGGTATGTGTAAATATTTCGATTAAATCATATTTCAAAATAAACGAAAACATTTAATATATTCACAGCTGTCTTTAATATTGAACGGCATATAAATAACAGTTGCCTTCGTTATGCCATTTCGAGTGTACAAAATGTTGCTGAAACAAGGCGTAAGTATTTAATTATGCACGTAAACATTTATAATCTATCTTACATACTTATGATAATTATGAAAAACCAACTATGCATAATGAAGTCGATAATGAACATAAAATATCAAAATATTCTTTTTCATCGAATAGCAACTGTTAGGAAAGTCGATGAAGTCGTTCGTGCACAATTAATGGACTTTGGCAGGTACGTTGCGGATGTATTACCGAAGTATGTGCAAAAAATACAGATAGCAGCCGGTGATGAATTAGAAGTGTTAATAGCTCCGGATGGTGTTGTGCCTACTATAAGTTTTTTAAAATCTCATCAAAATAGTCAATTTGTTAGTTTGTCAGATATAACTGCAGTGGACGTTCCCTCTAGGAGATATCGCTTTGAAGTATGTACTTATACATTTATACATTTTCGATGTATTAAACATATATTTTTGATATCAGTAAACAGCGCATATTGTTAATCGCGACTATTTTAGAAAAAGCAACTTCTTATATCGCATATTTATGAAATAATGTACGCAAGAAATAGTAAATTTTATGAAGTACAAAGAAATTATCATGTTTGCTTTAGTACTTTATTTGATATAAATTCAAGTATTTATTAACATTAAATATTTTGCTCGTTATATGCGATCGTGTTCAGAAGAAAATTTAATAAATATTTTATCTGTTGCAGATAATTTATAATTTATTATCCCTACGATTCAATTCGCGGATAAGAATAAAAACCTATACCGATGAATTAACGCCTATTGATTCAATTACAGAAATATATAAAGCAGCAAATTGGTATGAGCGAGAAGTATGGGATATGTTCGGGGTATTCTTTTTAAATCATCCCGATTTAAGACGCATACTTACTGATTACGGTTTTCAAGGTCATCCATTACGTAAAGATTTTCCCTTAAGCGGTTACACCGAAGTATGTGTTATATTAATGACTACGTATTGTTAGCAATTATACACTATATTTAAAAAACGGTATACGGAAATTCATGCCTAATATCTTTTCTCGGTAATAATATTGCAAATTAATATCGAAATTTCGTTTAGCTTTTATTGAATTTTTGTGTAAATCCTTGAATCTTAAAATTACATGTTCAAGCATTGAATACTATAAATTATACATATCGCTTCTTAAAATAAATATTAATATCCATACCTACTATTTGTTAATAATTATTAATAGCACTTATTTCCCCGTTCCATAGACATGTATTTAAATAATGCCATTACACGATGACGTTAGAAGGGCAACGAATCTTAACGTTTGCAAATCTAAGTATATTTTCGAACGTATATATGGGCGCGTGTACGTGTGTGTATTAATTACGCCCTAAATATCAATGTTATTCATACTTTAATGTTGTTCTATGTTTTCCTTCTAGGTAAGGTTTGACGAAGAAAAACAACGTATAGTGTATGAACCACTTGAAATGACTCAAGAATATCGGCGTTTCGAATTATCTAACCCGTGGGAAACGTTTCCTAATCAGCGTCATGAATTGCCGTCTTACGAAGAAATTCCGTTAGATGGATTGCCGAAAGATGAAGCTAAAAAATAAATTACGAACTTAATAATAAAAGTTACGGTAATACGTCGAATTCTATAAACTGTATGTGTAGACTTTATAATAATTATATATATATATATATATATATATATATATATATATATATATATATATATATATATATATATATATATATATTGAAATCTATATATAGAAGTCAAGATGCATGTAATATTCGATTATAATGATTGAAAACACTGACAATGTGTCCAATTATAAACGGTATATAATTTTAAAATAATACATTGAAGCAGTGAAAGCAACAGTATTTCGCGTTTATATATAAACAGACGAACTCTTTTTCTAAGTATCATATTCAAAAGATTCTTAACTAGGAGGCTTCATGTTTGGCAACAACAAAAATTCTTGTTGAAATAAAATTATAAGCACCATAATCAAATGTATGTTTCTTCAAATGAAAAAATTATAAATATATTTTACTTATTACGCAATATCATATAATTCTTTTATAAATATCTCCCGATTTGTTGAGCGTAATGAAATTTATTTACTAATTTAAATATATATATATAAAATTAATATTGTCGTCGAAAAATGATTCAGTCGTGATATTGCATTTTTATTTTTTATGGGTGTTCTTATATCTATACATTTCTCTTGTTTTCTAAGTATGAGGAAAAGAGTGGACATTTTTCTGTATAGATATATAGATATTTTTGTAATTAAATTTCTTTAAAAAATTTCAATTAAACCGGATTCTATCAAATTTAACACATGAAATACCCCATTCATTAGAAATTTGAAGCCATAAAAAATTTATTTGCACATAATAATTGAGTTACGATTTTTTAACTATAAGAATAACGAAAAATAACATCGTACAATTCGAGGATAATATCATTTTATTATTTACAATATTTGATGATGATTCGTTTTTACGTTGGAAGACGTTATTGAAACGTGAACGATTGACAAATTGCCGCAGTAACACGTTGATGTTTATTAATGGACTTCCTTAAATGTCAGATGTTTGTCGGATATCGTTACTTCAACTAATGAAAAAATAGATCGATATTGTGATGAAATAATTGCAACAATTTTTCTTATCATTTAATCACCTTTTAAAATTAATCTACTTAAATTTATCGTTTAACGTTTTTTTTTTTAATGGGCGCGGGATTTTTTCACCCAGCTTGGTATAAAATTATTTAAACGGATGTGTTAAACATCAATATTAGTTGATGCAATGTAATTATAAATAGCTAAATACACACGAAAGTGTTTAATAGTATGTAGATAAGACATATTTATAGGTAATGGTGTACTTTGAGAGATACAATTTGATTATATAATAAAGATTGTTAAGAGCTGAAGTAAGAGTATTACAAAAATAAACGTGATCTACATCTGCTATTTTGTTGTCATCGGATGGGATGAGGGCAAAAAGAAGAATTTATTTATATTGGTATATAGGGACGATGGAAGACGATTTATTCCAAATCATAAACTACATAAACTAATAATGAAACATCGAAATACGTTATTTGATACTTTTATGTTACTAAACCACGATTTTTCTCTAATATTGAGCTAGATAAAGATTAGTCCAAATATTATTCCAATACTCTTTATGATCAAATTTAATGAGGCACAAACGATCTGTTAAAGGTGTATATGGAATGAGCATATATTCGAATCTGGCTTCTGCATCAGCAACAGTATTGCCAAATATGTCGGCGGAATGTTCAGGAATCACAGGAGAACCTAACGAAAATACCAGATCCTAACAGTGAGGAAACAAAAATTTAGATTTTATATAAAGAAGGCGATGCACGAGGATTAAGAACAGTTAAACAGCTTTTCGAATCGGTAAGAATAAGAACTGATGAAGCTGGACGATGTTGATAAACGTATTTTAACACTTAGGTATATTTAGCCCCCGGATGTAAAAATCGAAAAGAAAAAAAACGTAATAGAACGAATTTATTAATAATATTTAAAAAAGGAATTACGAAAACAGCACCAGCTTTATTATTAGACTTGGAACCATCTGTATAAATTAGAGAGAAAAATTTATTGGTCTGAATGTATCGTATCGACGGATAATCGCTAGACACGTTGTAAACAACGAATATTTGACGTTTTTAGTTTACAGTAAAATGATAATTCAACTTAAGTCTCTGAAAATATCAAATTCTGCGGAATTTAAATATTATTTAAAATCATGTACCGCGAGCTATACACATGTTCTCAATTATATATTTCGTATAATCAATTCTACGCTAGGTTATTTTCAGAATGTTGAAAATATCTGAAATAATAAATAACAGTCTAAATCGAAAAGTTTAAGATCTGTCTTACTTCATAGTGATATTTGATTCGAAATAATGTCCTTATAGAGAAATAACATACGTACTTTATCTGTTACCGTACAAATAGAATAATCGATGGCTACAATAAAAATGTCTTCTCTTAATTTTGATATTGGAAAGTTTACTTGGTATCTTTGGTTAATTTATTAATACCATTTTAAAAAGCTAATTAACCTTTAAAAGTTTTATTATCGAAATTAAATATGTTATGCCTCCTTCTAAAACTTACTGAAATCGTTTTTGATTTATGCTATATTCATAAATTTCCAAAATTAAATATGTCGCAGCCAAATGCCGACGACAGTGACCTCTTCATGGATTACACTTATATAGCAGTATGTAATATATGATTGCTGATGTACCACGGAGCATTTGTAATTTCACTCAGGATTTTGTTTTGGCAACGTTGTATTTGCGCAATAATACTGGTAGCGCATTCCCAGAGCTGACATCCGTAAGTTCAAATTGGTTTCAGTATCTGTTTATATAACAATAATTTGTTTTCCACAGACAGTGTTGCGATTTTCTTCCAAAAAGCCATAGTAAATTTCGATATTTTTTATCTTTATTTCATTTCTTTTCTTTTCTATATGTGTTTTCCGTGTTAATGTTTTGTTTAATGAAGACCTAGGTATTTTACTGTATCGCTACTAGACACGATCTTATTGTCAATGTAAATATCTGGGGCATGTTACAGTTTTTCTTATTTGTAAAAAGATTAATTATGTACAGATTTATCTTCATTGATAGCGATATGCCACCGTTTGAACCAAATCGACAAAGTATTAACAGCCAATTGAAGATTTTTATTGGTAGTTTCTGTCGAGGCGCCTGTACATAAGATTACGGTGTCATCTGTAGAATTAGCTATTTCTGCTTCTGCTGGAACAGGAATATCAGCAGTATATATTAGATATAACATCGGTTATACCGCTTTTCTATACCTGGCAGAGAAATACCTTTCACTCGGGTATGATTTTAGCAATTCTAAAAGTTGGCATGGGGCTGTAATGTATTTTATACAGTAATCCTTCGTACCATACTCCGTCGAATACTTATTTCCGCGTAATTTTAAATTACGTTCAAGAAATATATATATGTAAAAATGTAAAACGCGTATATTTGGCATTATATTAAAAAGTTATAATAATATTTAATAAATGTACCGGAACAAATGCCCTCTCCATTTATGAAAGTAAAAATCCTAATAATATAAACTGGTAAATAATAAATATACAAGATGAAAATAGTATTGATGGAAAAATCAGACAAAAAACCATCACAAATGAAAAGCGGTAATTTAAAAAATAATAAATATAAGTTTAATTATATAACGAATATGTAATATCATTTATAAGTAATGGAAACGAAAGCAAACAAATTATGACGTTATGAGAATAATACATTATGTTTAATGCGTCGATGCTTATACTTAGTATATCTAATACTTAGTTCCCTGGAATCGTAATTTCCTATTGCTGGAAGTAAATTATTACGGTGCACACTACAACTGAGAAAAAATTTTTGGGATAGTTTGAGGATATAGTCTTTTACATATGGTATCTGCAGAGCACTATGCATATATGAAATTTTAGTGTATACGGGGACATTGAGGATACATCTAAGACATCGATTTTGGACTAATTGCAGTCTATTAAAACTAGCATTTGAGACTGAAGACCGAACTGGACAAGAATATGTTAAAATAGGCCTAATGATTGACTTGTAGATTATTAATATTTAAGTGAGATTTACGTTTGAAAATGGGATAAATTGAACAGATTGCTCTGTTTGTCTTCAATGATGCATGGTCAATATGCTTGGAAAAGGTTAGTCTCTTGTCTAAAATGACACCAACATTATCTGGTCAGACCATTCTATATCAACGCCACTGACGTGAAGTGTGGTCGGTAAAAACGGTTTTCGACGAGTGAAGAAAATTACTTTCGTTTTGGAAGGATTAAGAGCAATTTGCCATTTAGAAAAATACTATATATTATATACACGGTTGTTTATAGTAGAAGTAAAGTTAACAAATTCAATAAATTGACTATAAAATAATGATCTTTTATCTTATTCTATCAATATCTCTTGTTTAGTCCGGTGCAAACAAAGCTAATATCCATAGATCGTAGATATAGAAATGTACTAAAAACACTTCTACCTGTCAGAATCTATTTTAAATTTAGCAGTATCATAATAAATCAAATGATTATGCAGGAAAATAATAAAATTGGAATAGAAAATACTATAAAAGAAATACACATACTTTGTTGTAAGACTGGAACTTTTAGTTATATTTAATAAATCAGGCGTAAAATTAAACATTTATCTGTGTGTGCTGAACGTCTTTGGATGCAGACTTTAGCACTGTCACGTTGATATGTATAATGTCAATATTATTTATTCATCATTATTTTTATTTATTTTTGCTACGCGGCAAGGCTTAGAGTTCATAACAATAATTTCGCAGGGAAACGGTTAGTGCAGGCCTCGTTAAAACTTAATTTTAATATTCTAGCCCCCGAAGATCCTACTTTTTTCCCAGATTGGCATAATGGTAAACCTAGTATACTTAATATTAACCAAATGTTTCAACAAAATTACTATTCCTGTTTCATTGTCCTGTTTATCGTCAAATCATAACCGAATTCTTTCATACATTATGTAGCAAATGCAGCCATATTACAGCAAGCCAAAAGTAAAATATTGTCGTATAAGAATGCAAACTGGTCAGAATACAGACCGACGTATTGAGCAAAAATTAAACCTCCGTGATACTTTCGAGAATGATACCGTATTAGATGAAGGAATCACTAAATTCACTCACGCAATCCTGGCAGCTGCTGATATATGTATTCCTAAGAGAGCATCACATATTTTTTGTAATAAAAAGAATATTAACGTGCCTAATTATATTAATAAAATAACTAGAATTTACAACCTCATATAAAATATTAAGAACTATATATGTCATGCTAGTCAAACTTACAAAATTTTTGTTAGACAACTGGAATAACAAAAACTGGAACAATCTACTCGCGGCCATTCCACCTGGTAGTAACAACCGTTGGAAAATAACTAGGCATCTTAATCGGCAGGTATCAATCCCACCACTATATGATTCTATTACACAAACTTCCGTATACAAAACTGAAAAAAAATTGAATCTACTCGCTTCGCACATTTCAAATATTTCGGATAGTTCCAAAGTGTCCCACGAACGCATTATTATAATGTAACCAAAACAGTTAATAACATGTTAAAAAATTCAGCGAATGTACATCTACATGCAAACACCTTCACTACGCCTGTTGAGATGCGAAATTACATCAAACAGTTAAAAAATAAAGTACCGTGCGGTGACGACGGAATTTCTGTGGCAATGATTAAAAATCTTCCGAACAAAGCAATTATCTACTTTACTAATATCATTAATAGAGTGTTCAGGATATCTCATTTTCCCACAAAACGGAAAATTGCTAAAATTATCGTGTTACCAAAACCAAGAAAAGATAATAGTAATATCAATAACCCGCGGCTAATTAGTCTGTTAACAAACTTAAGAAAGATAGCTGAGAAGGTAATCTTACACGAGCTACGAGCTCACTCGGATTCAAATAATATTCTAATGGATGAGCAGTTTGGTTTAAAACTTGGACACTATTACTGATAACTTTAATCTCAACAAACACCGGAATGCTGCTAATCGATGTTGAAAAAGCTTTCGATACAGCTATGATGGAGTATTATACAAAATGATTAAATTTAAATTTCCGTTATTACTTATTAAATTGATTAAATCATACTTAAGCCATAGAACATATTACGTTACAAATTATTTCGAAAAATCGTCAATTAAAACACCAAATGCAGGGGTTCCTCGGGGGAGTATATTCGGGCCTTACTTGTTCCTAAAATGAATGACCTTCCAGAACTGTCTTTCGTTAGTACTGCGTTGTATGCTGATGATCTCGCCTTATATGTATCTTCTTATAGGACGCAATATATAATAACCGATTGCAAATGGCTGCAATTGAAATATCGAAATATTACAACAGACGGAACTTAAAATTGAATGAAGAAAAAGTTCAAAAGCAATTCTATTTACTAGAAGACGACCGCTATAACTGAAATAACGATAAATTCAAAAAGAATTCCTCGGGTCAAACAAGTTCGGTATCTAGAAGTTGTTCTAGATAGCGGACTAACTTTCGATTATTACATTCGCTATAGCGCATAATGAACATACTTTTTCCATTATTTAACAGGAAATCCGGTCTCAGTTATGTAAATAAAAAATTAATTTATACGACTGTCATACGCCCTAGATTTATGTTTGCCCTATATGGTCATCAGTGTCTGATAGTACATATAGGAAATTACAAGTAGTTCAAAATCATTTCTGCATAATTTCGTTGCTGCGCGATATACTAGAATTTCTAGTCTACACGATCATTTAAACATTCCTTACATATATTCATTTATTAATAAAATATCAAAGAAATTTTATGAAAACTGTAAAATTCATCGAAATAACTTAATTCGGGTAATAGGGAATTACAATATGGAACACCTACGCATACGTTATACTAAATATAAGCATATTAAAACAGAGATTCTTGTAATTATTAACCTATTGTTAAGTATAAATATTTTAAAGTTAAATTATTTCTAAACACATTGTTTTTTGTTTTATTAATTTATTGATTTATACATTTTTTGTTTCCTCAGTGTGTCTGTTTTTTCTGTATAGGTTTTTTTCATTTCATTTCAGTTAATCTATTCGAATTTATTATATATCATTATACTTAACAAATCAGCATTTATTCGCGTTTTTTGTTTCGTGTAAACCGCGTTTCTATTATGTAACGTTTCGGAAACAGTTTTTTTTTTCAACATCATACCAGCATTAATTGCTGCACACAACGGTGATTACATAAATAGAAAATTAGTGTTAATCTAGTGGAGACACTAGACCATGAGGAAGAGAAAGGAGTGACTTGATAAGAATGAAATGTGCGTAGGAACGGTATAAGAATGATCAAATACAATAGTTAGAAAGAAGAAAGCATATATTATCTTTTGAATAAGGAGGAAATCCAAATTTGTGGAAGAACTTTCTGCGCACGTCAGGATTGCTGCCGACTTTGAACGTATGGAATAATCATACTGCACGACCTGTGTATCGCTGACATACGGAATCTTGAGATCATAATATGTACTGCCAAATTACAAGCTTAGTTGTCATCACAAGATTACTATTTGATAATAATATGGCCGTGTTGTCAGCGGATATGGCCGTTGTATCGATGTTAACTGGGAAATCAAAATTATAAACGCTATATAAAATCGGGCCAACTATAAAACCCTTCGATACGTCTCTTTGTATAGAATTATTTGAGAGGGCGCTTCATTTGTGACAACCTGAAAGTACCCATTAGTCAGATATGATTTAACTATCTAATAATACTAGTGAGGTAATTTTTGTTTAGTTTACAGAGTAAATCTGTATACCATACTTTATCGAATGCTTTGTCAAAGTCGAGCAATACGGATGTGCAGTAATTTTTTTTTTACTCAAACTCCAGTCAGGAATTACTTTTTTTTCATCAAGTGTATTCAATCTTTTTAAGACAAGTTTTTCAAATACTTTCGATAAAATAGGCAATAAACTTATAGGCCTGTATGAAGACACATCATCTTGAGGTTTTCCTGGGTTCTGGACCATTATTATTGACGCAAACTTCCACCGTATTGAAAAATGATCGGCGAGAAAAACTGCATTAAAAATAAGTGTTAATATTATGACCGCTTTTTTTTTGGTAATGTTTTAAATAGATGTTGTAATCAAGTTGTATACAGGTGACTTTTTTTTGAATGAAAATGTTTTTTGTATACATTTATTTAGTTCTAGCGGTGATATAGATTTTAGTTTAAGATGCGTAAGTTTTTCAAGATATATCAGAATTGTGGACGTGCATGATATTTACCTTTTATTAGGGATTATATTCTTACTATTACTCGTAAGTTCTGTGATGATTGTACATTGCATGAAAATGAGTACATCTTAGCAATCGGTAGTTACGATTGTAGATAACTAAAGTTTATGTACACGAAGTATAAGCACAGGCGCTTTACTATAAGATAACATAAATTAATATAATTTAATTGAATGTTATCTGTTAACATTATTTTTTATATACGATATGCGTATTATATTACATTTGTTTATGATTACTTTTTACGGAATAATGTGCTGATTTTTATACATATAATGCGATACAAAGCTCTTAATTCCCCCCCCCCAACAATAAATTATATGTGTTAAGCTTGTAAATATAATAATTTTTATTTATAAGAAATTACATCAAGAATTTAGTTTATTATATTATAATTTCAGTATGCGTAATTTTTAATTTTTTTGTTTTGTTATAATTATTGTTTAATTCATGTAAATACATATTTTCTATTAGATACATAGATTAATTTATGTTTACAGCTATAATTAGACAGTTATTTAAAGTTTTGAATACTATTTCCAAATATTTTTTTAGGAATGTGTTCTAACTTGTAAATGTTTTCTGTGGTTGATGAAACTATGTAATAAAAAAAAGTGTTTGACTTTGTAATGGTAAATAAGTATAGTAGAGGGTTTGGTGGTTGACAATATGGTAGGTTTTTATTAAATTATATATTTGGATTTAGGACACATTAGCAGTTTAAATAACCCAAGATGACAACCATGAAATATACGCACGCAATCGTTTGTCGCATTCCTAAATCATTTGAGGAAAAAGTAAATGTTGATTATAAAACAGTCAAAAAGCAGCATGAAGCATTTGTTAAAACTCTTCGTGACACCGGTATAGATGTTTTAGAGCTACCCACGGATGAAAATTTGCCTTTTTGTGGTTTTGTAGAAGACACTGCAGTTATTTGTAACGGTGTTGCTCTTATTACAAAACCTGGATTGTCGTGCAGAAGAAAAGAGGTGATATTTACTACATATTTAACTTGATTAATGTTAAATCACTTTATCGAAAATTATAATGTTAACTTATGGTTAAATAGTTTATCGCGTATACCCGTTCTCTGAATTTTATAACTATTTATCGTAAACTTGATGGTTTGTGATTTAGACGGATATTATGAAGGTAGTACTGAAAAAAGAGTTAGATATTCCGATAATGGATGTCAGCGATAAGTCAGCTACCTTAGTTGGGGGCGATGTGTTATTTACAGGTAAAACATTACATTGTATCTGTTAATATATTCTTGTATATTTAGAAAATAAGATTCTAATTTTCAGAAGTAAATAAGAAATTTTTCCGTGACACAAAATATATTCCTTCAATGCTTATAAGTAGTAACATTAAGTTCCGCATATCTAATAGTAGCTCGGTTTAACACGGCCGCATTTGTCCAAAAATCCGTATAAAATATTTTTGTAACATAGTATAAAAAGTGACAATAGTCGTTTTATTTAAAACGTGATCAAGATTATTGTTTGCACTTCGTGTATAGTTTAAATTTTGATTATTAAACAATTTTTAACGTGCGTATCTGTTATTTACGGTAGAAACGAACACCATTCCCATCGTTACATATGTGATAATTTCGGTACAGAGATCTTTCTTGCATTGTTGAACGTTGCAGTTAGATTGAATTCTTGCGTTCATCTGCTAAAATGTAATATAATTATCGTTAAAATATCGAATAAGTACTTCCTTATTTTTTTCAGTTCGTAATTTTCGATATTATTCTCTTCTCTCGAAATTGTGATGCATTACGTTAAAGTTGACTATTTTTAAATCAGTATTCGCATTATATGTCAAAACAGTGCGGAATCGTTTTAAACTTAATTATCATTTGATAATTTAAATGCGGTTGTGTTGTGTATCTTGGTAGAATCAACTTTGTGCAAGATATTAAATTGACCGGCAATCTTCTTTCATGCGCATTTTCTATTTGGATTTAGTGTGGGTTCTCACAGTCGGAAACAAATAAATACGCCTTGAAAATATCAAATTTTTGTTACCAGAGAAAATGTTAAATTACATGAGCGCTTAAAAAACATAAAACATTCTGTTTTTTAATGAATGTAGTAAAATCCTGAAATTATATCGCAACTGTCGAGAATAATAATAAAGAATTGAAATATTATTGTGATGATTGTTGAAGTTTAAATTTTAAGTGCTAACAAGCTTCATATTAAATTCGTCGTCAACTTGTGCGGAATGAGCAAATGAAGATGAAATCTAATAAGTATTACATACACGAGATACAATTAATAAAATTTGATGATGTAGAATTTTCAAGTAAAATTTATGTAATTTCCAAAATTTATTAGTTAAAATAAAATCGAATATTTTTGTATATTCCTGTTTTAAAATTAAAATCCACTGTTATGCGAATCTGGACTACGCATTGGTTTGCACTTTTAAGTATTAAATTATTATAAGCTAATATTTCGTTCGCTCGGATCGATTAGTTATATATTTGCGAAATACTTCTCGCTGTAATTTTCTAATTTCAAGTTCTTGTTCGTCTAATACTATTGTAATTATTGAAATACAAAATTATTTCCGTTTTACATTTTTTAATGTTGTCGTTGTTAATGTCATTTGAAATATTATTGAAATGTAATAATAAAAATAAAATAAATTGTTATATAAATAATGATATTCATTATCTTAATTCACAAAACCTAATAATTATTTTGTTACGGTTTTAAGAGATAACAATATTTTTAATCATATAATCTTGTATGAACCTTATCCATTTTACACGGATATCGTTGTGTATTAAAATAGTTGAGTTCATTATAGATATCCGCGGTTTAATTGTTGCAGCTTTCGGATTAATACGTTTTCATAAATATGTCGTATTGTGATGAAAATCGTGTGTTTATTTTGTCACGAACAAAAAATCTGCATAATTTCAGATTGTCTTATTATATCGTTATTTTTCGTATACAATAATCTTAGGTTGTCGTGTTTATATCCATTTGCGTGTTTAAATAAAAACTTATAATTAAAGATTTGCTATTTATTAATTTAGGAGATAATCGAATTTTGTAAAAAAAAATCTATAAAACTAAAAAACAACTTTATGTCATGCTGTATATGAACTTTGAATTTAACGGAAGTGTTTTTAAATGTTAAAAATATATACTTATGTAAAATTCACGATATTATCTATGTGAATTTTACAAATTTATCTTTATGTATCATCGTACTTTTCTGTGTTGCCTAAAAATAGTTCGTAAATTTTAATTATTCTGTCGTGTTTATTTATTTCGTCAGTTTGTATTCATTGTTGATGATTGCGTTGTTCTAATTTGTGACTATAGGAACGAGCACTATAAAAGTTAACCCATCTTCATAATTGACAACGAACGTGACATTTTATATTTTTACTAACGAATGTTACTTTTGTATTGTGACCGCAAAACTAATTTTTTCATTTTTTAACTTATTCATTTAACTCGTTTTAAACTAAATGAATGGGAATAAAAACGAGAAATGTTCAAGACGCCAAAAAGTACGAACACAATCTGATTATGTGTAATGTAATCTAATCTAAATGAGATTTAAGTAAAAAAAAAAAAAAAAAATTGTATTGTTTTATTTTTTGTCGTTCTCGTATTTTGTTTTTATATATTTCATAGGCGTTTATTATATTATTTTATTTACTTAAGCCGATGTTAATTTATTATAAATAGATTTTAAGACTAAATTGCAGTGGCGGCTCATACATAAAGGTTGCATGATTGCACAACTGCCAGAAATTTCCAGAACAGCGTAAAAATTGATGATGTAATAAAAAGTTAAAAGTATTTTTTATTTTATAGAGATTAAACAAAATACGCGAATTTTAATTATATTTTTCGTAGAATATATTATAAAAAGTAAAAAATCTTTTAAAAAAGTGTTTTGAAATGCCTAGTTACTACAAGGGTTGGTGGTTGCACACTCGATGTAATCTAAAGAAGGCATTGAAAAACAGCGTTATATGGAGATTTCGCGCCTGATGTTATCGTGGGTATAGAATTTATATAGAGCTGTATTAGCGACTGCTGGTTGCAACATTGCTAAATCCTACACTTGACGCGGCAGAATATGTTTTTCTCGTTTTGTTGTTCGTAATACGTGGAAGCGATTGCTTGTGTATACTACCGGCCAGCAAACGAACCAGTCTACCTTTTATATTTCGTCTTTTTCCGAGATTACTTTTTTTCTTCGAATTTCTTTGGTGTTTCTTTTATTGTATACATTTCTGCGTGTGAATTGTTTCATTGCCACTCTCCAGTTTATGTTGTTCATATTATTGATGATCAATGTTAATCTGCATCGAATTTTTTCCTTACTGCAGTTTTATTATTTATGCCGCAATTGATTATAAATTTTTAACATTTTTCGATTTTGATAATTTTTTTTATCTTGGATTGATAACTTCATAATTTTTACTTTTTCTGAGTATGGTTTTAAACGGTTCTTCTATTGTATAATACAATGGTAATAATTTTTAATTAAACGGACATAGTAGGCGTACTCGATGTAGGTAAATGTTTCTTCAAGATAATTCGTGTAATAGTTTTGTTTTTCGTTGTTAATCTTATTATTATTATTATTATTATTATTATTATTATTATATTTTTTTTCGTTTATACATTTAGGTAAAGAATTTTTCGTCGGTATTGGCACGTGGACTAACGAAGCGGGTGCTAGTGCGTTAGCATCTACATTTCCGGAATATCCGTGTACTCCTATAAAGGTGAGAATTGAATTTTACCCCGCGTTAATGAATAAGCATCGTTTAATAGTCGAAAAGCTTTGTATCAATAAATCCTATGCTGTAAATCAGAACCGATTACGTTGTGTCGATTTATTGTTCAGATTCCAGAAAATTGTCTTTTGAAATCGATGTTAACTATGGCCGGTCCGGATATTATTTGCGTTGGTTCCGGTAAAAACCCGCAGGATGTTTTGAACGTACGTATTTTCAGACTTGTAGCATATTATAAGAAGATGTCATAATAAATAGAGATTACTTCCAAACTTAATCTACATTAAATATTCCAATTTCCTCTATAATAGAACTTCAGTAGGAGTGAAGCGATGAGATTTTTGTAAAATAATATTTTTATATTTTTCGACCGCGAAGTCTAACAAGATACCATTAAAAAGATGCTTTAACGTATATTACGTGGTAATCTCGAGTAAACAGAATAGTTTCCCGCATGAATTTTGTGGAATTATTGCTTCGCAAATGAGTGTGCGTGCGTGAAAAACATATTTTCAGTAATTTCTTGTTGATGACAAACGTCGAATAGAATCGATAATTTCGTTTATGAATGTACGACATTTTAAAAATATTCCCTGTGAATTCGATAAAAACACTAGATGGGGGAGTTTTTTTTTTCATCTTTTAGCACTAGTTAAGGCAATTATACCAAATTGTAATTAGAGTTTATTTCGAATAACAGAGAATGAACTATTAGAGCTAATTTTGAAACTTAAAGCATCGTCGAGCTGAGGGGAAAATTTAATCCATTGTTTTAAGTTTTAGATTTTAATTTATACGTAAGAGCTGAAAATAGGAAATTTCGAGTTTCATTTTTCAGATGTGACATTGGTTAGTAGAATGTTTTGTACATTTATAATAAACATTATACCGTATGATCGTTGTTGTGTAGTATAGTGTAAAAACGCGATGTTGCCATTACCGGACTAAATACATAAATGAGAATTTTAAACATATATTCCGAAACTTTATGATGATGATGATAATTCTAATCAACCTTAGCGACACGTGATCAAACTCGCACATATGTGTATAATATCAATGTAAATATATATCACGATTGGATAACCAATTTTTTTTTTTTTTTTTTTTTAATATTATAATTACGTACAATCTTACTATTTCTATTAAATAAGTATGTGTTAATAAAGCTAATGGAGTGTATCCTTTCGTTACTAATTTAGTAATTAATGATTACTAGGCAGATCAGTTGAACGGCGATGTTTAAATCATCTGATATCGCTTCCAGTAACTTGGAAGAGCTTCTGTTTTCGCATATTTAATATATATATTTAATATCTAATAAAATTTTCTTTAAAAAAAATAAGGTTATTTTGTAAATAACAGAACATTACGATTCGTGTCTAAGTTTATATTAATTTTTTTTTTTTTGCATTTATTATCAGCGTATAAAACGTGAAGCAACTTTCAGTTACCAAACGTTAACAGTACCTGAAGATGAAGCTGCGAATGTGGTTTATGTCAACGGAACATTGATGCATCGTTCAGAGCAAGAAATACCTTTGTCTTCTAAGGTACGTACTTTAAATTTATATTCTTTACTTCCAGTTCATAAAATAGTAAAATTTAACAAATTTGAATTTATTGATAAAAGTAAAAAAAAAAAACGCATCCGGCATTACTCATATTTTATGTGACGCGTTCGAATTTTGTTGGTCCTTTTACTGACAAGTTGTTTTTATCATAAAACCAAACGTGCATTAAGCTAAAACTTTTATTAAGCATTTTAAAATAGAATTATGATTACTCAAATTATTTTTGTTACTAATGGCGAAAAAATTATTCTCCGGAATTGATGTGTTTTTGTTTTAAATTAATGACTAAAAACAACGATACTTCAAAACAAAAAACCCGTTTTATCGAGTGTTGAATTTAAAATGACTAAATATAGCGAATAAAACGCGCTGCAGATAATTAAAGTACGATTTAAAAAAAAAAAATTATACTTGTTGAAACAAACGTTAATGCTAATATTCTACCAATTGGTATCAAATGTTACCGATTGTAGGTATCGATAATAAATTGTATATTATTTATTTTCAAAGTTAATTGAAATCAAATTTTATAATGAATTAGATCGAAAATTATTATAATTAATTTGAAATAAGTTTTTGTGGAAAAATTGAGTTTATACACATGTTCTCAAAACATAAATCACATTTGCGTAAAAACGATTTTCATTGCGAAACAAATTAATGACTAAATACACTAGCTCTAATGACGGAAATGTGAGGATTAATAAAAGACAACAAAAAATTACGGTTAAATTATGTTGTAATAAATTCCGACCGAATTCATTATAAAATTTGTTTACAATTAATTTTAAAAATAAAAAATGTTTATCATCGATATTTGCTCTCCCATCGGTAACATTTGATACCAATCGTAGAATATTGACGTTAACCTTTGTTCATTTTAAATATTAAATGTTAAACATTAAAGTTTGAAAGAAGTATAATTTTTTTTTTTTTTTTAAAAAAAAAACATACTTTAATTATGTGTAAAAAAATGATTTTAGTATATTTAGTCATTTTACATTGAATATCCGATAAATAACGGGGTCTTTTGTTTTGATGTGTTGATTTAGTTAAAAAATTAAAGTTTTTCGAAAAATTTTTAGTTCCAATAAAAAACTATTCCTCACTAGTCGTTTTTGTGCAAATGATAATATGTGTACCAAAAATGACCAATTTTCTAAAAGCGCAGCATATTTGTTTTAGTTGAAATTACAATATATAGGAGTCGTTAGAAAAAATATAATTTAACTTTGAAATTTTTAAAATTATATACATATTAAGCATGCAAATAATCTTCTAATCGTTCGTATTTAAAGATGTTTGCAGAAAAATTGGATTTGTTACGACATCCTTTGGAATCGTCAGAGCTGACGAAATCCAGTTCCGGCTTGAGTTCTTGTTGTTTATTAATTCGTCGAAGTCGGTATTATAAAGGTGTATTTTAATTTTCCTTTTTTATTATTTTCTCGAAATATTTATTCATTTCTCACCTAAAAGGAGGATTTCATATTATTTCTTGCTTTCCTTTCTTACTCCTACTTATACTCTCGATATATATATCTTAATTTTCTACGTCTACTCATCGACAGACGAACTACTTGATATACTTAATACGCGTCGCTTAATAATAATTATATTGATGTTTTATAGTATTATTACGCTGCTTCTATTTGTTGCATTTTTAGGCGCGATTCTCAAAAGTATTATTACTTAATATATTTTACCTGTAAATTAAGAATCCAAACTTTAAAACATTAATTTAAACTTTCACAGTAAATACATATATCGCGTGAGACACTATTAAAATCTCTCGTTAATTACGTTCGTAATTCGTATGCTCGAGTAATATAATGAACTTTATGATTACAAGTTAATCCCCAAGCAGTAACGAATAGAGTGTATAAATATATATATATATAAATATATATATATATATACTGTTTTCGTTTTAATAAGTTCACAGTAATTATCGAAATTAATTATTTAAATGAATTTTGTTTCATTTCACTGAACGTCTATTTTCGAATATTCAAACATAAATAATCAATAATAACTTAATTGATATTATTCGAATGTTGGTTATAATAAATGACAGCGATGTAGATAACAGAGTTAGAGGGTTCGATTACATTTTTGAGAATCGTAATTCTCTTCCCGGAAAAAGTTATTAATATGTAGTTCAGATACTTGTACTATATTATCGTTTATTTCTAAACTAAACCGTGAGAATAATGTATACTTAAACGAACTAATCATTTTTAAAGATTTTATCAATAGAAATAGTAAAATTTTAATTTAATTAATAGTATTTATTTGTTCCTTGCCGAGTTTGTTCGTTTTAAGTCTTCTTATATTTTTTATTATGTGTATATAAATATGATTTTTCAGTATTCAGAAATTAATTTATTTCAGGATTTACGAATTAGTTCAGTATTTAATGGAGAGTCTGATTATAATTTTTCACGTTCAACGTGTTTGTTGATTAGTAAAACTGATTATTGTTGCTTAAAATTTTTGTAATTATGCAGTTTTTCATTTTTTAGTAATATCATTATTTTAAAGGAGTTCGTCATTATATATATATATATATATATATATATATATATATATATATATATATATAAAAATTTTAATTTAAGCGTATGTCAATGGCAGTATTAAAAAAAAGAAAAAACATTCCATTAATGATGTATGAAAGTGATACTATTTTATATGTTTGTAGTGTTTTAGTTGTACAAGTGTGCTATATTCTTGTTTGTTTATTTTTATGCATTTTTGTATCATTATTGCTTATATTTAACTCATCTTATAAAGCAAAAGCTGTTTATTTGAGTTTCGTTTGCGCGTGTGTATTTTACATTATTAAAATTTAATGATATCGTCCAAAGGTTGTTATATGTTATTTTTTAAGGCTTTCTCTAAAGCATACGCGCTTGTAATAAATAAACATGTGTATGTATAAATGATAAACGTTTTACATTAATACGTTTGAGATTACTTTTTAGTGAAGTATTTCAGCTTAATCTCCTCCTATTATTTTCTATTTTAAAATTTCACAGATTAAATAATATACGATAGAAACGAATTTATTATGTTTTTTAACGAGAATTCATTCGAAATTATTTTTAGTAAGTATTGTTTGAAATATGATTTTTAATTAATTATCGTCGCGTAAAAGGAGCATTGTTAAATATTTCGAATTATATTTTAGCCGTTTATTAAATAAAAAAGTGTGTCCGAAATTTATTTTTGAAACGTTGAAAAAATATAAATATCCATCCCAAATTATCTAATAATGCGCTTTAGACGTTTAATTTGTAAACAGGGATTTCGTATCGTAGTAAATAAATAAAAATTATTTTTTACAATGTTAAAAAATGACATTAATCGCCTTTTTATATGATATATTATGAAACGTTTAATAAGTAGATTTAACAATAATAAGGTAGTTTGCGTCTAATTATAAGTTGAAAATTATTTACACCGCATATTTATACGTATTTTTTATCACCTGAAAATTCATTATATAATAATGATTAAGAAACAGTTGTTATTTATTCAATGGCGTGTGGCGTGATCTAATATTACATTTTAAAGAATGAATAAATATTGAAGATTTTATCGTTATTTTGTATTATTGTTCTGTTACGAATAATTTCGAATGTAAGAATTGGACTGACTAAACTTTTTATACTGAAGTGACGCTAATTAAATGTATTCGGATAATTTTCATTTAAATATTTTTTTATTATTTTTAGAATAAGTAAAAGATAAGAACGATATAATAACTTTTAAGCATCGCAAATTAAAATTGCATGTCCTTTGCTTATCGAAACAAATTGATGGAATAACAGAACACTATATGTATTTATGTTTTACAATATATTCTTGATATTAGTGTCTCCTCTAAACCAATAAACAATTTTCCAGTAAGGATAACATATAAAATGCGCGCCGTTTATTGTAAAATAAAAGTCATCTGTATGCTAAATGTTTTCGAACTGCAGGTAAAATTTTAAAAATTACACCGTTTTCTTTCATTATTGCATGTACGTGTTCATTTTGTTTATTGATTAACCATTTTTTTTTCTGCGTACATTCTTGAATATAAGTTAATTTAATTTCTATATAATTACGAAATCAGAAAATTCAACTATTCACAAGTTTTTATACAAAAATATGCGTTTTATCAAAATTTAATAATCATTTTTATTGTCGTGATGCACAAAGTGAACAGTTTTTTTTTGTTGTTTTTTTTTTCCGAGTATAGTTAGATACGGGGTACTGTGAACAATATTTAATATTTAAAATGTACAAATATATAAATTATAAGGACTAAAAGAAATTTTGAAAGGGAGCGATTAGAGCGAAATAGAAAATGATTTTGAAAGAAACAAGACTAGATCATTTTATAAAACATTTCAACGGTGTTTAGAAAAGTATAGACCACCTATCTTGTGTTTTAAAGACAGTAAAAACTAGTCTTAAACAACGAAGACAATTGTAAAATGTTAGCAGAACACTTCAAAAAACTATACTGCGCGGAGTACCAAAGATGAAATATATGAAGTGTAAAGATCTGAGTAGAAGAGGAAAGTCCAAACCTGCAGATCTAAATGAAATCGGTAAAATTATTCAACATAAAAACAATAGAACATCGGGCTAAGATGCAATTGTAGCGGAAATTAGTAACACCAAATATTATTAAAAAACTGCATAAAATATTTGAACAGGTTTGGCACGCGGAAAGGATATCGGAGGATTGGAAAACAGCGTTAATACCTCCACTTCATAAAAAAGGAGACAGTAAAGATGTTAACACTATAACTTATAATAATACCTAGATATAAAAAAAAACCTATTAAGATCCAAGTGCATTAATTTAAAGTTTTATAATAATGCTCAGGAAGTAAAAAACGATTTCCTCGGTTTATTTATTTGTTGAAAAATAAATTCTTACATACATTCATCCCTAATACAAAACTATGGAAATCGTAGTGAACAAAAAAATGCAAAACATTTTCATCTAATCGAATACCTTAAATTTTATTTCAAAGGTTAGTAATGCTGGACAATGTCCATTACTAATGCGGTGGTTCCACGATCATTAAAATGAAATCATAAAATACTTCAGAAGTTTTGTAAGAGTAAGTTCAGTTTATTAAATAGTTGGTACTCAAAAGTTTACTGTAATTAAGAAGTATGCATTAATTTACTTAAATTAGAATTATATTTATATATAAAACAATATATTTGTGAATTAATCGTAAAATATTGTAAAAAATCGATGATTAAAGATATGGTTATCTTGGAAGTTAATCAATTAAACGACTAAAGTACGTAATGAAAAATACGAATATGCTTAACATAACTGAATACCGATAGGCAATTTGTTTTGACAACAATAACAACAATATATTTGTATAAGTTATAAACATAAAAGAATATATATAACACGAGGGTTACAAACATTGTGTACCGGGAACACAATATCACAGTAAGAATAAAAGAATAAAAGAAAACGTTAAATACTGCAGGAAAAAAGCATGTAGAAATCTGCGCGACTACAAAATAAACACGTTTTCAAATTACAAATAATACGTGTTAATATAGAAATTTAAGTCTAAACGTGATTGGCAACATTGAATATATATTAGAATCAGGAAAACATTTTATAATTATTAATGTTGAAATTTCCTTTTCCTTTAATTATTTTCCGCGTCTTTATTAGGATAATATACGTGAACTCTATATGTAGAATTTTGATCGTTTCGTCCAAATAAACTTTACGTTTATTAAAAAATAATCCGGTGTATAGTTGATAATTTTTAATAAATTTTATTTATTTTATTTGTAAACGTTTATGAACATTTAATTTGTACTTAACACGGATTATGACATTTTTCTCTATTTGAATACTTTAGATTGTATAAATGTTCTCTAGTAATTACGAATTGATTAAATAATAGATTTTGTCGAATACGAAGATATTAATTCTGATAATTTAGTATCTCAGTTTTATTGTGAAGTATTTAAATATCTATTAAAAAAAAAAAAGTATTTCCGTAATACTTCCGCCTTGGTGATGCATAAATTGAACAAAATAAAATAAAAATACTTTTATATCGTGAATAGGGTGTGCTGTAGTTGCACTATTTATAAATATATTGCGATGCCGATAGGTTTATTTTACTCCTTTTGATGTAAATAGTTACTGATAAGATTTATATCGACCAGAATAAATTTGATTAGCGAAAATATCTTATTAATTTTAATTTAATCGACCGGAATTATGACGTTTGTTACTATGTAGAACTGAAATAATTTTTATACTTTATTATTTGCTACACAGGCTTAATAATAATTGTAACAATCCGAAATTAAAAAAACAATCGTTGATTCGTATAAATTTATCACAGACGATCTAACAAATATAAGCCGATGCAGCAGTTGTAAATTAGAGCTCTGGCAAGATCGTGATTGGGAAATACGTCATATGAGATATCACAATGCACCGCCTGTTTTGAGATACAAGGTATCAAATTTTATTATGATGATTCGCAATTAGTTTTCAAAATGTTATATCAGATTTTCACGACGTTTGACGTAGGTGTAATTAAGGTTTATAATTTTAATATTACACGTTTTAATAGTTGTACGCTTCAGATACATATGTACTAGCCTTCTATAGTGAGCAAATAAAACGAAACTGTTAATAAAATGTCGGAAAGCAAATTAAAAAAAAAAAAAAACAATGTTACTTATTATTATTTTGAAAAAAAAATTATATATATTGATGTCGGTTTACGTATCATACAATTTAAAAATCGAATATTGCGAGAGTAGAATACCTGCGTACGCAGTATGAAATCTGAAAATTTGGTGTATAATTAAAAGTAGATTATTAAGTAGTGGTTGAGGATATAATTTATCCCTATATTTTGAACAACGGCCATAAATATCGAATAAATTTGCGCGAATTCCTATTTGTTTTCGATGAATTTTCGTGTAAATTTTAATGTTCATCGCCAACATGAATTTTAATATTTATGCGACTTCGTCGATATCCGAACTAACCCGAATTATTTCTGTTTACTAAAAAAAAAAAGTATTCGTTATTGGTGTTGGGGGTTAAAATGGACTATATATATATCTTCGTAACTCTTGAAATACATGTGTAACGGTTACAAGAGCTTTCTGGAAACCGAAAGCCGACGTGTGCGTAATCACCGTTTATAAAGAACTAGAAGATAGATTAGTGCTAATGTTTCTGAATAAAAACACACACAACTAATTGTTTCATTGATATATAAAACGGTACTCTCTGACATAGGAATAAATCTTATCTCGCGTTATTATAAAAAGTACAAAATTATAATTGGGCTATATTTTTCACCCGCAGACGTCTCGCGTTACCCGCTGCAATTATAATTAATTCCACCGTTCGAAACATGTTCGTTATTCCAGGGTAATCTACGATAAATTTTTCCGAACATGTTAATCATGTTACAGTGAAACAAACGCATATTTTCCATATCCATTATTTAACTGAAAATCATTAAATAAAGGACTGGAAAAAGGAAATCGTCGTCGGTGTCAGCGGCAATGACAGAATTATTTCGGTGGAATCGTCGCATCCTAAAACTCACGTTCGTAAAGTTATGGACATATTAAAGTTCGCAGAAGGTGAAATAGGTTCGTGTTACGCGTTCAGTTGCACATGGAAGGTAACTATTTCTTCGGTAACATATTTATCATTATAATATAGATACTTGTTCCGATACAATCATGTATAATCGTGATAATGATGATGATGTCGTATGTCTGCGGGTAGCTTAAATGTATGCAAATTCTGTAACCATGCTATGGCCGTGCTTGATACTGCTCGAATATCCTCCCATTCAGCGCGAAGGCTCTGCGTGAGCATTGGTTTAGGATATGATCTATTGTCTCGTTTCCTTGTTGGCAAAACCAACTTTGCGAGAGTATGACCACTACGTCCATGGCCCGTACTAATACGATTCAAGCGCATCCAGCTTTTTCGTCCTAGGCCAAAGTTGCCTGTCATCCGGTATGCTATCATTCTGTTTCTATGTGCGTTCTTTTGGTTTCATTTTTTCTTCCAGTCTGCGACTGTATTAAAACCCTTTGCTAAAAGGTTTGTAGCTAATCTGTGAGCTGGCTTTCTCGATTTTAGTCTTTCTGACCCTTCCAGATCTTGATGTATTGGTGAAGAATTATTACAATCGTTGTTCTTATTAATAGTAATTAGTAAATGTAGCCTAATTATATCTGTGTTATTAAATAAATAGGGAGTCAAATAAGACGTCGAGACAAAATTTTATGTTAGAATTATCTGTCGATTACGAAAATTTTGCTAAAAATCGATTTCATCGAAATTATTTTGAACGTAGCTAACATCACCCGATAAGAGACGTTATATTATGTATGTATATATATGTATGTATGTATGTATATGTATATTATTATTAATCTAAATTAATGTGTCGGTGTAGCAACTAAGGCTAGAGGAACGAGAGAGGGGATGTTAAATCAAGGAGTAGTGGCGAGACATGCGTAAGAACGTGATTACGTTAGTAAGAGCGGAGTAAACATCTTTAAAGAGAAGAGGAAGCAAGGAGGAAAGGTTGAGAGATAATCTGATCGAGGAGTACAAAGGACAGTCAATGAAGATATAGAAGATGGAAAGCGTGACAAGGAAAAAGCTTATAATGTAAAACCGGAAAAATTGTACTGATTCCCAGGACATAGTGATGAACCGTTCTTAAAAAACAAGTTGCTTCTTTACAAAATTGTATCAAGACCTAGTTTTAGTTATGCTGATCAATTCTAGAGATGTTCAAAGGAATCCAACGTTAAAACCAAACGTTACGGACTAATTTACCGGATGCCGTAGTATGTTTAACAACATGATAAGGAACTCAAAATAGATACAGTTCGATAAACGATGAATCATGTGCGTCACGCCTTTCAGGTCACGAAAAAGAACTGATCTCGTAACTTGAACATGTTCCTTTAAAAGGATGAAAGTAAGTTAGTAGAGAGTTCGTCATAATATAGCGAGCAGTAGGAAATACATTGCAACATATAGTTCACCATGTGCGTATACATTTAGAAACCTCTTGTTAGATGCCCGTATATATATATATATATATATATATATATATATATATATATATATATATATATAACTATATTTACATGTGTATTACTTTTTGCAACGCTGTTACTTGCTTTTCAATGTATACTTCATTTGTTGTGTGTTAATATTATTTATTAATTTTTTAAATCGAGTAGGTATTTTTTTATATACGTGATGACTTAATTGCCGCTATCCTCATCGGAGAATTTGGTTATCGAGTGAAGGAAAACGACGATAATTGGTCGCGAAGTGAAGCTTCGTATAAAGTATTATGTGGAATTAATCGTATTTGGACGTATTCGATCGATCGAAAAAATGGAATTGCCACCAAAATTAATAAATTGTTTAAGGTAAAAGCAATTTTCTCTATTTTATATACATATAATTACGATTATTATTCTATCTCACTTGCTGGGTATGAGTTGTGAAACTGTTATTTATGTTTATTCGACGAAAATGGTATACTACGCGTTTGTTAAGGAATTAATTTAACGTGGTATGATTGACCACGACGAAAAATATTCGCATAATTAATAAGCGCTTATTATGATTAAATATTCATAAGAATTGTTTTCGAATTTTTTACGATTTTTTTGGGCGTGCAAATTTTTCTTTGGGTTTTTTATAGAACATAACTTTTAATATATATTAATTCACTTGTCTTGATATCGAATAAGTTAGAAAATAATGGTTATAATAGTTTATTATCGAGAGGCAGTTTACGATTCGAGACAGGTTAAAGACAAAATTAAGAATTTTTCATTGCACAAATAATTGTTTTGCTTCAAATATGTTCCGCAATTCGTTTCACACATCCTAAATTAAAAAAAAAAAACACACGCAAATTTGAAAACATAAAACAGATAACGAATTCGTATCTTAGACATAACATATTATTTAATACATGTATCGAAATATAATACGAAAATGTATTCATGCTGAACTTTTGTTTTTGATCCACAAATGTAACATAAAATATTTATATTAAATGAAAGCATGTTTATATTTGTTAGGTAATCACAAATTCTTCTCCTAATATATTCAACTATCTTTAAGACTAAACATTTTTATTTTTTCAAAGTATTCCAAAAAGTTAAAATTTTTCAGAAATGTTAAAATGGCTATTTTCAACGAACAATGATAATTAAATGCAAGTAAGGAGAAAACAGACAAATATACAGACAAATGCACATTTGTTATAAACGACTTTTTGAATACAATACATTTTTAAAAGGTTAATAATCGTTATAAATGGCATTGCGTATATTAAAACACACTTAAAATAATGCAATAAAAATAAAACTAACCAGATTATAGGTATCAGTTTTAAACGATCAATATACTTCCCTACAAGGGTAATAAAATTGAGAACGTCTTTATTTTTCAACTGCAGCTTCTTGCAATTGTGGCGAGTACATCATTCTTGAAAATACCGAAATATTGAATGAGGAATTTCAAATTAAACATACACCACAAGTATCACAAATTAGTAATTAATAAATCCTTTACGTCTTGAAAAAATATACATAAGTATAAAATAATTATTTTACAAGTATAAATAGGACGATAAACAAAACATTTTACCTATAAAAATAAAATTTACAACATTTAACTGAACTGAACAATGAAGCGCTTTGTTGAACAATGCAGATATGCAGAATGACCATTAAAAAATTCCCGGTTAACAAACTTTTATCATACACACGACACTTAAAATTAAATAAAGAAATTATTTACAGATTACAGGATAATTTAAAAATTGGTGGTTAATAAAAATATTATCCGGAATTATTTTTTAATATATATCTTCTTAAAAATTGAACATATATCAACACTTAGCATTATATTACAATGAATACCATTACAAGCAACAATTAGATTTTTATTTAGTACATGTATTCTGACGATAAAACTGAAAACATTCTTCGTTTCCAGATAAGTGATTATGAGAAATTATATAGCGTGCATAAAATTCAAGATATGATTATAGAAAATTAAAAATATTAAATGCAGTAACAAATGAAAAAGTGATTGTAGTATTCAGCAGGAAATACACTGTTCTTACATAGTTCGATTTTAATATGAAAGTTTTTATATCCGAATCTATATGGTTGTTCATTTTGAAATAATTTATTAGCTAAAACTAATACTATATCGGCACTTCTGAGGAACATGAAGAAAAACTTTATTAAAATTAACACATTAATTTCGTACCATTCGAAATGCAACCTAAAAATATGTACTTAACTATCTACTCTGCGTTTTTAAATTAACCGAAACTAAATAGGATCTAGATTTACCGCCCTTTAAAGAGGTTTCCTGTATTCATTCTTCCATTCCCTTCAATATATTTTGGGTTCGAAAATAAAATTCAACGTTTCTCTTCCTGCTTAGAATATACGTTTTTTGAATTCTAAAATTGAATAAAAAATAACCGAATAAATAACTGATAAATAAAAGAGGCTGAAATTTATTAATAATATAAATCCACACGAGCAATCTTAGTTTTCGATTTTATTATTCTTATATTTATTCATAGAATTTATAAAAGTTTTGGACAAAAAGTTAAACTAACTTTGGAGAAAGAAGAAGAAACATATTTTAATTTATTGCAACAAAACACTTAAAATTATGTGTCGTATAAGCTTAATACATCTGCATTACGATCAGATACCTTGCTCTACTAATGAACCCAAAGTATAAGATCACGTGGGAAGTGTCTTCTAAATCTATTCTTTCAATCTACCAAATGTTCTGTCAATCCTCATGGTAGAGTAGATGGCTTTACTTTCATGTTTGTTGCAAATTTCGGAACTACAATACCAGTACATTATAATATCTGACTCAGGTTCGTCGTTGAATATATATATTGAAAAAATAAACTGAATTGCTTTGATGGTGCACTATATTATACTGCACAGTGTTTTAGAATTAAGTAATCGAAACACCAAAATTACTTTCATCTGAATTCCGAGCCATCAAGTGATAGGTGTCCATGACAACACACATCAATATTGTATGAAAACCAACTCACTCCTATTTATCAATATTGCTAGGGTAAGACATGCGAATCCTTCTCTTCTAATAATTCTTCTGTTCCCAACCTGGTTGTAAATGTTCCAAGTAATGAACAAAGATCTTATGCTTCAGCATTTTGTTCTCCCCGTATTGTAACTCCATGATCCTAGCACAAACAGTGATTTTTCTTTTGCAAGTATTCTGGGCTTGCTATGCGAATTTAACTTAAGTAATATTTTTAATGTAATTAAAGCTATATTTAGTAATCTTAAATCGCTTAAAAATAAGAATGTTTTAAGTATGCTACAGGTAATAATTGAAACTATTATTAATACGTATTAGTTGTCGTCCACCCCAGGAATTAAAGTAGCTGCTTGGAATTGTAACTCTTTAATCGGGAAGTATGACGAGCTCTATCATTTTATCTGCATCAACCGTATTGATGTTGCAGCACTATCTGATACCAAGCTGGACAGCAAACACAATATCCAGTTTCCTGGTTACAATATATTTAGAGCTGATGTAAGTCGTAGAGGAGGTGGTGTTGCTCTTCTCATAAAAAAACACTTCCAAGAAGAACTACTTCCACTACCTCACTTAAGCTGTGTCCAAGCCATTGGTGTCAATATCATTACCAACAGCAACTATTATGTTACTAGTGGCACTCGTGCTACCAGTAATCATAATAATCATCATAGTCGTAATTCCATTTCTATATATAAACCGCCCACACGTATGCGTAACTTTGCCAATGACATTAGGCAGTTAATGCGGATCAATCACAAGGTAATTTTAGTTGGAGACTTCAATGCCAAAAACAGACGTTGAAATTGCTTTAATGATAATTCTGCTGGCATTATCCTTAACCAATTGTCATTAAATGACCTTCTTCGCCATAGTGGCTCCCTCTGAGCCCACACATTTTCCCAATCTAGCAGGATGCAGAAACAGCATCTTAGACTTAGTACTTGTAAAAAACCTAAACGCATCAGACCTGATCTCTATTAACGATCTCTCATCCGATCATAATCCCATACGCATTACTATTTTTGCCACTAAATTCCTATTAGAAAAAAAATTTTTAGATTACAAAAATGCAAACTGGCTTCAATTTAAAGAATGCATTAACAACAACATTGTTAACACTGACATATGCGGTCCTGCTGACATTGACAAAACCTTAAGTGACCTTGTCGAACTAATTCTGACATAGATTGAACGACATATCCCTAAAAAGATCATTGTTTTTGTTCACCTATGTATAATTTACCATCTTACCTACTTGCACTCATCACATTCAAAAATTACATCAGACGATTGTGCACCAAGCATTATGGCCGACCAGTCGCCTTTTTTTTAAAGCAGCTATTGACTTGACCAAAACTCTTCGTCACTGCCTCATAAACCATAAAAACGAAAAGTACAACAAATTCCTCACAACGCTGAGCCACAAGGATAATAGTCGTTGGAAGGCGACTAAAAACCTTACCCACCACCGTAAGTCTCTTCCACCCCTCTACAACCAGCCCCCAAAGTGAATATATTTACACTGACATAGAAAAAGCAGAGGTCCTAGCTGCTCACTACTTCAAAATTTACAGACAGAACTTACAATTACCCTCCAACTTTGAGGTTCAGAGGTATCTACGCAGTACTAAAACGTATCTGCATATAACTAACACTACCCAAAATTGTGTTAACGTCATTTGTCCTCTAGAAATATCTAATATCATCAAAAAAACGAAATTAAAGTACTCGATAGGCCCTGATAATATATCATTACTTATAATCAAGAAACCCCCTCATTCCGCCATTGTTGTATTATCAAACATAATGAACGGTATCTTTAAACTGGGATACTTTCCGCAAAGTTGGAAACTTGCCAAAAACAATCATGGAAAGGATCCTTCGCAGGTTTCCAACACCCACCCCATTAGTTTACTGAGCAACCTAAGTAAAGTTGCTGAAAAGGTGATTTATGTTAGATTATTATTCTATGTCGACAACAATAACATATTTCCAAACTTTCAATTCGGCTTTCGCTCTCATCACTCAACAACCCAACAAATATGCAGAATAACCACTCCATTACCCATAACTTCAACTTAAATAAGCACACCGTAGGTAACGCTGTCTCGTCTCACAAATCTTACTCTGCGGGTGTCCCGCAAGGATCGGACCACTTTTATTTTCCCTGCAACTTTATGATTTTCCAAACCCACCCAACACGCAAGTGGGACTATTTGCTGACGACGCTGCGATATTCTGCAGCACGCATAGACCTAGCACAATTCGTAATAGACTTCAGTATGGGAGATATCGCGGGTACTTAAATACTACAATAAATGGCAGACCAGCTCTATTTGACAATCTGATGGTACAGGGAAACACATTAGAGTGGTGTGATAAGGTTCGTTATCTTGGTGTAATCCTCGACAATAGACTTTCACTAAACACATAAATAATATCATAATCAAGACAAACAATGCCTTCTGTTCCTTATACCCCATTTTTAATCACAAGTCCTTCCTCAACATTAACAACAAGATAATCCTTTACAAAGCACTAACCCAATACTTTGCTACGCATGTCCTTCCTGGAGCTCTATATCAAAAACCTCCTTTAACAAGTTACAAGTCATTCAAAACAGATGCCTCAAATGTATTCTCAATGCACCTCGCTATGCCAGAATCCACAGTATGCACGAAGCTACTGACCTGCCCTATATTATAGATTTTGTTCTAAAGCTATCGACTGACTTTTTTATTAAATGCTCATACCAAAACAATGTACTAGTCTCCTCGATTGCTAATTACGATTCTAAGCAACTTCATTTCATGTATTCCAAATATAAACACAGGCGACTTAAACATAACATTATGTGGTAATTAATTTTAATGTTTTAATTATAATTTAGTTAATTAACCCCTTTACTTAGTAAGCACCTTCGACACCTGTGTCATCCACTCTTATATATATATATATATATAGTATTTATTTAAGAACTTACAACCTAAACAATACATTTTTGTAGTTTAGACTTCTATATTATCATGTATTACCTGTATTTAGAAAACGTATTTATTTTCTAGCCGCAGGTTTTTATTTGCTTTTTTCCGACAGCATTTAACGTTTTGTTTTGCCTTATTCTTTATATTCTTACTGTGTTATTGTGGTAATCCCCGGTACACAATGCTTGTAACCTATGTTATATTTTCTTTTATGTTTATTACTTAAGCAAATATACTTTGTTGTTATTGTTAAGATCAAAATATAATGAATTCGTGAAATGAGTTAATTCACCGACCGACGAAACTTTTTGTAGAAATATTAGCAAGACCTTGTAGTTAAGTATTGGTGATATCTGTACAGCCGTTAAGAAGATCTACTTTGTATATACAGGGGGTTACACATTCGTATCAACTGAACAATGAACCCAATATAAATGCAAGATCTACCGAGCACTACTAATGATTTATCACATTGTGGTACGAAATATTTATTTGAACACATCTATTCCAAATGTACCTAGTAACTGTACACATAGTGTAATAGCCAAATTAGCTGCTCATAACAACAAACACAGAAGAACTGTAATTTTGATTTTTTTTTTTGGTATTTAATTAAATTATATGTCTAGTAATGAATATTTAAATGAGTAACCTCGTATTTATTTTGATGAAATTGTTTTTAATTCCAAATTGATTTTTTATAATTGGTGTATGTTTAGCAAATATAATTGTTTCTGATTTGTTTTCGTTAGTATTAATTATCTATTTATTGAAGTGTATAATGAAAGTGATAATTTTACAAATGAAATAATCTGAAGAAATAATGAAAGAATATAAATTATAATGTATGAACTGAAAGTAAAACTGTTATTTTTAAATTACTGGTTATTACACATTTTAAATTAGATTATATTTTTTTCTTACACTAAAATCATTTTACTTCGCAAATTATAGATTTTTAGATTTAACTAATATTTTAAAAAAATATTTTATTTTATTAAAAAAATATGTTGGTGTTTAAATTACTTTTTTATCGTGCAAGCTCAAAAAATGATGGCGTCTTTATTGTCTGATAAGAAGCTTGCCGGTTTTCTAGTATGGTAAATGTAAATGTTGAAATATTCATTTTACAGTTAGTAGATATATAATAATATGTAGTGATATTGTGATTTCAAATAGTCATAATACCTGTTTATAAAGTACCTTCTTATTTATAAGAAAAATTATTATTGCTAATCTGGTTAATAATAATGGTATTACAAAGATTATTTTAACAAGGTTCCCTAAATTAAATACATGCACGTATAGGGTACTTAATTTATATACCTATCAGATATTGAGATTGTAAGTTAAAGTTATTTATAATCATGGTTTTAGAATTAAAATGGATTTTTTATAATAATTTTGATATACATTCAAACATTAATTCGATTTTTAAATTATTTTAATATTTACCAGCACGCGCTAATTTTTTTTAATGGCTTGGAGTATGCCAGAATCAAATTGATTAATATGTGTAAAAAATATAAATGTAAATACAGCAACAGAAAAATATTGAAATATCTGTAGCATACCAGTAAAGTTTTCAGTTGGTGAACATATGATACAGTTTTTTTGATCTCAACAGTATTAATTTTCTATTATGTATTTTTGTTAACACTTAAAGCCCCAAGCGTTTTTTAATGAACTATCATAATGGATAGTGTCACCCATATATGGAGACACGCATAGGGATGTCTAGTAATATGTCTCCCATATATGGAGACGTTTGTCTGTTTACAAAATACATGTTGCTCTACATATGGTAGTTGTATTTGATGTAATTCACAATTATATCGGTAGATAGTGTTGTAAACAACATCTAGTTAAAATAGGTTTCATTCTCATTAAGAAATAGCTATGTTATGGACGTTTTAGTTAACTTGTGCAGTTTATGCATGTATTATGGTGATGCAGTGATTATTATTTAAATATTCATTTTATTTCTATTATTTTAAAATTAAGTAGTTATTTGATATGTCAAAATTGTTGCAAATAATGAGGCGGCATTGGAAAATAAGGTTCATAAATTTAAAGAATTGCAACTTTTACTTGAAAAAAATTTTCAAGCATCACACACTGTTGGTCAACACATTGTAATAGATGAAACGATGGTCCCGTTTCGTGGAAGAGTTTCATTTCGACAATACATACCAAGCAAACGTCATAAGTATGGAATTAAATTATTTAAGATGTGTTCTACCGATGGATATATGATCAAATCTATTATGTATGCCGGAAAAACTGAAAGACTTAATGGCATTGGTCTAGCAGAGAATCTTGTTCTTGAGTTGAGGATTATCTCGATGCAGGCAGAATTTTGTACTGCGACAATTTCTATACATCATTGTGTCCCTTGCATCAACTCTTTTAAGTAGGGGAACACATCTTGTGGGTATTCTACGTCGAAATCGCCATGGCCTGCAGATTTATTGCAGTCTAAAATTTCCAGAGGGGAAATGAAAGTCGTACGAAATAAGGAAGGAAAAACTTTACACAAATGGAAAGATAAAAGGGATGTGCTTCTTTTATCAATATATCACAAAGTGGATATGCACGGAATCATAAAATGTAAACCGTTAGCGATACATGAATATAATATCCATAAGTCAGGAATAGATTTGAACGATCAGTTAGCATCATGAACTGTACAACGTAAAGGCGCCAAATGGTACCGGAACGTTGCTTTGGAATTGCGGCTAAATATTGCTGTGTGTAAATGCATACTTATTGTATAAAAAATCATCTAAGAAAATTTCAATGTTCAAGTTTAGAGAATTAATCCGCTTAGATATTTTTGGAAGTGTTATTAACATACAGAAGCCACAAAAGCTTATAAATTAATAAAAGCGAATAGGTCGAACTGCAGCATCTGTTACAGAAATTTTCGAGCAGAAGGTAAAGATTGCCTTGAGTGTAAAAACTAGCGGAGAAAGTATTTGCAAAGTGCGAAAATTGTACAAATAGACCAGCGATGTGCTTATCATGCTTTAATTCTGTACATACATAAATTAAAATTGATCTTAGTATTTATTGAGCTTTTATAATTTTTATTCAATTAAAATATTCGTAAAATTTTTAGTAATTCTACTTAACTTATTTCTTTTAAAACTATTCGGTATATACACATTTATTTACAAAAATATGCACTAAATTTAATGTTTTTGTTTTTTGTTAGTATAGTTGTCAACGAGCACTTTTTAATTATGTATTTGTAGCACATATATGTAATAATATGATGAGTATATGTGTTACATAGTTTATTATAATAATTTACATAATACTTTTGCACATGCAGTTTTGTATTATAATGTGTTATTCTAATTTTTAACGTTTTTTTTTTTACATCTGTAAATTTATATGAAACTAGAGTATCCATATTTATAGTATAAAATCTTTTTTTAAATTAATTAATGCAAACAAAAATACTTTTTCTCACACATCTTTTCTATGTGGGATGTAACGAATATGTGTCTCCATATATGGGTGACACATATTAGGTGATTTCCTAAGCGACAGGGTACTTAAAAAATACGCATTCAGAAATGCTTAAAAAAATTCAGTTGAATAAAATTTTTACAAATTGTCATTTTCGGAATTTTTTCAAGAATTATTAGGTTTTTTTGATGAAAAGCGCGCTGTCTCCATATGTGGGTGACACGGGGCTTAAAGTGTTAACTACTGTTGATTAATTTCACTATATATTGTTGATGAAAATGTCATTTAAAATTATTATGAATACTATAGTATTTATTTTATGATCAAAATTAAATTATCAGTTACATTTTTTTCTACTTTATAAGTTTAGGTTCTTATTTAAGTTATGGTTCTTAAAATTAAAATTCATATACCAAAATTTAAATATATTTTCAATTTGTTATACTTGTATTTAAACGTCATTTTTAGCTGTTATTGTATTTTGAAATAGTATTAGAAACTTTGTTATAATTATATTTCTTTCCATATATTTTACTTTTTTCTATTTGATGTTGTGGTTACTTCAGTTTGTGTGTTATATGGATGGTTGTTCCATGTTCTTTTATAAACTATAAACAGATACTGTGATTGAATGATAAGCACATTAAATGTGTATTTATGCATACTATTCTTGTATTTTGTTCATCGTTTAGTTGTTAATATTGACACAGTCACTGTCGGATTGTTTTAAGAATCTATTTCATTTTATACTTATAAATTTGTGATCTTAAATTTATATTTATCTAACTGTCAGTGATCATGTTTGCACACCATATGTCATCGCAGGAAGACGCATGTATTGTAAATCTGTGCTTTTCTTGTACGATTAATATTTCGTTTAAATATTTCTTGTAATGCCCAGAATTTTTTCCACCCTATCGCTATTCTGTGATTTACTTATTTTTCTATTGTATCTTTAAAGGATATTATTTGGCCTAAATATGTAACATCTTCCACCCAGTGTATCATTTTTCTGTTCATTTCAATTTTTATTTTTTCTTCATTCGTTAGTAAATTTGTTTTTTCATAATTTATTTTCAGACCCTTTACTTTTGATTCTTTGTGTAATTCCATTAACATTGTTTTTAACTGTTTCAGGGAAGCTGAAATTATAGTTACATCATCTGCAAATCTAAGGTTTGATATATTTCCCTTTTTTCTCAAATTCAGGTTTTTAAATATTTCTTCCAGCACAGCATTAAATAAAACTGGTGCTAATGCGTCACCTTGTTGCACTCCTCTTTTCAAGGGAAACTTTTCTCCTTCTTTATCCAACATAATTTTTCCATACCCATTATCGTATATGTTCTTCATGATTCTTATATATTTAGAGTGTATATTTTGGGTTTCCCATAGTTTAATACAAACTGTCATGATAAACCGAGTCAAAGGCTTTTTGGAAATCAACAAATGCAAAATAAACTTTTATATTATATTCATCAGCCTTTTCCATTAGCTGATGTATTGTATGCAGGTTATCAATTGTAGAAAATCCAGATCTGAAACCTGCTTGATCTGGTTGTTGTTGTTCATCTAATTGCACTCGTATCCTTGTATAAAGTAATTTCATAAATATTTTGTATAATGTCTGCTGAAGACTTATTGGTCTGTAATTTCTTATATCCTCTTTTTTACCTTTTTTATGCAATAATAAACTATTGACTTGGTATTATCTCTTTCTTTAATATCATATTAAACAGATTTGTGATTTCTCTTATTAAAACATTTTTTCCTTGAATTATAATTTCATTAGTAATTCCATCACAATCTGGTGTTTTTTACTTTTTTAAGTTGTTCACCGCATACTTTATTTCAGATTCTAAGAACTTCTTCTATTGTAGTATTTTTTGTCAGTATGATTTTCATATTTCTTTGATCCTCATATAATTTTCTGCAGTATTCCATTGCTATTTTGATAATACTCTGGCGATCATGTTCCATGTTTTCATTGTTATCTTCTATTGATGTCATTAGTTTTCTTCCTACTGTTAATATTTTTTTAATTTATCTGATAGAATTTACATTTTCGAGTATGTTTTTTATCATTATTTCATTTCTAACATTCATAATATTTCTAATTTTAAATCGTACTAATTTACAAATTACATTGAATTCGATTTTTTTCTTTATTGTTTTGTTCTTTTTATATTGAAGTTTTTCCCATTTTTTTTATATCGATTAAAAGGTGATGAGGGAATTTTTCACTGCTACTTTTTCCACTACTGAATGGTGGAATTGTTTCTTTGATACTCTCCTTAAGTTTACTATAGAATATCTGAACTTGGCTTGCACTGTAATTTTTAGTGTTGTACTCAATTCGTTCCTTTAGTTTCTTGCTAAATTGTTCACCCCATTTGGGATCCAGTGATCCGTAATTATTTTTTTCTTTATGCCTTTTTGACTAATAATTTTATTGTAATTTATGGAATTTTATATTTGATATATCCATATTTTGAATGTATCCAATATCTTTTACTAGAACAAAGTCTATTTCGTTTCTAAATTTACTATTAGGTGAAATCTATGTCCATTTTTTGCCTGCTCTTTTCTTGAAGAAGGAGTTTAGAACTTTCATATTTTGACCCTGTCAGAATTCTAATAATTTCCATCCTCTTTCATTATGTATTCCATATCCATATGGACCTAATATGTCTTCTTCTCTATGCTGTCTTTTTCCAATTTTACTATTGAAATCTCCTAAAACTAGAAGTTTATTATACTGGTTATATTTGATACTCTGCATTGTAACTTCAAGTGTTTCATAAAACTGTTTACATTCTTCTTCTGTTGGATCCGAAGTTGGTGCATATATTTGAATAATTGTCACCTGCTGGTTGTTAAGTAGTTTTAGACTTAAAACTGCTATTCTCTCTGACACACCTTTCACGCTTATTATATTTTTCTTTTCACCGTTTACTATTAGAAATCCTACTCCTCTTTGTCCTTTTGTTTCACCTTTAAAGTGAAATAATGATCCGTTTCTTCTTTCTATGATTTCTTCCCCAAATCTTCATATTTCTGCTAATGCTAGGACATCTATATGAAAATAATGTATTGCCTGTCCTAGTTCATGTGTTCTTTCTTCTGTTATTAATGTTTTTACATGTAATGTGCCTATAGTCAACAGTTCATTTTTATTTTGGTTACTATTTTATTTCTTGTTTGTTATCATGTTATTCTTAATTGGAAGGTTGCTGCCATTATTGCCCTCAGTGGCCAACCTTTCTGGGCAATGTTTGTTTATGTTGTTTTCCTATTTGTAGTTTTGTAGTGTGTATGCCGGGCTTATTTTCTTTATTTGCTATTGCAGAGATGATTTTTATCTCAATTGTGGACAATTCATATTGTTCTTTACAATATTTATAATATCACTTGATTGCTGTTGTTTTTTGTTATTATTTGATTTTTTCTTTATTGTTTCTACTTGAGAAGCATGTACATTTTTCTAATATAATGTTATGTTAAATTCCTTAACTAGTAATTTATCATACTTGATTATTGTAAATTTGTCCTCTGCTCTACATTTTAGCATTTGTGCCACCAATTGTTTCCTCTTTTCTAATATTTCCTTTGTAAAATCTTCTGTTTTATGTATATTACATTCTCTTAGTTTTTTTACTATTCCTCAATACTTCTGTTCTGATTTTTCTGCCATGAATTTAACCAATATTGGTCTTTTCTTCTTATTTTTTACCGCCCCTAACCATCTTATTGAGCTTATGTTATCATTTGAACATTTTATATTCGATTCATTATTAATTATATTTACTATTTTTTCTTCCTACTCTTCTTGTTTATTATCTTCTTCTATACTATGAAAAATCATGTTGTTTTCCCATATAGACCACGCTAACTCTGCAATTCTCTTGTCTTGCAAATTTACTTTTTCTTCTAATTTTTTAATTTTTTTGTTGAATATTTCATACAGATTTGACGCAATTTTCTCCATTTGTTCCTCTAGTTTGTTTGTAATATCATCATTTAATTATTGCCTTAATTTGCTAAGCGCTAGATTTAATATTTGAGAATCCATTTAGGTGTTATTGTATTAGCTTGAGAGATAGCTCTCTTTTCAGTTGATTTAAAAATATGGCTATTACAAATGAGCATTCACTGCTTACTGTTTTATTGTTTCTATATCTGGCTGCACTGATACAAAAAAAAGTTGGCTAACCAGAATCAAGCACGAAGCCAATAAAATATTTTATTTGATTATTATTTTTCTATCAAAATACATACGATATATATATATATATATATATATATATGTATGATTTATCAATTTATTATTCAGTTTTGAAATTACCTGCTATTGTTATGCATTTACTAATTATCTGGGTTTATATTAAACAATTTTTTACTACTTTATAACACTACTATTATACTTAACTTTACATACAAAAACAAGAGTTATCACACGGGTCACATGCTTATCATATATCATTTATACTATGTCTTAAATATAAAGTTAAAAAATGTTTTCTTTTTTTTTAGAAAAGTTGACCAACAAAATATTTTTGCATATTCAGTATAGCTGCTACACATTTTATTTGAAATGGATGATAAATCATCATTTAATACCCATTGTACTAGTAGCAGTGGTAATTCTAGAAATGGTGCTTATTGGGGTTGTAGAAATAGGGATCCAAGGATGCAGAATGAAATGTTGAATGATTGCTATCCTTTAAATTCTTATGATCCTCGCCCACAATCATTTAGTAAAACTACTTCTGGTTATAAGCATAATGATCAAAATAATTGGCATGTGCCAGCACTGTCAAAACAGGATAATTTATATAAAAATGTAAATTCACAAATCTCATGTATTAGTAGTACTGGGAACCTACCTTATAAAACAGTAATGAAACAAACTAAAATTCAAGAATCAGCATCACAAAATAGTGGCATGTATAATGACAAAACAGAATTACATCACAATGCAAAAAAGTTTAAACATCCAAGTCATTCTGAATATACATCAGTATCTTGTGCACCACATTCAAATTATACTAACAACAGATTGGACAATGAATTTGATACTGGTAAAGCACATTTTAATGAAGTTAACTATAATACATTCAGTGGCAAAAGAAAAAGTATATCCAAAAATAATACATGTATCTACAAAAATAATGAGCTAATTGCTATTACTAATGATTCTTGTAAATATATGGATGATGTGAACATAAAAGAATATCAGTTTAATAAAAATAGATCTGGATATAATAACAAAAACTTGTGTCTTCCTGTTAATGATTATGAAGAAAATTTTTCTAATAAAAATTTGCATGTTGATATGAAGAAACATCATTTTAGTCCGCAGTACAAAACTAAGAAATATTTACAAATGAAGAACAAAAAAAATATTCCTAAATGTTTCATTAATAAGAAAAATATGATAAAGAAGTTAACAACTAATGATAATTCCATGTTGGATAATAGTAAGAATTTTAAGAAGATTGAATTGAATAGATCTGAAATTTCTACCTCTAAAATATCACGTACAAGTGGAGGAAATGTAAATAATGGTAATTATCTATCTTCAAAACATAAAGAGAATGACTTAACAAGAAATAATCCCTCAAATTTAAATAAATGTGATCATAATAATCAAAAACTAGATTCAATTGCAGATTTATGTGTATATAAAGACGATATTAATTCTGTTATGTCTGATGTTTCTGTTAATATTACTGTTCCTACTGTATTGTCAAAAGATAATGAATTTAATACAAATAAGGTGCCTGTTTCTGTGTTTTCTGAGACTTCTTTGACTTCTGCACCAGCTATTAGTACTATAATGTCAATTAAAACAAATTCTGATTCTATTGCTAATAAAGGATCTAATGATGTTATCAATACAGACAGTAATATTGAAAAAGTTTCATCATCTCTATACTCCAATCCTTTTGATATTGAAAATCTGATATGTATGAAGACCGGTGAAGTGATGAACTTATTTGGAAAGCTTCCAGAAACAGGTAAATACAAAAGAATCAAAGAAATATTAGATATGCTTAAAACAGAATTTAATAATTGTGAAGAAAGCACCGGCAGTGAAACAACTATAGTAGAGGCAGATAAAAGTCATGATATATGTGGTGCTGAAATTAAAAATGTGAACGAACATAATATTTTGCCAGATGAACTGGGTGAAAATGTTTTAATTCTGAATAAAAATAAAGTCTCATTTAAAGAGAGTTCCAAAAATAACAATGCCCAGCAATTGATTGGACAATATGTTGATAAAAGTTTTGAATTGATTAATTTGGATGAGTTGAAAATAACATGTAAATTAAATGAAGCAGATATTATTGTAAATCAGACAAAAAAGGAACAGTTTAATTGTTCAGATGCAATTGCAGAAACTACCACTACTACTGTTACTGCTGCTACAATTGCGCCTGCCACTACTACAGTTTCTAGAAACATTGATTCATCATCTGAAAGTCGAAGATGTAAAAGGCAAAAATTGTTCAGTCACAATGATGAAGATCATATGGAAATAAACAGTGGTAAATTTATGTTATTCTGGTTTTTATAATATACAATTTTTTAAATAAATTTTTATAGAAAATTTTCTAATTTTTATATTATATTTATTTGTGTACAAGTTCTTGTGGTAAGTAAATTTTATTTTATTTAAAAGAAAACATTTTTCAATTTTATTTATGTATCATAAACCTTAATATTACAAATAGTGTTAAATACTAAACAAATAATCATGATTTCTGTCCTTATTTTTTATAATAAAAGAGCATGTATTATCAAAGGTACATTTATTCACAGAATCATAATTATTTAATGTTATTCGTAATTAATATATCGAAAGCTAATGCAACACTCATTCTAGTCTTAGAGAATTTTTCTAGCATAGTGCAGTGTAGAGTTGTAAAATCTATCCTATATATGGACTATATTATCAACCATTTTCCAAATAAGTATTGATTCCAGTGACATTGCATATTTACAACTTAGTTTTGAAAATAATAAAAAAAGTTGTGTATTAATTATAAAATGAAAAATTATAATTATAAGCTATATTTCTTTCTAGGTAAAGTTGTTAATAACACCTCAGAGTAATATAAGAGCAGTGGCACACAATAAATGGTATTGTGAAAAAATTGATATCCGGTCTCGTTTTTACCTTATACAAAAGAGCCATTTTTTAAATAATTTTTAGTTCAATAATTTCACTAAAAAATGCTGTAAACTATTTTTTCCACTAATAAAGGAATGTATTCCCATACTTAATTTAAACTTGTAATTTTATTGCATCATAATATTTTCTTGTTTCTTTTCACTTGCAGTCAATGATAGCGATGCAAAAACAGAAAATGAAATTGCCTTAATGAAAGATGAAATTTCATTAACAAAAGATGGAACTTCTTCAGCAAAAGACGAAAATGCAACAGCTGTAGTACCTGATTGTTCACAAATTACTGTCGATCAAGATGGACTTATGGATCAGTTATCGTTGGCAAATAATGATGGCGTTACAGCAATCGTTCCATCTCTTCAGAAAATAACTTTTAGTGGTTCCATCAAATGTCAGGTGGATGATCGGTCATCATTATTAAACGAATTTCATTTCCCAACTACGGAATCAGTTGGAACTAACACTGAAATATGTCTTCCCACATTGTATGCAAATGCTTCATCTCATTCCAAAAATGCCGATAATAACTGCGAAGAACATTCAATCCTTAATAATGAGCAACTTTCATCTTGTTCGTTAAAACATCCTGCGAAAGTATTTGACAATGATAACTGTGGTCAAATTTATTTTAGAGGTTTTGCAGATGAAGATGATTACCAAAAGGCTCATTTTTTCTTGTTGAAAAACAATGTGTCAATCAGTTACCTGACCGATTACAGCAATTCGTTTGAGACTGCATTATATCATTGCATTACATCAGGTACTTACATTTAATATATATATATATATATATATATATATATATATATATATAATGCGCGCGCAAGTGTATGTGCTGAATGTGTACACATTTATATATAGAAGAATCTATGATCCTACTTACCAAAATTATGTTACCGAGGGGTACAATGATCATTGCCATCATAAAGGTAAATAGATTCTGTATATACTAGATTTTGCTTTTGACGTTTTCTTAATTCAAAATGATATCACTTACTATCGTGATTTTATTCAAATTATCTTTTTATTTGCTTTACAATTTTCCTTGCGTGTGGAAAATGATCTTTATTACCATAAAACCAAATATAAATACGTTTTATTGAAGTTTTATTAATACAAAATCACCAAGAAAACTATAGATCTATACGAGAATTATAATATTAAGCAAAAAATAAAAAATTAAATTAAAAATTAAACGTAACTAGTCTTAACGTTTAAAATTTGGCATTAAGTTACATTCCCAAGATGATCTATTGATCGACACATCTTAGTTTGAAACCAAACGTGTTAAATTGGATTTAAATTGTCCGTTAATAAGAAATAAGCTATAATTATTGTATATGTTATTTTTGTTTAATTCTAATCAACCTCGAAAATGATTAAAAGATGCAAAAGTAACTTTTATACAACTAACATTATTAGTTAAAAACTCGACTCTAAAGAAAATTAATGCTCCTTAAAAGCAATAGTACTTAAAAGTAATCGAATGACGTAAAAATGGAATAATTAATGGTTAATTAAGGTAAAACTTTAATTTTATACGTATTTCTCATATGAAGTATGAAGTTATTGCAACATTGTTAAATTGTACATTTTTATTACGCTGCTCTGTTTTTAAATCGTTTATCAGCGTTTTAATTTTAAAATGTTTTCCATTTAGATTGTCAATTTACTTCTGACAGTTCAGAGAAATTAAGAAGTCATCTATATAATTGCGCAAATATTTCAGCCGGTCTAGCTTGTATTCATTGCGACAAGCAGTTTAGCGTAATAGAAGACTTCCTCAGTCATTTACCGGCGCATGCCGCTGTTAAATATATTTGTTCTATGTGCGATTTTCGTTCAGATGTGTTAGATAAAATCACCGTTCATATGAACGTTCGTCATAGTTTATCTCTCTTTAAATCAATATCACTCGATCCGAATAAGATGTTCACTCGAGACGAAGTGTTCCTTGTTTTACCATCGTTTTTCAATACAAAGGTAAGCACATTATTCGTTATCTAATCTTTCGTCGTCAAGATAATTAAATGATGATGATTATGGAAATAATAATAATAATAATAATAATAAAAATAATAATAATACAAATATTTCGGAATGAATAATATAGGACGACCCAGAGGAGACGGACGTTTTTGTTGTTTTTTGAATAACTTAAAAACTACTCGACCAAAATTGTTTAATAAAATTTTATTTAAAAGTTGGAAAACGAGAGATTTTTGTGGTACACAATATCCTTCAGATGACCGCTATTTGCAACAACCTTTTTATGTGTATATATATATATATATATATATATATATATAACGTAATGAAGTAATATTAAAAATAGTCTGTGTGCAAAATTACAAATTTAGAAATTTTTGGAGTACCACCCACCTCTATAAAATGTAGTCAATTTTGATTTTTCTGTCGATTTTTCTTGATACTTATCTGTATGTACGTTGACAATTTTGGCTCGATGGCACGAACTGTTGGATTAGAAATCTGCTTTTTACCACGCATGTCTTTGGTAAACATAATTAAAATTTTATATCTCTGGTACCGTTTTGATTTGAAGTATTTCCGAAAATATTTTTAAGAACGTAATTAGGAAAACTAAAAATTATGAATTTAGATTATCAATTCCGAGATGAAAAATTGTAATATTAATCCAGAATATATTAAAAATTTATTTTCGCATGAATGAGTACAAAATTGATACAATTACAAAAGTATAAAAAAATTTTAAAATACTAAAACGAAACAATTCGATAAACTCTATGTACAATAGTTAAGTATTCTTATTTTTTCAGAATTTGTACAAAACAATCCTCCGAAAATTAAATGGTCAATTGCCATATAAATAATAAAGTTTCAGTAAGAAAAAAATTTCTACGTATACTAACATCGGTCGGTAATAATATGAACAACGTAAACTGTCGAGAGGCTATGAAACAATTCACACGCGGAAATGTACACGGTAAAAGAAACACCAATAGAAATTCGAAGAAGAAAAACTAATCTTGGAAAGAGATGAAATATAAGTCTAATATTCGTTCGTTGGCCGGTAGTATGCGCAAGCAACCGCACCCACGTATTATGAACAGCGCAACGAGAAAAACCTATTTTACCATGTCAAGAATGTATACTTTAAGGATTCTGATTGCAAAACGATTGTATATAACAGTCGCTAATATAGCTCTATGTAAACTGTACACCCATAGTAGCATTAAGCGCAAAATCACTATATAACCCTGTATATGGCGTTCCAATGCCTCCTGCAGGTTTGCAACCACCAACCGTTGTAAGTAGGCAGTTCAAAGCGCTTTTTTAAAGATGTTTTACTTTTTATAATATATTCTATGAAAAATTAAATTAAAATCCACGTATTTTGTTATTAATCTCCATAAAGTAATTAGTACTTTGAACTATTTTATTATATCATTAATTTTTATGCTGTTCTGGATATTTCTGGTAGTTGTGCAACTATGCAATCTTTATATGCGAGCCACCATACATATTATATATATATATATATTTTGCGGTTGGAATAGTTTCTAGAACGCTCGACTGTCAGCCCGACGGTCGAGAGTTCGATCTTAGCGTCATAAAGTTTTTCGTCATTTTGCTTTTAATTATCATGGAGGTGGCAGTGCGAACTACTTGGTATATTATATGCGCGTGCACCTTCCTTGTATATAACTAGTGTCTTGAATGCTAGCCTATTTCGTATACAAAAGTAACATATAATAGACTAGTTACAATGTTTGACAACCTACAACACAATGATAATGATATATAATCGTATTATTTATTTTGTTTATTAAGGTATCATATGGTGCATATACACAGTTCAACTATCAACATGCTTCGGAAAATAATAGTTACTCCCGCAGCGGTCCGCACTGGGATTATAATGTTATGTCCCGGTAAGTTGAACTTCCTAATTTTTTTGTTCTTTAAAAAAAAAAAAAGAAAAAAAAAACATACTAGCATTAATTGCTGCAAACAACGGTGATCACATAAGTAGGACATTAGTATTAGTCTAGTGACTTCAGTCAGACACTAGACTATGAGGAAGAGAGAGGAATAACTTGATAATGGAATATATGTAGAAATAGTATAGAAGTGATCAAATACAATAATTAGAAAGAAAATAACATTTTATCTTTTAAATAAGGTGGAAATATAAATTTATTAAGTGATCGGAATTGCATCTGGACACTACTTCCTTCGCAAACACGTCTATCTGAGTGCATTCTGCGAACACCAGGATTGCTGCAGACTTTGAACTTATCGAATAATTTATAATACTGCATGACGTGTGTGTGTCGCTGACATACGGAATCTTGAGATCATTATGCAGTGTCAAGTTAGAAACATAATGTAGAGCAGAATTCTAATCCACAGCGCCAAATGGGAGCGATTGCCGCGAGATAGATATTCCGTTTTTGGTGATTAGATTTGGAACCAATTTCTATCCCAATAACAGACGTAACGATTTCGCACGAGTAATGATGGCTCTTCTAGTGTTTGCCGCACGTAGTTGCCACGTAAGCATCTTATCCATGTGGATGTCAAAGCGACGTACTGAACTTTTTTTAGTAATTTCTGTGTTGTCAACTTTCTAATTAAAAATTAAATCTGAAGAATTAGTATTGAAACTAGACAAATAAGAGGAACGTAAATAAACAAATGATTTTTTCGAAACTGTGAATTAATACGTTCAAAAGTTCTAAATGTATTAAAATTAACGGTGTAATCGCGTAGACAAAATTTCATATTTTTATTATTAATAATTGTTTACATTAAAAAAAAAATATATATGAAATCCGTTAAAATTTATGTTTCCTCGCCTCATGGAAAGATGGCGGAAAATGAAAGAGAACACGTTATTCTGCTTCAGAAAATTGACTATTTTAATTCTTCTAATAGTTATAATAATTATACTACAAATTTGTTACGCTTGCAATAGTAATTTGCATATGACCTAATTAATTAAACTATCCAAATATATCGTACAGAAATATTTTGCAATTAAAGTTTTTGAAAAAAATTATCATTAACAATTTAATTATTATTATTAAAATCTTGACTATTTTCAATACCTGTCTCTGGTTGGTATATGAACTGAACAGTCTATAAGTTCGTAAATCTTGTCATCTATTTCTCGCTTTCTCTCTCTCTCTCTCTCTCTCTCTCTCTCTCTCTATATATATATATATATATATATATATATATATATATATATATATACTCAAATCTAATGTATTTCAGCAAGTTTCATAAATATATTAATAACAATTAATAGAAAAATAAAACTACCGATGCGCAATATTGCGCGAGTGGTGGACACAGTATTATTATATATTATGTTACAAAGCTGTCACATATTTAGGCACATACAAATCATCGGACATAATACACATAGTGTATAACACTTCAACGTGTCAGGCACACTAATATATACATTCCTCACAAAAAAGTAGAATCATATAATTTATGTGTATACTATACTTAATTTGTACAATATTAAATTACGTTTTTGTAATTATTACTCTACAAACATAATGTCACGAGGTGCTAGAGTGCTCGACGGTCGGGGGGTTCGAAACCAACACGGGACACAGAAAGTTTTCATCGATATTTAATTCTTAATTATTACGGAGAAGGCAGTGGCACCCCATTCCGTATATCATCATACGCGCGCGTATTTTAAATAGTGCCTTGAATGCTAGCTAATTTTGTACGTAAGAATAAGGCGACGTCCTACGTGGGGTATAAAAATAAAATATAAATATTTCATGCAGTGAACATCTACAAAAAATTTAGGACGAATGTATATCGCCTTTGACTATATATAATATAAAATATATTCTAGCGCGCGTTTTTATTACATATTTTATACTATATTCTTAACGAATGTTGCTAAATATATATTTTAAAACTTATTTAAAGTTTTATGACGTTTATCGCCTAAAAATTAATATTAGTTATAGTAACACTCATATTTAGTATTATAAACAGGAATACAATTGAACATCACGTGGATAGTTATAAACAATCTTCGCAATCAGTTAGTCATGTAAATATTACGCAGAACGAAATTCAAAATGAAGAAACAGCGATTTCAACTAATACACTTAATACTCCAGGTACTTATTTAAAATATGTTGAAAATTAAGAATCGTTCATGTAATGATATGTAATATCGATATAAATAAAATAATAATGAGCGATGTTTGATTCGAAATATTTAGAAATATTGATATTTACCTAGAGTGCACTCTGATATGTTTTAAACACATTATCGCACATACTGATAACGGTATGGTTTTTTTCGTTCTCTATTTTTTATTTTTTTTTATTTTACAGAAGTAATAAAAGAGAACGATTGGCGTTGCAACTTATGTGGTCATACTGATGCAACATTTAGAAAAATAGAAGTTCATTGTAATAATTACCACGGTATAAATAGCGCGTTGAAATGTGCATACTGTTCTTTTATTTCGCCATACAAGAACGACTTTTCAGATCATATGCGGACGGCTCATCCATGTTTACCATTACATTTTGTTGAAGCCTGTGCAAAAGTATGTACATTTATAAACAGTTGTCCGTGACATTAAGTTATTAATGACTGTAAACTGTGTCTGTTTTAATTTTTCCGACAAAGATATTTAAAATTCGTACGTATGTAATAAATGATTCATCCGAAATAAAAAAAATGAAATCAATAGGCAACTGTTCTTTATTTTTATTACTAGAACAACATTCTCTTTTAATTTTTGTGTCTTGTAAAATTATTTAAACGGTGGTCTAATATTTTTTACTGACACTTAGATTCGATTTTATTATATAATGTTACAAACTTCAAGTAGTCGGAGTTGAAAAATTTATTATATTAGATTTATTTTTGATATGTTTTTTTTTTATTATTATTTATTCAAAGGTTACTATTAATATTTTTATATAAATATTGAAACTTTTGCGGTGTACTCGTTGAATTTTTTTAGGTGAAAACCATGTCAGAATTTGTCACTGGTTAGTGTAGTTTGGTTTGAAAATGGAAATGGCACCATTGACAAATTACGACGTGGTTTTTATAGGATAAAATTCTACGGCTGAATATTCTTGTAATTAATCTATGCCATTAATTCGACCAATAATAACCTATGCCTGTGCAGCATGTTTAATAAACTGCAAGTCGTTAAAAATAGGTGTTTAAGATGTATTTTAAACGTGCCCCGTTACACCAAGTCGATAAAATGCACGTTTACTTAAAATTATCACGCTATATTAGGAATTTTAAAATTATCGAGTGATTTTTTTCAATAAATGTATCGCGATAATGTGCTTGTTTCCTCCGTCGGTTATTACGATTCCAGGCAACTAAAATTTATGTATACTAAGTATAAGCATAGACGCAATTACACGTAATTTATTATAAACTCGTTTAATCTTAATTATTATTTTGTACATTTTTAACATTTTCCCTTTAGGTATTTCATAATTAACTTTCAGTTCTATTAAGATAATTTTGTTTATTGCGTTAAAGATGTATCCGGTACACAATTAACTACTTGTTAGCAACGTAAATTGTGTATAACTTTTTCTAATGAAATATTTGTTCATTGTTCAATTATAAAACGTAATTGCGATTAAAGTTACGCATGTAAAAAGATAGTTTACGACATGCTGATTTTTTATTATAGAAAGTAAAATAATCGTAAAGTGGATAATTTCGAATTTATTATATATTTGAAAAATTGTTTACTATTATAAGCATTTGTTGAATCGATAAATATATCGATGAAATTTGTTCGCGTTAATGTTTTTTAGTTTACACTTAGGTTTTTTTTTTTTTTTTTTTTTTTTAAAGCGGTTTATTATAATTCGTATTAGAACATTTTGACTGTTATAAATAACGCGTGATTATACATAGAAACGGTAATTACACTCGTCTATTTCGATTATTGTAGATTGTTCGAAAATTCGTTTCCGAAGATTTACGGCAGAAACCTGAAAGTTATGGACAAAATTCGATCAATACACTTCCACCCGATGAAAATTCGGATACCGAAACAGCGGATGAAACAGCAGATGAAACAGCAGATGAAGCAGCGGATAAAACAGTAGACGAAACAGCGGATGAAACTTCGGATTTCGCAGAATTCCCATCAGGCGATAGCTCATTTGTATCGAAGGGTTTATCTATTGCCGTATGTAATGGTCGTATGTGTTGTCCATTTTGTGAAAAAAGTTTTCAAAGACCCGAGGTGATGGTTGATCATCTTCATCAAGAATTTAATTATCCGCGGTAATTGTTGCATTTTTTTTTTTTGTTTAAATCGTCATAAAATTTTAATGCACCCATTACTACCGGATATATGATAGCAACGGTGACGAATGAGTAATAGTTCTCGACGAATAATAGGTTAAAAATTGAAAAATGAATTTAAATAACGAAAAACTATAACGCAGAAAATGCAAATTAAAAGCGGTTGTTCTGTGTGTGTGTAATTTTTAAAGAATCCTAATGTAGATGCCGTACGTGTTTTACAAAGATTCGAGTTGGAAGCTTAAAACGAATCGAACATGACGTAAATAAACACGGTTAATTAAATTTTAATTCTTAAATTCTGTTTTTAATTAATAATAATGTATACGTCTATATTTTAATTAGTGACTTCGATTTTCTGAATAAACATTTTCGCGTATAGTTAGAAAATTGTTACATTCTCGGTGTATTAGCACGTTGAATCGTAATTAACGCGTTGTTAATTGTAATAATAATGAAAATATTTTCCTTATCAAATATACGCTCTTTTAAAAAATCTTATCTCCGCTAAAAGCGTGTTACGATATAGGGCGTAATTATACTTTACACAATCGAATGCCTTAATGGAGGTTCTATAGAGTTACCTTTTATTTATAGGCTAACTCGCGCAATCGTGACTGGATTTGTCGATGATACTTATTAATCGAAATCCGGTACAAATAAATCAACTATTACCGCGGAATATAAACGAGATCGAGAAAAATTTGTCTACGAAATGGCGAATAAGTCTTAATTGAAACTAAATCGAATTTTATAAGAGGGGGGTATTAAGATGAAACGAAATCAGCCGAACATTCTGTAAGCACTACCGACTCGTTAGTCCTGTGTCAGCAAAGGCAAAACTGCGCCCAAAAGATCAATTAAATCGGTTGCAATGAAGAACTCGTGAACAGGTTACGTATCGGCTGTGGGAAAAAACCAAATGCAAATCACATATCAGATGAAGGTTAATAAATGCCAATACGTCTAAAAGCAAAACCGTCAGCACCTGTTTAATTCTACACGTACTAAGACTACTTTGCAAATATCACGGACTTACGGACTACAAAGTGATCAACGTCGTATACAGATTAGCGTATCGAACAGTAACAACGGGCCCATTGAAAGAAAATCATTTACCTTCGATTCGGAATAAATTATTATTATACAAAACTATTTTCATGCGGTTAATACGACGTATACTCTCGGATGTCTGTTTAAAATCGAAGGGTTCCAAAGTCACTAGGTGTTACACCACGATTGATATTAGAAATAACGACGACGAACATTAAAAAAAGGAAACTGTGAAAGAATAAGGCGATGTCCTACGTGAGCGATTTTAACGCGAAAATAACAAACTGTGTATAGTGAACAAAATGTCCTATGTGACCAAACGCACGCGGTTCGCCTAGCGACGCAGTGCGAAGCGAATGCGATCAATCGGTTTGATATTTTCGCGCGAACGAACGCGATCAGTTACATTCATCGATGCCAGACTGAACACGGCGCAATCGTGCGAAGCGATTTGTGCGTACGTAGGACAAAATCCGCCGCGTCGCGCTCGTCGCTTTGAATTCGTGTGTCGCCGCATCACTTCGCTTCGCAATCGCATTCGCATCAAGACCGCTCACGTAGGACTTCGTGTAAGAACGTACAGCGATACTTGCTCGCGAATATTTCCGGAACGGTTTTTTTTTCTTATTTTTAATTCGGTAAATAAAAAAAAGTTAATTCCCCTTTAATGGGCATTCTGAAGTGTTTGCAGATTTTATTAACGGCGTATTTCTGGTTATTATCATTCGTGTTATACCATTACCGACTTAATAACAAGGCCTGAGCGCTGCTGTTCTATCGAATCAAGAGTAGTCATACTACATAGTAGGCGTTAACCGGATTTTAACGTGTTTTGTGTGGTGAATGACTAATTGTTTTTTTTTAGTATTTATCTATTTAAATATAATTTTCTGATATCTTCTTGTTTAAACGGAACTTACAGTCGTGAACTGAGCTCCCAATCGTACCCGATTCGTTTTGTTTTGTTTTTTTTTTAACGGAAAACGAAATTTCAAAGCAAACACCGCTGTTAATAAATTATATTAAATTACATTAATAAAAAGTTCTATTTTCTATTTTACATTTTTTATTTTTGCCCAACGCGTCGTTTGATCTTCCACAATAATGTTTCATTCATGTATTTGTTACGCTTGTTATAATCATTCTTAAAATAGTTTCGTTTTTATGATTTTTACAATTATACTTAGTTCATAACTTATCGCGATTCATAATACCTGCCAGTATTTAAAAACGATATTTATAAAAAATTCTTTTTTATAATGAATTTTCGAAAAATCATTTTCATAGTGTTGTATAAGTTTATTAAAAATTAAAAAGCTAATTAAGACTACATGTACAACGTTATCTTTAGGGTAAACCACCTCTGCGTATATTATTTATCAAATTGTAATTTTCTTCAATAAACATTTCTTCATTATTTACTATATTTTGTTTGCACATTTGACATTTTAAAATATTCTATAACAACAGTAACCTGCCAGATAAGTAATAACAGGTAATATATATTGAACTTCATCGAAGTCTTCAACCATTTCAGGATTAAATGAATTATGACACTGTTCTTCGTGAAAAAATTCTAAACTTTCAGAAAAAAATTTAATAGATATATATAACCAAATGTTTTTTATGTTAAAGTTATTGTATTCTCAATTTTTTCTCGAATTCATACAACTGTGTCTAATTGCAATGTGATAAATTGCCTATATGTTCCAAATCGATGTTCTAAAGCATCTGCTTGAAATTTCCTAGCAATATACATTAACAATTTTTCACCGTGTTAATAATATCTATAAAAGTAGCCGTGTCTGAAGAATGTTCTATATTTGTTTCAAAAGTTAAAAGAGCTTCCTTCATGAAAGGACTGAAAATTTTTAAAGCAAGATTTACATTTTGACGTTTCGGATTAGTTGGAAATAACGCTTTTAACGATAAAGAATATCCGTGTTTCAACCGTTTATCTTGTTCTAAACGATGCGATAATATTAAAGAGTTAAAATTTGCAATTTTTATTTCATAGTTTGTATAAAATGAACCGAAAAAACCGCAATTCATTTAAATTAATATATTAATTAGAAGTTTTGAAAACTTGATAAACGAAAACATAACAAAATGCTGTTACGAGTAAAACCAGTCACTAAAATAAATAAAACGAATGAAAAGTGTAGTTTGCATAAAATGAACCGAAAAAACCGCAATTCATTTAAATTAATATATTAATTAGAAGTTTTGAAAAATTGATAAACGAAAAAATAACAAATTTAAACGCTGGAACGAGTAAAACCAGTCACTAACAACAAACTTCAGAAAATAAGTTACAATAGTAAACAAAGATTCCGCGAAATATTTATGACTACTCTAGACGACGAACTAGGATGTGACGTCACAAGCAGTCTGGCCAGGTTATTAAGTCGGTAATGGTTTTATTAAAAAATTTATTAAACTCGAAAAATAAAACGACGAATTTAAAATGTTTTTTTTTTTTCAATAAATCGCATTAGTAACACCGAACAACTTCCGTAATCGATCGATTTAATTTTTTTTTAACCCCTTTAATCACGCGTTATAATTTTTTTTTTTTACAAAAAATTATACAAATTTTTATGAAGTGTTATAGAAAATAACTCGAGAATATGAAAATATATATAGTAATATTCGGCGTCGATTTTCAGATTGCTAGATAATTTTCAAGGCGTTATATAAATATTTTCAGAATTGAAATATTCGACCTCAACCGAATGGTTTTTATCGTGAAAAAGAAAATACGTTTTTTTAACGTTAAATGTTTTACCGCTGCATCTGAAAGGGTTAAAGTTTATTAACAAAAAAAAAAAAAAAGTTTACGATCACGAATTTTGTCGTCATTTTTTAAAATGACAATCAAGTATATCAGTTATCCAAGGAAATGAAGTATGCGATCCGGCTACTAAACTTGGAGCATCGCGAAGCAATCTCATTCCGAGGATAACTTCTTCCAGTTTAATTGCATCCACTCGTACATTCATTGATATAGAAGTCTTTATTCTGTAAAAGACGACTTTACACAAATCTATACAAACCTAATCTCCCTATCGCATCCATTCTTGCATTTACTCCTAAGAACCAGCTCGACTTTTCTTTTCCATCCTGGTCAGATTTCGTTCGAACCACAATTACCTTGCTAGCCATTTGTACACCATCAATCTTACTCCCTCTGTATATACTGTCCTGTGCATGCGGTAACTATAGCTGACGCTGATCATGTAATTTTGGCTTGTGACTTGTATAGCAGAGATTATCAATAAAATTTTACATTTAAATATTTGCCCCCGCCCCATTTCACGGTTGCTTGCTTATTTTTGAATAATATCCTCGCGGCTCTGGTAACATTCTGCGTTGAACTATTTTTTGAAATATTCAAAATTTAACAACCCGACTGAAAGGTTTAAAGTGAAAACTTAATATTTCGATACTATTTACGCTTAAAAACTGTAAAACCGACAGCCGAATTTAACTTCTTATTGTTATCGATTATTATCGCCCCGGTTTATTTTAATATTATTTTCGTTTGTTAAAATAACAGTTGGACATGTCTCGAATGCGGAATGGTAGACGAACTTAGAAGCAAATTTTTAGGACACGTTTGTAGCAGTATTAGTAAATGGTGTAAATCTAAACGATCGATCGTTCGGATTAAGGATAGTTCGATGTTAGATAAATGGGTTAGTATGCAGTTTTAAATTTCTTATTTTAATTATTATTCCGTTGTTTTTTTTTTTTTTCCTTAATGTGATTTAATCTAACAAAATCTTGTTCTATTAGTCAAGGCTGTGTTTGAAGTGTAGTACTATACTTCCAAGCCATCGTTAATCTACTATCTAGTTTTTTAAGATAGCTAAATGTAGTAGGCGGCGCCGTTTTAGATGCCTATCGTCTAGTCTTATATCGAATAATTGAATAGCTCCCTCATTAACATGGCCGGCTGCGGTCGCGTCTCGTGAACAGCAGGGAACAAGTTAAATAAGTAGATCTCTGTATACATCCTTAGTTTTAGCATAAGCGTATAGGAAACAGTCCCATTTAATTTGGTAGTCGTTTGAGTATATTAATCGTTTTAAAAAAAAAGCTCTTTGATGAACACCACGGTAAATAGAATACACGGTAGGTATCACGAACTAGTTGCGCAGTAGTCAAACGAAATTTTGACGTCACCGGTGCCCACTAGTTCAGACAGTCGACTGTAGTAGTCGTTCCGTTGTTTCGCGTGTTCTTCCGTATTATTTCGTGCTTCTGTCGCCGCTTGTTCGAGTATTTTTTTATTTCTTTTTTATTACGGTCAACAAATTAACTTATGCAATTTATGTGTTTTTTTTTTTCGTTTAATACTGCCTATGTTATCAATTTTTATACATATATTACGTCATCAACATAGAAATGGTTAGATCGTTTTGATACTATATTATTATTATTAATATTTTTATTATGCCTTGTTGTGTCATCGCTGGGTGTTCTAATCATGGCAGAAACGCTAATAAATTAGGAATCAGTTTTCATCGGTTTCCCAAAGATAAAGCTGTACGGAAACAGTGGTCACATATGAGCAAAAGAGCTGATGACTTTAATATTGAAACTGCCCGCGTTTGTTCTCGTCACTTTAATGAAAATGATTTTGAACGTGATTTGAGATCAGAATTGCTTGGGTATAAACCAAAGAAAAATTTAAAAAAGGCTTCGATTCCTCATTTGCGAATACCGACATTAATTGAATGCGAGTCAGATATTCAAAATGAACGAAGTGAAAGGTAAACAAACGTGAGTCTAAAAAAAAGTTGTAAATTCTTTGTTAGGAAGCAACGCTAAAGACATAGGTTTAACAAATAATGAAATTTGTTCATGCAATAACTCTGATATTAGCGATAATAATAAATTTATTAAATTACAGTTAGAAAATAATTCCTTACTAATGAAAGCCTTTTAAAGGATTTGGAGACAGCGAAGGCTGAAATTACGAGTTTAAAAGTTCGGCTAAAAGCGTTGAAGGAACTTTCTCGAAATGTCAACAACAAGTAATCGTTAGTGGAAAATGTTCCAGCTGGTCTCTTCTGACGACATATCGAAGGCAATATCGTTAAAGTATATTTCAAAAAAATCTTTTTTCAACTTCGTAAAAGAAGCCTATAAGTATCCCATTCCAAGTGAAGTGACTATAAAACGTCGTTTGAGCGAATTTGTAGTTGCCCCGGGTTTTATAAATTTAAGTTTGAATATTTTGACATCACATTCAAGAGTATTTATGGACTTTGAAAAAGATGTACTTTCATTCGATGAAATGAAAGTTCAATCTGATATACGTTACGACAGCATTTCGGATATAATCCGCGGTCATCATTCTTACGTGCAGGTTATGATTATTCGTAGCCTCGTTGGAAAATGGAAACAACCCATATATTATAACTTTGACTGTGCAGTGGATAAAAATTTATTTTTTGAAGTCATTAGAAAACTATTGAGAAATCATCTTCTTGATCAAGGATACAAATTATCTAGCGGTAAAATTGTAACTAAAGACATTTTTCTAAAATTAATTGAATTACAGAAACAAAGAGATCTTAAATTTGCTTATAAGATTAATCAAAATCATTTACTTCTTTCGGGGATCGAGAGACAAAAAGTCCGGATAGCAGCTGAGTTACTTTCAAGAACAGTAACTGATGCTATTAGTTATACACTTCCAGGCAACGATCATGTTGTAAAATTCTTAAAAACAATTAATGACGGTTTCGATGTGCTGAATTCGAGAATTCCTTTTCATCCAACTAATGAAATGAAAAACGCATTTGGTAAAAATTTAGTGAAACAGAATGAGACATTGGAAAAATTGTATAATTTGTGCACATCGATGAGGGTAATCGGTAGATCGAATTTGTTACCATTTCAAATTGCTTTTCTGGTTTCTATTCGAAGTCTTCAGCGGATGTTCTCTGAATTATATTGTGAAGGATATTCTTACATAATGTCGGCGAGGTGCAACCAAGATATTCTTGAATCTTATTTTTCTTTGATTAGAGGCTTGGGTAAATTTTATGATCATCCCTCGCCAACTGCTGTAAATCAAAGAATTAAGTGCCTTCTTTTTAGTAAAAATGCGGGTTCGATAATAAAAACTGCTAATTCGTGGAATGAAGCGCTGGTAACATTAAGCGCCGACGTAATAAATGAAATTGAAAAAGGTAGCGAAAGTAAATCATCGGAATGCGAACAATTAGAAAAAGATATAAATTTTCACGAAGAAGAAAATGACTTTACTCGCGTGATCGAAACATTATCGGATGATAAAGAAAAGTCGGGCCAAGTAGAAGGTGAAAACAAAGATCTGTTAAAAATGCTAGCTGGTTACATTGCATATCGTGTAAAAAAAAAGGACTAGATACTGTTTTTGAATACGGGCATCCAACAAAAATAAATCCACCTAAGCAAACAGACTGGCTGGCAACAATATCGAGGGGTGCGTTAATGAATCCAACCGAGCAGTGGACAGACATAGTATATAATATGGAAAAAGATTTTAGCAATTACCACGGCAGTGATAACATCAATAGAAATTCAGAGGTAATGAAAACATTGATCAACATTTTAAAATTGAGACACAGCAGCATCGGGATTGATGAATTCGCCATTTCCTGTTTCGTCAGAACACGAACATTCATCAGAATTAAGACGCTAAACAAAAAGAAGTCCAATAAAAGAACAATCTACGGAAGCAAAAATACCGACGATGAACGAAAAAAAAAAAGGAATAAATTGATAAAATTGCAATAACTAAAATTTGGTGAGTGAAATATTTGCTTATATAAATAAATTTTTATCATATTTTTGGTATTATTTAAAATATCCAAAAATTTAAATGAAACTTGTCTCATACTACAATTTTTAACGAAATTATTGCGTTTAAACAAGTTGAAAAACAAAACAGCGATATACTAATTGCGTTAAATAATGTTAATAGATATTATGTAATTGTTATAAAATTAAAATAAATTAATTATATCGAAAAGAGAGGAATGTAAACAGCTAGAGTAAGGAACCGAAAGTAGCGTTTACATTGTACATCGTCGAGCTCGACTGGACACCAATGACGTAATAGCTGCTAAGCAGCCTGCGCGTGATCCCTACCGTGTATTTTATTTACCGTGATGAACACGATCACAGCATGTGCGACCAATACAATGCGTCCAAGGCAATTGAAATTTTCAAACTACATAGATATCAAATCGCGACTTTTTTAATACTAAAAAAAACACAACCTGAAATAAATCCGAACTTTTTAGTAAATTCTAGAACTTTCTAGGTTTTTCTATGAGGTCGAAGCCCTGCTATTATGGTTAAAGGCATTATGCTTTGTCGTCATTTTTTATTTACTTATACATTAAGTTATTTCCTAATTTTTTTCTTGCATCGCATATTTTAATGTGATAATTCCTTCATTATATTATTATTAATTATTTTATTATTATTTATCTGATTATTATAATTATCATTATAATTATTAATTAATGTTAGTTACTATTTTGTAATAGAACAAAAGGATAGTTGTAAGAAGAAAATATTGTATTTTTTTATTTTATAGTCTATATATATATAAATAATAATAATTTTTGTTATTATTATTTACAGTAAAACTTCTTTTATCCGTCGCTGTAGCAGCAACTATGGTTAATAACCTGAACTGTTAGCGTTAATGAAATCACGAAGTCTTGCAACGACGGTCTGTTTCAACAATGACACACTAATAACTGTACAAGTAAAGATTGGTTCGAGCGTTATAAACAAGGTGGAGGTTTTGAAATTTTGATATTTTATGTAATGTTCAGCGATCTAGTAATGATGAAATTGTCGACAATGATGAAGAATCAAAATGCTACCAAAACTCAGCAAATTTAGAAGCTGAAACAACGTCAATAAAGTACATCGATTGATTTGAAAGGATGAGGCGTGAACTTTATACAGATCCTACTTAAAAAAAAAAAAAAAAAAAAAAAAAACGAACATCGCCATAAAGAAAGCTCGAGCTAACTAATCGGAAAGAATTGCAGTTTTTTTTTTTAAAAGATGTAAACAATTTGACGTAGATAAAATTTTTCTAAGTAATTCTACTATATTGCACTTATACTAAATTTCTCAATAAAAATGCACGATTCTAAATGTTATCCAATTAAATATATATATATATATTTTAATTTCTTTCCTAAATGATTTACGATCTGGATGAAATTTCTGTTATGTCCGTTCAGTTATCCGTCGCGGGCCCGGTCCCGAGGGTGGCGGATAAAAGAAGTTCTACTGTATTTATTATATGGAAATAAATCGAAATAATTTAATTAGACACGTTTAGTAATGGAAATGTATCTTTTTTTTTTTTTTTTACTCTCTATAGATAACCAACGGAGTGAAGTCTTGTTATATAGGCCAAAATCTGGCGAACGGATCGGGTAGTGGACGCAGCGATAGAATAGCAGACATTAGCGATTGCGCGACTAACGTAGATGCAAATACAAGTAATAGCCGGTGTATTAATAAAAAATATGTGTCGTCTTAAAAACATATAGCGAGACGTGACAGTCGTCGCAATAACACTAGTAATCGTAATAATAACAATAGTAGTCGTAATAAAAACATTATTTAATATCCAGCCGTGTTGGATTTATATACAGGTAGGCTGGAAGGTTTATCCTTATCGGAGTTAGATGTATCTACGACGAGAAGATCTGAAAGATCCAGTTCGGAAGATAGACAAAGTTCGACGTCTGTCGAAATTATTGAAGATGAAATAACGACGATAGATTTAGACGAGATCAGTGACGATTTCAATGACGATTCCAATGACGATTCCAGTATAAACGGGGACGTTTTTTCGGGTGCTAATTCGTACGCGTCGAATGTCACTATAAAGGACGAATGCTACTCCGGTACGAATGAGACGATTGTAACGCCAACAGCATCTGGGCCTGGCCCGACAGTAGCTAACGAACGTTCAACTGGACGTGTTAGTAAGAAAGCGCAAACTAGCACTATCAGGATAAATAAAATGAATTTCCGCCAGGTAAGTTATATCGATATTTTAATTATTTTCAAAATCGCTTGTTAATTATTCAGAATTTATCGAGTAGAATAAATCTGATGCGAATAGCGGTTGACAAATTAAATAGTAACATATTTAATTTAATTTTTTTTTTTTTTTTTTTTTTAAAGAAATAAACATACGATTTTTGCCCAGTTTCGTGCTTGTTCGGGTCCTCATTTTTTTTTATTTATATTTGTTTTAGTAAACGACCTATGTTTATCCGCCATCTATACCGAATATAAAAATCATTGTTCGTCACATTAAATGGTGTAAAGAAGTTAAGTACTTAGGAGTCCTTATGGATTCCCGTCTATCTTTCAACAGTCGCATCATAGATAATGTACATAATTTCACCTATATTCTACCGGAAATCCCACCTCACGGTCACAAATAAAAAGTTATTATATACAACTATCATTCGCCATATTTTAACTTATGCATAACAGCGCTTAGAAGAAAATACACTTATTATACAAAACCACTGTTGCAAAATTTCACTAAATGCCAACAGATACATAGGAAGTTATTGGCACGCATTCTGAATTCAACTTAACTTACTTATTTACACACATTGGAAAACTTTCAAAACAATTCTAACGATCAGCCTACGAAATAGATTATACTCGTTATAAGCACCGTCGTCTGAAGCACCGATTTTTAAATTATATTCTAATGTTGTATGTTGAATTATTTATAGTACTAAGTAATCGAGGTAAATAGTTTAATTCAGAAATATTTTATGTATTTATTTGCAGGTTTTTAAAATTTTTTCCTGTAATGTTTAAATATAGGTTTGTATATAATGTAATATAAATTTACTTTATTTACTGCCAAGGTAAATTTTGTATACGCGTCATTAATAGTTTTGTAATGGTTTTTTTTTTTTTTTTTTAAATGTAATGTAAATAATTATATAGGGATTTTTTTTTCGCGTAAAAAAAAATAGTTTAGCGGAGTTCATATAATTATTTTTATTCAAACGGACGTATACACCATTCATTATAGATTCTTGGTAATTTGCTTGTAACTTTACCCTCGTATTATATTTTTTATAAAGTTGTTACACTTTATTTTCCTAACAGTTTTATTTTCAGCTTTTTTATATAATTGATTAAACTTCTTTTTTAACGTCAAGGATTTGGTTGTTTGTTTTCATTTCTTTCCAAAACGTTTTCGTTCCACATCTCCGTTGCATTCAATTTATTTAATTGCTACGCTGTTAACTACAATTGTAATTTAGCGCGCTCTAAACGTAAGGTTTTTGCAATTTTTTCCCGTAGGTCTATATTGATGTTATTATTATACGCGAAATATTACCATAACTAGAAACAGTAAAGAAAGGAGTCAGACAAGAATGCAGCCCTACGATGTTTAAACAAAAATGTGATAATCCCAATAGGTGGCATCAAAATAAGCATGTTCATGTTTGCAGAAGATGACATTGCCATAATGGCGGAAAGTAAGAAATCTCTAAATCAGATGGACCGAATATTTCGGAAGTGTGAAAATAAATAAAAAACAACAACTGTAACGATATGTAACAAAAAAGAAAAAAGAAAAGAAATAAACATAAAAACAGACGGAGAAGAAATAAAACGAGTAAAACAGCGAAAATATTTGGGTAGTATTGTTACAGAAGATGGAAGTAGTGTAAACAGGATATAATGGAAAGAATCACAATGACAAAGTTAGCGTTTAATAAAAAACGAAAAGCTTATTAGCGTCAAAAAATATCCAAATGGAAACGAATAAAAGATTTATTAACGTACTCATACGGAGTATACTCGTGTATTGGTCGGAAACGTGGAATTTGAACAACAAAAATAATCAATCAGCTGGAAACGTTCGAAATCTGGTGCTGAAGAAGAATGGATGGAAAAGGTAGTGAGAACATTTAAAACAAGTAGACTTAACTGAATCGAACATATGTATACAGAAACAATGAATACGTAGTACAGATAATAGAAGAAACCACGGAAGGGAAAAGACTAAGAGGAATACCGAAGGGCAGATATTTATAAAACAAATACAAGAAGGTGTAAAAGCGGATAACTATGAAGAAAATGGCTCCGTCCAGAAACTTTAAATCACGGTTGTCCACCAATCTATTAATAGATTGAGAAATTAAAAAGAGAAGATTTTCATTAATCGATAATACGCGACTGAAACGGTTAAATAATTAGAACGTTCTCAATCTAGATTTACGCCGAGGGTCACTAACTTCAGTTTAGCAATGAACATATTGTGTGTTGGGTCATCCCGTCTAACTCTATTTCCATAAATATTTCCGAACATATTATGTTGTAGCGGCATAACCGCCACAAATTAAATATTAAAGTAATTAATTATATTAATATCGATAAGCAATTGATTATATTAATATCGATAAGCGAACTATCGATACGAACCGTAGTAGTCTCAGGACGAAGTAAACAAAGTTAGTCGTCAACCTGACGTTTCCCCGAGTATGCACGCGCATCTCGGTCTCTCTTTTCTTCCGTTCGTATGTATGCACGTTATAATCATTTATTTTTATAGTTTTGGTTATTATTAAAGAGTTTGGTTAAAAATTAATTCTCATTTTTAATTCCTGGTGGTTGATAAATGTTAGAGCTCTCCTGTAGTCATTGAAGGTAATACAAATTACAACAGTGACACAGGAAGTGCAACAATGTAACTTTGATGTATACATATATTAGTACAATAAACGTAGCGATGATAGAAGTGAAACAATGTTGCATGCAGAAATATCGATGAGAATAAATCTGATACGAATAGTATTTAACAAATTAAATAGTAAGATATTTCAATCGTGTTTTTTTTTTTTTTTTTTTTTTTTTTTAAAGAAAGTAAACATACAATCAGTGTGTCAATGTATTCTGTCGGTTTCGTTATATGTGCTGAAACTTAACCGTTTACAAGTGGAATTTTAAAGAAAATTCGAGAAATTCATCACAGAAGGAAATTAATATAGAACATTAAATTTACTTGTTTTACTTTTAATGTTATCGCATAAATAAATATATTGTCGAAATTCGTGTAAACGATAATTGTGTTTAATAAATACATCGATCGCATTATTAGTATTAACAAACTCATTTCAGTAATTTATACGAACTAATTTCATAATTTTTGTTTTTGTTTTACTTTCTTCGTAGAAGTATAAAGTAACCACAGTAAAACCAACTGGTGAACGCATAACACTAGAAGTTTCAAACGAAGGTACGATGTTATAATATTCAGTTTTATTTAAAATTTTATTGGATATAATCATTTATTTGAGAAAAATGTTTTATTTATTTATTCTAATTTCAAAATGTCTCATGTAGCTACCGAGACTGTCGCGGCATTTAAAAGAGAGTTTTTAAACATATAGGATTAACTCGTCCACTTAGGTAAAAAACTTGAGGCAGAGAGTAGATTAACTAATTTCGATAAATAATAAGTGTAACTATATAATTAAATAATTTCTAATGATAGGTGATATAGAAAAAAGAGAATCTGTAATGAAATTAAAATGTTTCGTTTAGTACGAATGACTAATTAGACGATATTACGCCTTTAAAAAGGAAGCAATTGAACTGTTAGGCGCTTTATGAGGAACCGACGTAGGCAGACGAATGTAGCAGCGATAAATAAAGGAGACTAAATCTTTTGCTTTAAAAAAAAAAAAAACAAACAAAAACTGAATAAAATTGCGTTAATACTATCTTACGACGACGTATATATATATATATATATATATATATATATATATATATATATATATATATATATGTATGTATGTGTGAAAAATTGAAGATATTTATTAACGATGTCGAAATCTAGTTGGCACTTTGTAAATAGCAAAAAGCTATTCTCTCAAAGTTTTACATAAATTAAACATCCATCAAATACGTTTTCGTTTGTACGTGCGAAAATTAATAATCGAATACGCCATAAAACGGATAAACGAAACTCGTATTATACAGAAACGAAAAAAGAACTTAAACCTAAACTATATAATACTGACATATTGAAGAGTAGTGATTTTATGAATTAACAAAACTATATATATATATACAGTAGAATCCGCTTAATGTGAAGCCGGATATTGTTATCATTCGGTTAATGTTATCAAAATGCTTCGGTCCCGATTTCTTGTCCTTTTTACACACAAATTTCCCCCTTTTATGTGATCAAGACGTCGTTTATTGTTATCGCAATCAGAGCAGGTTTTTCAATAAATCTCGTTTCTTATCTTCTTTCATTGAATGTGTACCTACAATTATGCATATAACGAAGTTGATAACAAATCGTCTTCGTATACAGTTGTTTCATCGCTTTCCTTATGATAATGTCGTCGAAACCAAAACGTCGCGATTGCAGTGTTTCGGAAAAATACTATCGCAACGAAATGAGACAACGAGTTTTGGAACAGATCGAAGGCAACATGCAAGGCTTATCGGCGGCCGAATTAAGTACGAAAACTGATCTTCTATCAGCTCTCCATCTCTTGAAGCATGGCTGGGATTCAGTTACTAAATTAACAATTTCTAACTGCTTCAAAAAAGGAGGATTCGTTCCAAAATCAGAACAGGTCGAAGTGCTTTGTGAACTCCCTTTTCCCGATGACTTGTTGCAAGTCGAATTTGAAGAATGGCTCGATATTGATTCCAATTTGACTACTGCTGCTCCTGTGACTGAAAAAGATGTATGCGACAACATTTTAAATCACGACGACGAAGAGCTTTCATCATCAGAGGAGGAAATGGAAAATGAAAATAGTGTACCCTCTCACAAAGAAGTTATAGATGCCCTCGCAACCATTCGACGATTTGTGCAGTGCAGAGGCACTGTTGATAATTTCAATGATACTTATGCGTCAGAAAAACTTGTTAAAAATTTACTCGTTCAGAATTTGAAACAAAGTTCTTTGACACGTTACCTTCCGAAGGGTAAGTAATGCCTAATCATATTAACCTACGTATCTATTTTATCAAACGCACTTTGTGGTATGTACTTCAAAGCTAGAATCAAGTATGTGATATATGTACGTGCAATAAAAAAAATTTTTTCAACTCGATTTTTTTTTCGCTTAATGTTATCAGCCGCTTAATGTTATCGATATCCCCTCGGACATTTGCGATCACATTAAGCGGATTTTACTGTATATAAATTCATATATTTAAATGTTGAAAGATTTGAATATCTTAATTTATACTGAAAACGATGTTAATTTGTTTTTGGTTTGTTAGCTTGCAGTAAATATATGCATTAAATTTTAAAATGTCAAAATTATACTCACAATCTAGTACTGCACTGTAGCATAATCTGATAACTTTGCGACGCCACTCACCACTACTATCGATATATATATATATATATATATATATATATATATATATATATACAGACGTGCGACGTCACATATATTATTTGTTATAATTTTTATTTTATTTTATTATTTATTTTTTTGTTATTATAGTTTTATTATTTTACTATATCGTTATTATTACTATGATTACTATTGTTGTGTAAAATTAGGAATATATGTAAATACTTATATAATGTACGTTACCGAAATTTGTTGCTGGTACTCGGCGAACTCGTTTTCCCAATGGGATGCCACATGGGAGAGGCCCATGATCGATCGATAATGAAATAAATCGGAACGCAATAAAATAACGCGTTTTATTTTCGGAAAACCATTTATTTTAATAATTTGTTTTTCGCGTAGGAATAAAATATATATGTATATACGTACTATTAAATTAATTATTTTAATTCGCGCATTTTAAATTTTAATCGTTTATTTCTTACGACTACGGAACTTTCCCTTAATACTACTTAGACGAATCGACGGAGCAACTGTCACTCCGCGATCGATCTTAACGAAGATCCGTCGAACTCACGATCTTAACTTCAACCAACTGACTAACTACAAACTACATATACTAATACTACACTAAACCAACTATTTCTAATGTTATCTGAAAACCCCGTGCACTACGGGCGCTGCCGTCTACTTATTGTTATTATTATCATTGCTTTATCTTCCCTTGTTTTCGGCAAATTCCGGTTTCTGTCTACTTTCAGGTATTTCGATTTTCTCTTCACTAATGGATTTTTCTCAGTTTTTTTGTTAATAAAAAACTGATCCTTCGACTAACGGGAAGTTCCGTCATTTTTTATATTCTAGCCTTACGCACACATACATCTATGCGCATCGACTTATATATACACACACATATATATATATATATATACTTATACTTATTTTTTCCTTTTCTAAATTGGTTGTTCCGGCGAAACCCCCCGATTTCTCTTTTGGCATAGCCAGTCAGAAAATTCGGAGCTATTTCTTTTAATCTTTGACTAAAATATGGACTGAGCCAATTTTATGAGGTCTATTTTCACCTCTTTTTGTCTGCACTTGCTACGTCAATTCTTAATTTATTAACTTTAACGAATTCGCGGCGCCAGCATTCTTTCTCGTATACATATATATATATATATAATATATATATATATATATATATATATATATATATATATATATATATATATATATATATATATACTTATACATATTGTATCTTCGAATCTCATCTTTTTGCCAACAGTCACCTCCGCTCTTTCTACCTATACTTATTCTTATCTATCCTAACATGTTATTCATTATCCGCTTTTATATATATATTTCACAAACACGTAATTCTTTATTGTACATTTTAATTTTGACATTTTAATTTTCTCTCACTACTACTAATGCTGTGACAACTAGGGTTGTTACAACTTTAACTTGCTATAATTTAATTCTTTAATTTTGTAATAAATAATTATTACCGCAGTTATACTTTATTAAAGGAATAATAACTCAGATTTGAGATTATTTCAAAATTAGATTTTTTATTTCAACGCAAATTTTGATTTAACGTCCAACATTGTACACACACACGCACATATATATATATATATATATATATATATGCACGTAAAGAATTTGTTGAAAAGAACTAAAAAAAAAACGTTAAAAAATTGTTTTTCCCCCTAAGAACAAACGAACATTTCCTTTTTTTGATAATGAAAACGCTTAATACTATTATGTAATAATGAATCACATTTTTCGTTGAATTTTAAATAGGTCGAAATTATATTCTTATTAACCTTTTTTTTTTCGATCTCAGTATCTCCTATACGGTAGGTAAATTTTTAATACTAAAGTGTCTATTTCTGGCATTTGGTTGTAAAATATTTAAATTTTAAAAATATTACGCACGCGTGAAATTATCTAGAATTATTTAAAATGCGCGGTATTATGCCCAAAATATGTTTAACTTTATAATATTTTCACCGTTTCGAATGATTTTTGGTTAATTATTTCATACGCGTCGAACTGTGTTATTTTGCGTAAAAAAAAAAAAAAAAAAAAATGACGAATGGCGACTGAAACAGTTAATAGTAGAAAATATTAATATGCACCCGATTTAAAAGGTTCAGTGAATGCAGGGGAAACGGGGAAAACAATGTGAATATGCTCGAGAGCGATTCAGATAAGCGTTGTGGTAAGGAAGGGAAAAGGTTGTGCTGAATTCTAAATGTTATGAAAACGTGACAAGATGTTAATATATGGGGAATAAGCAGATCATTTGGCAAAAATCGACAGTAAAGAGGGTCCGTGTCTTGATTACATCGCGTAATAGCCAATTTTTGTAAAATAACAAAACATAACTTATATTTTATTTATTTATATATATATATATATATATATATATATATATATATATGAATGAAAAGTATGCTTTGGTCTCAGTCTATGTAATCGCTTGCATGCGGCACATTAATTTCCGGAATCTAATCGACATTTAAATTATTGTTAATATCGAATTTATTTTTTTAATTTTTGACCAACTTTTTTTCTTTCGTTTGTTGCAGGAATGAAGAAGCTCGAGAATGGTTCCATTATGTATGGTTGCATATCTTGTAATAAATTGTTTACATCGATCATGAGTATTTATAAACACTTGCGAAGGAGCCATTTGAATATGTGAGTTATATTATGGTTCTGTATTAATTTTCGTTTCGATTCGTTTTTTCGTTCATGTTTTTTTTTTAAATTAGTTTCAGTTTGAATGTATTAGTGATTGTTATTCTCATTTTCGAAAATACCCTAGCTAAAGCTGTTCGTTAATTTATTTGCGACAATGTATAGAAATCACTTTAAGACACGCGCTACTAACTAAACACAAAATAAGCTTGATATTTTCCCTATTTTAACTGTTAGTAGTGTCGTTATCATGTTTTGGTTTTCCCTATTTATTACAATGTACTTTATTTTGTCAATATTTAGATCTTCTTCTTATCGTGTCGGTCATTTATATTCCTTTTTTTTTCCCCAATATTTCATTATTTGAACTGCGTCGTCCGAGATTCCGTCTATTCTTGTCATATCTTCCATCCCGCATCGCACCGGCAGCAATGAGCAAGTTAATAGGTGCTCCGAATCTTGTACCATGCCACAATCACATCTGTCATTATCTGTAATTTTCCACTGTTTCATGTTCTTTGCTGTTCTACCTGTCATAGTTCTTATTCTATTTAGAGTTTTCCATGTTGACCACGGCAATTTATTACCGGGAGGTAGATGTTCGTTCGGTTGTTCCCATAATTTTAATCGGTTTTCTTTCAGCCTTCCTTTCCATAGCGCCAACCTAGTGATTTCCGGCGTTTGTGTCAGAGCATTTGCTGTTTTAAGAAAACTCTTTCTTGACTTGAGTCGACTTATTGCTGCTTCTTTTGCATTCAATGGATGTCTTATATCTTGTTCTTGTTTTGTTTTTTCCTTTTAAGCCATCACTTCCCGTCTTTTATACATGGTGGTGCTATGCCGGATAATATTTCTACTTTATCGATCGGTGTCGGCTTCAAACATCCTGTAACTATACGATCGGTTTCATGTAGTGCTACATCAATTCTTTTTACGTTAGATGTAATCCATACTAGTTGCATGTTGTTGTGAAAACATCCACGAATTTCTATAATTCTTTTTTGAATCGTACCGTCCCTAGTAAGAACATCGCGACACAGAAACGCACTCTTAATGAATTAGTTCGCGTCATTTATCTCTATTATAAGCTGCGTGTATGCATTCTCACTGAAGTCCACAAATTTCGTTAATCCATCCGACCATCTTAGAGGCACAAGACCGCGGCATCTTGTTCCATTCAATTTCTTTTCGATTACGACCTTTTCCAATCCGTTTGCTCGAAATACATGTATGGAACACGGTCTAATTCTGATAAGTACTTTCGTTAGTAATCGTCTAGGTTCTCCGACCTTCTTCTTCTTCATGTCAGGAAAATGGTTTCTATGCGTTACACGGTGTTTGCCCGGACCTGAGCAAACGCGACGCTGTTTCCATCCAGTTGTATTAGGTCATTGAAATCGCACTTATGAGAGATTTTCCACTTTTTCACGTTATCTCCCGTTCGACCAACCATCGTTCGTAGTCTGTTTAGCGAGCGCCATGCTGGAGGAAAGTGCTCCCTGGGTTCAATCAACGGTTCGCGATTTTTCTTCGTCCATTCTTCCTTCCACGCATTATATCGAGAGCCGGTTTCCGGGGTTACTATTAATGGCTCGATAACTGCCGTAAAACTGTTGCGAGACTTCAATCTTCGTTTGGCTGGTTTATGTCCGAACATCATATGTCGGATATCCGTCTTCTGCTTACTCGTTTCAATGCTGGCAGCTATGTGCCGTCTAATTGCAGATGGAGCAATACCAGAAATAATGCAAATTTTATCGGCAGATGCCGGTTTTAAACACATTTTTATTTATTTATTTTAATTTTATTATTTTATTTCGTTGTTTTTTAGTTATTCATGTAGTTGCGGTAAAAGTTTCACTACAATAAGAAAAAAATTAGAACATTGCGAACAATATGGACATGCTAGTATCAGTAAATTGCTACCTAATGATTGGAAATCGCGTTTTGTCATGACACTGCGAAAGAATAAATCGGCCGCTCAAAACGCTACTGTCGTTACTACGGTTTGTACGCCGTCCGATCGTACAGTCGCTAATGTACACGCTGATAACGTCGATGTAAATTTTACTAACTCTGTCCGCGTTACACCTGCAACGTCTAATGCCGTCGATAATTCGCCTCCTAAAAATATTAACGAAATCGTCGATAGAAACCCCCGAATATAATTCTGAAAAAGAATTTGTAACGGAATTTTTCGCAATAATCGACGTGTCTGATTTTAGCAACGTCTTTTATTTTAATCTTAAAATCGATCAACATTTATCCTTAATTTTCGTTATTATAAAAGCGGTTATTTTTACGCGAAACCAGTTAATATCGTAATATATTTTATATAAATTTGAAAGTTGTTTAATATATCACAAATACTAGCGGTAAACGTTGTCTTACCAGAACTTTTTGTTGTTTACAATTAGCAGATTAAGAAATTAAATAATAGCAAACAAAGGAAATCTTAAATCATACGAAAACGTGCATAAATCCAATATATACATTCATATAATGCAAATGATAGTAGACGAACACAAATTAACATAATATTTTCAATTTCATTTATTAATAAATTACCTTTAATTATAATAAAATTAAGATCACCTACCCAAATAAAATATTTTTTTTTTCAAAAATCTTACTAATATTGAGAAAAAACTGTTTGGACTGATATTTTCTACTAGAGAAACATCTTTTTCACATTTTTCAAGTGGTATTGCTACTGAGGGACCCCATAATAGAGGAAAATAAGTTAGACGATAGATGAAATTGAATGGATATATATTTTTTTTTAACGTCTTTAGGTCTTAGAATAAAGGCTGTCTCTAGCAAAGATGTCTATTATCTGCCTGACTATTCACTCACGATAGCGAGTAGGCAGGTTTGTCATTTCGCTTATGTATATTATAAAACTGCAATAAATATTTCAATTTTATTTTTAACAGTATAGGCAACATTACTATTACTATTAGGAATGAAAATGGTGAGTGGTGTGGTCTCTATATAGTGTTTTATTTACTTTTCGCAAAGTGTAGCATTTATATGACGAGTTCTGTAAAAGTGTATTTTGTATTTTTCGCTTTTCTCATAAAGTAACCCAAATTTCATCAGTTTATCTAGTTTATTATATGTTTTTTTTTTTTTATATACTACATTGAACAGTAAATTAACTTTTTGGTTCATAGGATAAAACATAATTTTAAAAATTGAAAAAAAAAAAATTTTTTAGAAGTCTAAAATGGGTTATGCGTGAATATTTTTGGAACAGATTTTTCAGCAGTAATTTTGATTACTGAAGTTATAGACTTTATTTATTCTTTTGTCTCAGATTTATATAGCAGGTATTATAATATGTTCGCCGAACGTGGATATCTTGCAAATGTATAGTGGCAAATTTAGAAATCATACACGATAGATAAATTTAATAAAATATTACTAGCGCGATTTGTATTATAACAAACCTATGCAGGTTTTTTGAGATTTAAAACTATTATTAACGTACGTGAGTTTATATTTAACATGAGAATAACACCGTGAATTAAATAATCTGTAGATAGAATTTTTTAGTCAGATCTACGCTGAGTTTAAATTGCTTCTACATATTTGTATTTTAGTCGGTGGAACGTAACTTATACTGTTATGTATAATGTCTTCACTTTTGTCAGTATTATTCTTGCGAATAATATTATCAAAAATGTATGCTATACACAGGTGTATTATTATTGATCGAAATTATACTTTACTTTTAGGGTATCTTGTTTCCCGCAAAATGCGCGTTTCAGCTAACAATTAATGTCGTTACTGAAATCAGTGGTGGAAACAATTTGAAATATATTAAAGATAATATTACATAATAAATCTGGTTATATTTATAGCAATCGTCATAAATTTGAAATAACTTTCGTACGAACGAATCGACTACACATTCAATAATTGTAGTATTTATAGCAGGTATATCAGATTCATTATTTAATTCTAAACATAATGATATAGATTTAAAACAGACCTGTATTTTATTTGAACCTAGTGATTAAAGTGCTGATAAAATTTCAATTAGATTATCTTCTTCGTCTTATATAATATTTCATTTCTAAATAAAGTTTTAGCGCATGTAGTCGCTCTTTTGTTTCTAGTAATCATTATTGTAATTATGCGTGTTATTAATATTACTATTGTTACTATTAAAACTTCTTCCGGAGCTAGTCTGTTAGATTTTCTGTACTACTGAATACAGATTTGTCATAATCTTATTTTAATAAATTCCAATAATTAAATAAAAATTACCAATTGATCAAGAATTATTTTATAAATATCATTTGTTTAACTGATTAATTTATTGTGATTGTAAGAAGCTGTATTTATCGATGTTGTTCAAACCTTTAACAATGTATAACATCAAAGTTTCTATTATTCAAGTTAAAATCGTGTTGACCATCTTGTACTTTTTAAAAATCCTTATATCGAATACAGAAATTTTAAGGCACGCTATGAATAGGTGCTTTCGGAGATTTATTCTGTCCTAAACGGAGTACCACTGAGTTTAGCACCCACGCTGTATCTAATATACCGCTGATTTCCCAGTAATGGAAAACATACATATAGTTACTTTTGTCGATGATACGACATAATTTCACGTAGCATAGACCCGAATACTGTCAGCAGTAACCTGCAGGAAGTACTAAACAAAACGGATGACTGGTGCAAAATATGCAAAATAAGTGTTAGTATAAAAAAATCCATCAACGTTCATTTTGGTGAAATGAAAGTAGCAGCACTATGTGTTAAAATCATTGATATAGTTATTCTAATTTAGCCTACTGCTATACACCTAGGTATACATTTAGACCGTAGATTGACACGGTGTCATCATATAAATAAAACAAATATAATGTTCGAATTAAGAACATGAAATAGATGTGAAAAATACTGTTTCGTTTTATACCTATGGAACGGAACTCCGGGTTATACTAAAGGTATATATTATATAAATTGAAATAGTCCAAAATAATTTTTTTTTTTCGCAAAGCTACAGACGTGTCCTGGTATTTAACCAATATAACTGTATATAAAGAACTAAATATCCCCTATACGTATCTAACATCATGCAGCAATATACTCAAAAACAGTAAATATACTGGCAGGTCATCCTTAATAATAATATAGCTCAACTATTGCCGGACACCCCTGCAGTTTAATGCGCCAATTTTAACTTCTTATAGGATCATAGCAAACAAGTGAGCACCACTGGATAATTTTCCCTCAATGATAATAAAAAATACCACTGAAAGAGATCGTGCCAGACTGTCAAAAAAAGAAAAATTTATCAAAAGCGTTATATTTTAGAATAAATTTCCATACGGTTATATTAAGTGGAAAATATAAATCTTCATCGATTTTTCTGTATATTACTAAGTACTCAAGTGCAATTATTGTAAAAATCCTTTTTTATATTAATTTACGACCAAGTTAGTTATATCAGCTTTGAGCTTATTTACATACCTAAACATTTATAGTACAATCAACAATAGATTTAAAAACCCGATTTTATTTAAAATAATTAAAAATGAATGTTATTTACTTGGTTGAGCAAGTATAATTAAAAAACCTTATCGTATTATAATTTCAATATAGATATGTACTATCATATATCGAGAATTTCAATAACACCAATATCGTTTTAAAGTATAATGTAAACTGAAACTAATTCGGAATGCTATCAACATTTTAATAATTTCTGGGTAATATACTTTGTTCATTTTTCTGTTTAATTATTAGATTTGTTTTAGGTAGAATAAACTGATTTATTTAAAATAATAATGTTAATTATAGATCGTTTTTTAAACGAGTACTTTTTAATATGTACCTGTTGGTTGCTCTCTTGTTTTGAGAAATAAGTACGTTACGTTACTTTATGGCTGGGTAAATTGCATCAGTTTTGAAATTTATTTTGTTTGTGTGTGTATATAATCAATTTTAGTCAAAATGAACTTAAATTTAATTTGCAAATTATTATAAAAGTATTTATTATTAAGTTTTGTTCTTTATAAATGTACGTACGAACTAGGTTTCTTTAAACTCGCTTCAAGGTCACAGAAGAAAATTTTATCGAATTATTTTTTTATATATTCTGTCTATATTTTAATCTATTTAGTGGATCTTGTATTTGTTTTACTAATAGATTACTTAATGTTGCAATGCTACCTTTTGATTTAAATATGTATATGTAAAAATTTATTTATTTTTTAAACGTTACTTCATGTTACATGTTTGAAATACTATGTAATTACTCTAGATGAGAAACGCTATGAAAAAAGAAATTTACCCCTAAATAAGCCACGACGATATTCATATGAACAGAATTAAAGTTTTAAATTCTAAATAAAAGTGCGATAACAATTTATGGCGTAGTAGTGGTAAAGTTTGATGTTAAAAACAGGTGTGATAGCGTTATTTTTATAATTGTGATTAATCATCATTGTGTTAATTATATCGATTAGTTTTAATTGTTAATTCGTATGAACACTTGGCATAATTTTTTTTGTTCGTGTTTGAGGAGGTTGGTATAATGAACGTTCTGGCATTTATTTTAATTTAATCCGAGTGTTCGATATTATGTGTAAGTTTATACTGAACTATAAAGTAATTTGTAAATTCACGAATTTTAAACTAAAAGTCTTTACTTCCTCGTTAGTGACGAATTTGTAGGATACGTTAATATATCTACGTTAAAGATATGATTCATGCTTAATTCAATATGTTTCCGGTCTTTCTGTCCTAACTGTTTAAATATGTTAATTATAAGAAAGTATATATCACCGTTTCATTTCTCACATAGGAATTATTTTCTGGGTAAATTTCTACAGACAGGTAATCAGAATCCTTCGCTGTTTTAATAATTAATGTTGTTATCATTGTTTAATAATGTACAAATTTGTTATAAATAAGAGCTTTATTGGTTAAGTGAAATTTTTCCTATATACGTGTTACTTAATTTTTTTATTACAGAATTACGTACTAGTTTCAGTATGGTGTAATCGATTAAAAAAGACAAATTTCTTATTTTCTTATACGGTATAAATTGTCGATTAGGTGTTCAGTTTACTCAGGAACGCATAAAAAAACACACACGCACATGCATATGTTAATTATTTATTTTTGTGTTGAACAGGTTTGATTCGATATAATGGCTTCGAAATCAGATGATAACCTGGCGACTAAGAAACAAGTATGAACGTGTTATTAAATTATTTTTATTGCGTTGAAACGGTGATTATTATGATGAACGTTTTATTTTGAAGTGTTATTTTTTATTCATAAAGCTTTAAATTGATTTGTTAAATAATATGCGTTTTTTTTTCGAAAGTAAAAGCGAATCAAATATGTTTCAATATTAACAGATTTTAAAAGTAGTATATTTTAAAATCAGCACATGAAGATTAACTAAAATAAATATACATTGAGTGATATTGTTTGAGTTCATTACACAGTACGTTTTTCTAATTAACACGCTTAAATGGACAAGTTAATTCGATATATTCATAAACTTAAAATTAATTAATTTGTTTTCATTATGTTGTCATAAATTTATTTAATTTTTTTGATTTGCAACGGATCATTTACAGTTTCTTTTAAATTCGGTTATATATTAGTTTTACGCTTATTTATGTAGGAAAGTATGATAAAAGAAATTCGTTCTATGTTCATATTTAAAGTAAGCTTAATAAAAACGAAAAAAGGTATCACGTTTTTAATGTTAACGAACGTAGACAATTTTTTACGATTTCACGTTGAACAGTTTTCACTTTTTTAAAACATAATATTCGTAAATTAAAAATTGTAGCGACTTCTTCATGTAATGTTGCGTATAAGACAAGTTATTTGTTATTTTTATTTTAGTTTAATGTTACATCGTTATTATATATTGTTACATCAATAGAGTCCTCCTGATAGCGGCAACATGTGTTTAGAGTTAGCTCTGGAAGGTGAACGTTTGTGCAAAATTGATGATTGCCAAGCCGTTGTAGCATTTTTCCAGGCTGCTATAAAAGCGGGGACAGATGATTTACGTACATTAAGCGCGATCTATAGCCAATTGGGGAATGCGTATTTTTATTTAGGCGATTATTCGAAGACGATGCAATATCATAAACACGATCTTACTTTAGCTAGGTAATTCGTGCCGAATGTGAAAAATATTTTTCATTTTATAAAAATGTTTAGAAATGTATATATATATATATATGTATATATATATATATGTATATATATATATGTATATATATATATGTATATATATATATATATATATATATATATATATATATATATATATATATAGTTTTTTAAATATATTTTACCGCTTAATTTTTGTTAAAAGAATTGTTTTAGTTTCAAAAAATTAATCAAGTAAAAAGACTGATATACTTCAAAATGAACACTTATGAATTCTTTGTTCTATTATAATTCTACGTAATATATTTCTACAAGGTAAATATCGGTTCAAGTCTTTTAGATAAACAAATGTGAACCGAAAATTTTATTTTTAGCTTCCAAACTTCATCTAACAGTTTCAGAATACGTCATAAGCATTGTTTATCTATACGTACGTCAAAATTACAATTAGCAAATCTTACCTGCTTACATAATATTGAAGAAATCCGCAATTTTTATTGTAAAATTATTATGAAAATTATATTTCCAGTATAGGCTGCATTCTTATTTATGTCCCATATTATAGATCGATGGGTGACAAACTTGGTGAAGCCAAATCCAGCAGTAACTTTTGTAACGCATTAAAGGTGATGGGAAAATTTGACGATGCGGTGGTTTTTGTAAACGTGATTTAGATATAGCACGCGAATTGAAAGATACGCTTTTCACACACACACACACACACACACATATATATATATTATTTTCGTAATACTGATCGTACGTCGTTTATTTGTAAGTTGATGAAATAAACGTTAGGAGCTTGCCTTGTTAGAAATATGATGATGATATTCATAATCGAATGTCAGATGTTTATGCAGGATTTATCTTTCTAATTTTTCGCATCAAATCGCCCATATTTTTATATTTGATCGATTCCTTGTTTCATTGCAACTCAACATTCTTCTGTATCATGTGTTTTTTGATGCAGTTTATGTTAAATAGTATATGTGTTGTATGTTTAGTGCAATGTTACATAAATCGCATTATCGATTTCATTCGACGTGCATTAATAAAAAGCGTACAAGATACATTCGGAAGGGAAAATCACAACATTCGTAGATGTAATTGGATAATATCGTTGTTAAATAATTTGTAGTGTTGATTATATGTTAAAAAACCTATATATATATATACAATTTAAAATGTTAATATATAACTTTTATTTTTATTTATTCGAAAAAAAATATTTTTTCTTTAGATGAGTAAGTTTACAAGATACATCTTAAATTAATGGTTATTTGTTACTTTAAATTTTAACAATAGAAAACTCGGAATACTTACCGCAGCCACGTTTAATTAATATATTACATTGTGTCGTAGGTTAGTGAAGCTAGAGCGTTGTATAATTTTGGCAATATTTATCATGTCAAAGGGAAGAATATCGGACGATTAGACGAAAAGGAACCGGGCGGATATCCAACCGAAGTTAATAAATGTTTACAGGACGCTGTAAAGTATTACGAGTATGTCGATTAATGTTCCGTTAATTGTTTAGAAAAATATTACATTTGTCTGTAAAAAAAAAAAAAAAAATGTAAAAATGCGTATATTTTTGACAATAAATTTTCAAAAATTATAATAAAGATCGGAACAACAAACGTCCTAAAACATTCTTACGGTATAAATTTAATAAAGTAGCAAACGTATTAAATCGTAATGATGAAAAAATTAAGAAACCATCTTCAGAGAAAAACGAAGTAATTAAAAAAAGAATAAATGCAAAATTGTTAATTATAAAGCCGTATATGTATATAATGTAATTTATAAAAAAAAGAAAGTCAGCTGCAACATTACCAGAATAATAAATTACGTTTATCGATGGTTATACTTAGTATATCTAACGGTTAGTTGTTTAATTTCCTATCGCTCGGAAGTAGATAATTACGGCGTGCACTAAAACTGACATTTTTTTTTTAGATAGCTTGAAGATGTATTTTTTTACATACGACATCTGTAGAGCACTGTGCGTATCTGAAATTATAGTGTGTGCGGCTATGATTTTATATCCTACGTATATCAAAGATATATATTCCGATAATATAAATCAGCAACCTTAGTTGGAAACGATGTGCTATTTACAGGTAAAACATTACATCGTATCTGTTAATATATTCTTGTATATTTAGAAAATAAGATTCTAATTTTCAGAAGTAAATAAGAAATTTTATCGTGACACAAAATATATTCCTTCAATGCTTATAAGTAGTAACATTAAGTTCCGCATATCTAATAGTAGTTCGGTTTAACACGGCCGCATTTGTTCAAAAATCCGTATAAAATATTTTTGTAACATAGTATAAAAAGTGACAATAGTCGTTTTATTGATCAAGATTATCGTTTGCACTTCGTGTATAGTTTAAATTTTGATTATTAAACAATTTTTAACGTGCGTATCTGTTATTTACGGTAGAAACGAACGCCATTCCCATCGTTACATATGTGATAATTTCGGTACAGAGATCTTTCTTGCATTGTTGAACGTTGCAGTTAGATTGGATTCTTGCGTTCATCTGCTAAAATGTAATATAATTATCGTTAAAATATCGAATAAGTACTTCCTTATTTTTTTCAGTTCGTAATTTTCGATATTATTCTCTTCTCTCGAAATTGTGATCCATTACGTTAAAGTTGACTATTTTTAAATCAGTATTCGCATTATATGTCAAAACAGTGCGGAATCGTTTTAAACTTAATTATCATTTGATAATTTAAATGCGGTTGTGTTGTGTATCATGGTAGAATCAACTTTGTGCAAGATATTAAATTGACCGCGAATCTTCTTCTTTCATGCACATTTTCTATTTGGATTTAGTGTGGGTTCTCACAGTCGGAAACAAATAAATACACGCTGAAAATATCAAAAATTTGTTACCGGAGAAAATGTTAAACTACATGAGCGCTTAAAAAACATAAAACATTCTGTTTTTAATGAATGTAGTAAAACCCTGAAATTATATCGCAACTATCGAGAATAATAATAAAGAATTGAAATATTATTGTGATGATTGTTGAAGTTTAAATTTTAAGTGCTAACAAGCTTCATATTAAATTCGTCGTCAACTTGTGCGGAATGAGCAAATGAAGATAAAATCTAATAAGTATTACATACACGAGATACCATTAATGAAATTTGATGATGTAGAATTTTCAAGTAAAATTTATTTTCCAAAATTTATTAGTTAAAAAAAAATCGAATATTTGTATATTCCTGTTTTAAAATTAAAATCCACTGTTATGCGAATCTGATCTACGCATTGGCTTGCACTTTTAAGTATTAAATTATTATAAGCTAATATTTCGTTCGCTCGGATCGATTAGTTATATATTTGCAAAATACTTCTCGCCGTAATTTTCTAATTTCAAGTTCTTGTTCGTCTAATACTATTGTAATTATTGAAATACAAAATTATTTCCGTTTTACATTTTTTAATGTTGTCGTTGTTAATGTCATTTGAAATATTATTGAAATGTAATAATAAAAATAAGATAAATTGTTATATAAATAATGATATTCATTATCTTAATTCACAAAACCTAATAATTATTGTTACGGTTTTAAGAGATACAATATTTTTAATCATATAATCTTGTATGAACCTTACCAGTTTTACACGGATATCGTTGTGTATTAAAATAGTTGAGTTCATTATAGATATCCGCGGTTTAATTGTTGCATTTTTTTCCTACTAGCGTTCTTATTAATACGTTTTCATAAATACGTCGTATTGTGATGAAAATCCTGTGTTTATTATCATTTTTTGTCACGAACAAAAAATCTGCATAATTTCAGATTGTCTTATTATATCGTTATTTTTCGTATACAATAATCTTAGGTAGTCGTGTTTATATCCATTTGCGTGTTTAAATAAAAACTTATAATTAAAGATTTGCTATTTATTAATTTAGGAGATAATCGAATTTTGTAAAAAAAAAAAAATCTATAAAACTAAAAAACAACTTTATGTCATGCTGTATATGAACTTTGAATTTAACGGAAGTGTTTTTAAATGTTAAAAATATATACTTATGTAAAATTCACATATTATCTATGTGAATTTTACAAATTTATTGTAAGAAGTTACAGGTCGTTCTTTATCAAGCTGTATCATCGTCATTTCTGTGTTGCTTAAAAATAGTTCGTAAATTTTAATTATTCTGTCGTGTTTATTTATTTCGTCGGTTTGTATTCATTGTTGATGATTGCGTTGTTCTAATTTGTGGCTATAGAAACGAGCGCTATAAAAGTTAACCCATCTTCATAATTAACAATGGGCGGTGACATTTTATATTTGTACTAATGAATGTTATTTATTTTAAGGCTCTTTTGTATTGTGACCGCAAAACTAATTTTTTCATTTTTTAACTTATTCATTTAACTCGTTTTAAAGTAAATGAATGGGAACAAAAAAGAAAAATGTTCAAGACGCCAAAAAGTACGACAAAGTAAGAAAACAAAGATTTAAGTAAAAAAAATGATATTATTTTATTTTTTGTCGTTTAAATATTTCGCAGGCATTTATTATATTAATTATTTTATTTACTTAAGCCAACGTTAATTTATTACAAATAGATTTTAGTACTAAATTGCAGTGGAGGCTGTTACATGAAGATTGCATGGTTGCACAACTGACAGAAATTTCAAGTATAGCATAAAAATTGATGATGTAATAAAATAGTTAAACGTATTTTTTATTTTATGAAAATCGCGAATTTTAATTATATTTTTCGTAGAATATAATATGCATACTGCGCAGTTATCTATTTCGTCAGAAAATTCTTTAATTAATTTTTTTCCTTTTAAATATTTTAAAACGTGATTTCCAACATGGTTTAATCTATTATGCCATATTAGCGAATTTACCATATTTTTATGTGATAATTTTAGTAAATACATTCCACAGTTTTCATCTAGTATAAAACTTCTGTAGAATCTATTACCGTAAATTATACATTTGGTGTTGTTTTTAAACAGAACATTATATCCATTTTTATTTATCTGTATCACAGAAATTACATTTTCTCTTAAATTTGGAACGTATCATACATTTATGAAACGTAGTGTATTACCAATGTCAACAGAGCCTATTAAGCCATTAACAAATTTTTTCCATCTTTCTTCATGATTTTCAAAATTTTTATAATTTTTCAAAAGAGTTTTACCATTGACACAGTGATATGTTGCTCCTGAATCCAAAATAAATTTTACACTTTTAAAATTCATTTTTTTCTTGTCCGGTTGTTTGACATTGACATTACAGATCTAGTATCTTTTTTTTTTTTTTTAAATGTTTTTGTTCTCCTTTTTCACAAAACTTTTCAATGTGCCTTTTTTGTTTGCATATTTTGCAGAATTTATTTTTAAAATAACAATTTGTAAAGTTATGCCCAGTTTTTTTTACAAATATTACATTTTACATTAAATGCGGCTACATTATTAGTAACAGAAATAGGTAAAATTGTTGGCTTACCTTTTGTGTTTTCAATACTTAATCTCGTTTTAATATGGTTTTCAGATTTTCTCTGGGTTCTAAAGCAGCGAATAAGTTCATAAAAATAAATTCTTTATCAAGTTTTAGTTCAGATGCTTAATATTTCATCGTACCGTTTGACGAATTCTTCTACAGTTTCGTTTTTTCAATTTACATATATCTGAAGAACTTCTTGTATATCAGATATTTCTCGTTTTCACTATTACAAGTGAAATGATTATTTGACTTTTCCACATTTCGCATGATGTATTACAATTCACGATGATTTGAAGTAATTCATCATCTACAGTAGAAATAATTGCATTTCTTACTTTGTAGTCTTGATCCGTTATTTCTTTTAAATTTTTTTTTCCATCCCTTGACTTTTAAAAACGAAGAAATTCGGATTTTCCATAGTGAATAGTTTCCACTTAACGTTAACTTCGGAATAGCTATTAATTGTTGATCCATGTTCAGCTATTTTCTTTTTTAGACCCGTATTCCAAAAATAAACTAACCGCAAAATAACGATAAACGATAACTACCCATTAACCAGCAGATCATTAAAAAAAGAACCCAGCTCTGCTAACATGTTATTTATTATTTAAACAACCAAAAGTTATTTAACAAAATTATTTATTATATATTTTATTTATTATAATAATACATGATAAAAGAGAAAAAGAAAACAAACGAATACGCATTTTTTCATTTATATAAAGTACTACGCAATAAATAATTTCTAGCACAGATAATAACAATAAGAGAGTTGTTTTTTTTTAAATAATAATATGAAATATTGCAACAATATATAGATTTATTATTAATATATATTACTTGATTAAATTCATGTTCCGTTTTAATATAATTTTAAATTAAGAATAAATTGATATGTTTCTTTATTTCTAAGTCAATGAGTATAATTCCTATTGATGACCAAAAACTCGTTGTTTTGTATGCTTTGATCATTCCGATAGCTATAATTCTTTGATACGATCTTATTAATGTTATAAACTTCTTAATTTTTAACATAACCATATAAATACTACTACAATAAATTATATTCGGCATTATTACAGATTTATATAATGTAATTCCTTTTTTATAATTATTTCTGTCATTATTATTGTATAATTTATTGAATGCGCTTATGAATTTGTTTATTTTATTTTTTACATTATTGAAATTATTATAAAATTTTAGGTTATTATCAATCATTACCCCAGGATACTTCATACTTGTTACATAATTTAAATGAATACCATATTACAATAAATTTAATTTTTTCTTACGTAATTTTCTATAGTAAGTAATTTGATTTGGACATATTAATATTTAAATTATATTCATTTAAATATATATTTTCAATTTCCTTGTATGTAATACAAATTTTTTTTTCTATATTTATTTCGTTTTTATCCGCGCGATGATCGTGGTTACATCGGCCACAATAGTGATGATGTTTGATTTTGAAAATTCGTGAAAATATAACATAAATACGGTCCTAATACCGATCCTTGCAATATTCCTGTCACTATCGGGTACGCTTTAGTTATATCAACAGTTACAACTGCTACTTTGTAATTCCTTTTATATTCTTTAATTCTTTGAACTCGAATACCGCTAATTCTGCTGATTTATTTTCGAGTCCATCGTATTGATCTTTGTTTATTACGTCTTGATCGTTATTAATTTTTTTTTAATTTCAGGAGTATGCATCTCTCAAATATTTTACTTATATTTGATAATAAAGATATCGCTCTATATGAGCTTGATTCATACATAGGTTTATTTGCCTTAGGCAGAATTACCGTTTTTGATATTTTCCATTTTTCTGGATGGTAGTTCATTTGAAATAAAATGTTTACAAATTTACAAATCACATTTGGTATTTTAATATTAAATATTTTTAGCATTCTATTTGTTACTTTATCTAATCCTGCCGGTGTTTTGTTTTTCAATTGTTTTATAATTTCGTTTATTTCGTCATTGTTAATTTCCTGCATTACACTATTTGTTTTGAATTTCGGTGTGAATGCATTTACACTGAGATATAGTTTATCGCATAATAAGTTTATCTTCATCTGTCTTAATGTTATGATCTAAGACGTTGGTATTTGCACTATTTTATTTTTATTTGATAATACCTTATATTTCAAACCAAAAATCTTTTTATCTTTAGTTATTTTTCCCATGCATTCATTTTGACTTTTTTAATCATATACTTATATGTTTTAATTTTTTTTTTTTTTTTATACTCATAGTATAGCGTTTTTCTTATTATACTTGTACTCCTATGATATTTCTTATAAGCTCGGTTTACAATTTTTTTTTTCGTGTCCGTAGTTCTGGGTTCCACCAATACACGTTACTTGTTTTCCTGACGCGGTGTGATCAGTTAAGAGTACATCATTTTGAAAAGTTTTTAACCATTTCTCAACATCTTCCTGCGTATTACATTTAACTTTGGTGTCAATTATTTTCTTATATTTTATGATATTGTAGTTCAACTTATTGTAATTTATGACATTGATGTATTCACACACATGACTATTTTTATTTAAGTTAATATTAAACGTAACGTAGAAATGTTCGCTTAAGTTTATTTCCTAGCTGACTTTCCAGTCTGTAATTATATCTTTTAAATTTCCCTTAACTAATGTCAGATCTATCGTACTTGTTTGTTTGCCTCTTTTAAATGCAATTTGATCTTTTTTGTTCAGCCAATGTAGCTCGTGCAATTCTATTAATTCTGTTCGTTTTTTTCCTCGTGTATTATTAACTGTATCCCGTATTATACTACGTGAGTTTAAGTCTACGAGTAGTGTCATTTTTTTTATGTTATTATCATTTATGAACATATTAATTATCTGAAAGTATGCCTTAGATAATTTATTGGGTGGTATGTGTACGAATATATAAATTATATTACTTATTTCTAACACTAAGATATATTGTGTTCATTATGACTATAGATTGTGTTCACTCGTAATTCTAATTTGTATATTATCATAAGTTTATTATGTACTATTTTATTATAATTGTTCGGTACGTAATTATGTTTACATGTATCAGATATAAAGGGAATATCGAGATTGTTAGTAATTATATTTGCCAATAAAATGTCTCTTGCATCTTGGGAATGGTTTTCATTATATTGTAGCGCTCTCGTGAAAGGTTTTTGGGTTTTAACTTTTGATTTTTTTAATTATTTTAGTAATTTGCATTTGTGTACGCTTATCATTAATATTCCAGAGTTTATTGCGTACAGTTGTATTATTATTTCATTCGAATTAATTAATTCGTTTTTTAATATTTTTTGAATAGTTTCTATTGTGAATATTTGTTTAATAAGTACATTTACAGTATTTAATAATAGTTTATTTATTAATAAATTATATAATTAAGATATTATCTCTTAGATCCAAAAAGAACACTTTTTTCTACTTCGCCACACCTATTTCTTCCACAGATCAAAAACATTCGACATGACACATACTCTGTTATATCATAATTACAATATATATATATTATACATATTAACAATATTCTTTATTCATACATTAAATAATAAATAACTTTATAATAATGATTTCCCTACACTCCCCAAAATCACTATTCATCATAAACGCCCATCGCTGTTCTCATTTGTCTGTATTTTGTTGTATCCAATGCTTTGGTCAGTATATCTGCCTTTTGCTTCTCAGTTGGTATGTACTTCAGTTGAATTCTTTTTTGTTCCACCAACTCATTTATATATTTGTATTTGATATCCAAGTGCTTGGTTCGATTATAATTTGTTGTATTATTAGTTATTTTGATGCAGGCTTGATTGTCTTCATGTACTATTATACCATTGCTAGTATTAATTCCTAAGTCAGCTAATATACCAGACAGCCATAAAGCTTCTCGTGCTCCTTCACTTACAGCTATGTATTCAGATTCAGCAGTTGATAATGCAACCAAATTTTGCTTTTTTGTTTTCCAATAAACAGTATTTCCAAACACATTTATTAGTATTCCTGATGTAGATTTTCGATCTTCATTATCTCTCCATGAAGCATCAACATAAATTTCAATTGGATCATTACTTCTATTCTGTTTATAGTTGAGTTTCAGATGTTTAGTTCCTTTAAGGTACTTTAGTACTCTCTGTAAGTTCTGGTACTTCTCAGATGTGACACTTTGTTGACATCGACTTAACACATTTATAGCATAGCTAATGTCTGGTCTGCTGTTGTGCATTATGTGTGACAATGCTCCTAATAATCTTTGGTACTCTTTCTGTTTCATTGCATCAGTACTCTGACTGTCATCATTGGTTAATTTTAAATCTTTCTCTATCGGAGTATGTTTTACTTTTGCATCTACTAGATTAAACTCTTTTATATACTTATCAATTAATTCTTCTTGATCCATCACTAATTTACCATTTTCTTGTTTAATGTTAATTCCTAAGAATTTATTTACAGAACCAAGATCTTTAACTGTAAAATCATTCTTTATTTTAGTTATCAGTTCTTCAATATCTGTGTTATTTTCTCCAATGATTAATAGATCATCTACATAAACTAATATAAATAATTTTTTATTCTTGTGTTTATATAAACATACTTCATACTTTGACCTAGTAAATTCGAGATTTATTAACCTTTGATTTAGCTTATTATACCAATTTTTAGGAGCCTGTTTTAATCCATACAATGCTTTATTTAATTTTAATACATTATTCCCAACATCAATTCCACATGGTGGTTTCAAATAAACTTCTTCTTTTAATTTACTGTTTAAGAATGCTGTTTCAATATCAATATGTCTCATCTGGTAGTTAAAATGATTAGCAACAGATAATAAACTTCGTACAGAAACTGTACTTGCAACTGGTGCATATGTATCATCATTATTTCTTATTTGATATCCACATGCAACCAACCTTGCTTTTGGTGATCTTCCTTCAACAATTATTTTATAATTGAATATCCATTTTGAATCAATCAATTTTTGATTCTCATGTTTTACAACTTCCCAAACATTATATTTCTTCATATGATTGAGTTCCTTATCGAATTTCCATGACTTATTTTCTTGTTCACTTAATTTTTCTATATCACTATAACCTTTTGGTATTGTATCTACATATAGTATATAGTCTTTCAAATATTCTGGTTTTCTCTTCTGTCTATCAGATTTTCTCAAAGTATCTGTATTTGTGTTTTCATTGTTTACTTCCTCCCCTTCTGACTCATCATTTATATCTTCAACTTCAGCAACCTCATCTGTTGGTAAGTAAGGTTGTACATCACTCCCATCTGGTAATATATAATTTTGAACTTTACAATTTTTGAGTGGAAATATGGATTCATTAAAAACAACATCCTTTGATTCTAATATATTATTTGTTTCAAGTGATAAAAATTTATATCCACCCTTTATATAACCTAAAAATATACATTTGTTTGTTTTAGGTAATAATTTTGATTTTATTATATGTTTTTGTACATACGCTAGACATCCAAAGTTTCTTATTCGATCAAATTTCTGTCTCCTGCCATACCATAATGTTGCAGGAATATCTAATTTCTGCAAACCCCTTGTTGGTAAACGATTTATTAAATATACTGCAGTGAGCAGTGCATCTGCATAGTATCTTTCATTTATCCCTGATTGATTAATCAAGCATCTTGTTTTTTCTAATATTGTTCGATTCATCCTTTCAGCTTTTCCATTACTTTCTGGACTGTAAGGTAAGGTATATTCAATTTCAATGCCATATTTATCACATAATTTATTTATTTCATGATTTACATACTCTTTCCCATTATCACATCTTAACCGTTTTATATTTTTATCAAACTTATTCTGTACCATAGCTATATATTTCTGCAAATAGCATTCAACTTCACTTTTTGTGTTTAATAGATAAACAATTGTAAAGTGTGTAAAATCGTCTATGAATGTTAACATATATTTAAATGTTATTATATCCGAGTCAAATTTACTTTTTACTTGACACAAATCAGTATGAACAAGTTGTAAAGATGATTTACTGTGACCAGTCTGAATTTTGTGTTCTACTTTACACATTTTAGATGATAAACATAACTCACATAATTCACACTTTTCATTTACTGTGGTAAAATTTATATACCCCAATTTTTTTAACAATTCTAAATTTGTATCACTTGTATGACCTAATTTTTTATGCCACAATTTTGAGTCATTCATTTTAACAGTTAACAATTGACTAGTACTACTTGTTTCATCAAATTCAATGAAGTACAGTCCATTGTTTTCATACCCAGTTAATATTTCCTTATTATGATTATATATTTTTATCATTCCACTATTAATAGTAACATTTTTGTTATGTTGGTCTATTTTTGATAATGACAATGTATTACACATGACATCTTTACAGTATAATACGTTATTTAATGTAAATACTTCTGAACCCTTTCTTAATGTTATGTTTCCTTGTCCATTACAAATTATATTATCGTTTTCATTAGCTGTCTGTAATTCTGTAGTGTTCTCAGTAAATTCAGTAAACAAATTTCTATCATTCACTATATGTTGTGTAGCACCTGAATCTGTGATAAATTTTATTATTTTTAAATCCTGGTTTTTAATTTGATCATCAATATTGTTTTTAACTAAAAAAGAATGTGGTTTATGTTCATTCCGTATCTTATTATTAAAAACTTTCTCGTTGTTTTTAAATTTTTTAAATTTACAGTCTTTCATAACATGTCCCAATTTACTGCAATTATAACATTTAATATTTGCTTTGCATTCATTACTATTATGATTGCGCCTGCCACACTTTTTACACTGTTTGACTGCCAAAAATACATGATCTCGATTCATATCAGCATTATTATTATTTAATCTTATCGTAATCACTACATGTTTGAATGAGTACTTGCGAAACAATGTTCAATCGTTTAGGTACCCCATTTATTAACATTGCAATTTTCTCATTTGGTTCCATTTGTGCACCATAGTTTAATAAATTGTTTACATTCCTTTCAAAACGACTTAGGTAATCTTCGAATTTCTCATTGTCTTTACATTTATCTCCTATAATTATGCTACGTACATGTAATTGTAATGCCAAATCCTGTTTCTTATCGAATTTAGCACAAAGTAGATCATACATTTTCGTAGGATCATCTTCGTCCATAACACATTCGAATAAATCATCGGTAATATGCATTATTATAATGTTCTTACCTGCATCTGTTACTTTACTTTTTGTAATATCATAATACTTCGGATCACTCCGCAACAAACTCCAAATTCTCATTTTCCAAATTTTGAAATTATTTCCATCAGCTCCAAGTTTCTGAATACCGAAATCCATTTTTGTAATTTTTCACGGCGAACTTACTTCTACGCCTGCTTTACAAAAAATAACTTTAAAATACGCAATGAAAAATGTCTAGGCCCATAACCTATTGTGAATATTTGTTTAATAAATACATTTACAGTATTTAATAATAGTTTATTTATTAATAAATTTTATAATTAAGATATTATCTCTTAGATCCAAAAAGAACACTTTTTTCTACTTCGCCACACCTATTTCTTCCACAGATCAAAAACATTCGACATGACACAGACTCTGTTATATCATAATTACAATATATATATTATACATATTAACAATATTCTTTATTCATACATTAAATAATAAATAACTTTATAATAATGATTTCCCTACAGTTTCTTCTGCCCTATCATTTTTATTTATTGTATTTATTACTTCGACCATTTTGTTTAAAGTTCAAAGTTCCTCTTTCGACTCTCTATTTTCTATGAACCCCTTTATTGATAATAATACTTTTTCCACCAAGTTTTGATCTTTTGGTTCTTTTAATTTCTTTTTTGATTGTATCCGCGTTAATTAGTTCGATATTATGTTTATCATTATTTACTACATCCTGCTTATTTCTCACTTCACAATACATTTCTCGATATACAGTAGTTGTTACTTCTGTATTATTATTTTCTAAGCTCATTAAACTGGATAACCGTTGATAGGGAAATATTTTCTTGTGGCATTATTAACTCCTCCGTATTGCTAGATTCTTCTGCTATTGTTGAATGTTGTCTTTTTGTTCCCCCTTCTTTGTTAACATTCACCTGCATGGTTTGGTTGCTTCTAAATTCGTCTGTACTAATAAATATTCTAAAATTTTCATTTTTGTAAGTAATGATTAATGAATCTGGGATTTTATCATTTTCATATGTCGTTTCTTCGGGAAAAATATAGACTTGTCTCCTAAAACTAAATACGTGTTTAAATTCCTCCTCATGCATTCCTGCCTTGATGAAAGTCACGGGATATGTTATTTTTAATTGTAATTTGTCCAGTTTACCCCTTCTATCACATAGTGGGGTATTTTCCATCACTGAGTGTATAACAATGGCTTGATTACGATTGGGGAATAATTGTTTTTCGACAACTTTACTATACGATAGATTATGAGATAAATTACTTATTGGCCTCGTTGGGGGACATTGTGTTATTGTGTGTTATGATAAAAGGAACAAACTCACCGATTATGAATTACTGATACCGTGATAGTAGATTTGACGAAACCCTGCTTGTAAAACTATATCGTTGAACAGACGTTATTTATTAAACTACGATAATCGATAAGAAAACACCGTTTAAATAAACCGCACGTAATCTATAGCGTATCGAGTGACATTAGTTAATCTATTTTACCTGTAAATTAAGAATCCAAACTTTAAAATATTAATTTAAACTTTCACAATAAATACATATATCGCGTGAAACACTATTAAAATCTCCCATTAATTACGTTCGTAATTCGTTATGCTCGATTAATGTAATGAACTTTATGATTACGAGTTAATCCCAAAGCAGTAACGAATAGAGTGTATAATTTTATATATATATATATATATATATATATATATATATTCTATTTTCGTTTTAACAAGTTCACAGTAATTATCGAATCGATTATTTAAATTAATTTTTTTTCTGTTCACTGAACGTGTATTTTCGAATATTCAAACATAAATAATCAATAATAACTTGATTTATATTATTCGAATGTTAATTATAATAAATGACAGCGATGTAGATAACAGAGTTAGATGGTTCGATTACATTTTTGAGAATCGTAATTCTCCGCCCGCAAAAAGTGATTAATATGTAGTTCAGATATTTGTACTACATTATCGTTTATTTCTAGACTAAACCGTGAGAATACTGTATACTTAAACGAACTATTTAAATATTTTATGAATAGAAATAGTAAAAGTTTAATTTAATTAATAGTATTTCTTTGTTCCTTGCCTAGTTTGTTTCGTTTTAAGTCCTCTTATTTTTTTATGTGTATATAAATATGATTTTTCAGTATTCACAAATTAATTTATTTCGGGATGTACGAATTAGTTCAGTATTTAATGGACATTCTGGTCATAATTTTTCACGTTTAACGTCTAAAACTTATTATTTTTGCTAAAAAATTTTGTAATTATGCAGTTTTTCATTTTTTGCTAATCATTATTTTAAAGGAGTTCGTCATTGTGTCAATGGAAAAACATTCCATTAATGAGATAATAAATTTTGAAAGTGATACTATTTTCTATGTTTGTAGTGTTTTAGTTGTACAAGTATGCTATATTCTTTTTTGTTTATTTTTATGCTTTTTTTGTATCATTGTTTATATTCAACTCGGCTTAAATCAAAAACTGTTTATTTGAGTTCCCTTATGTGTGTGTGTGTGTATTTTACATTATTAAAATGTAATTATATCGTCCGAAGTTTGTTATATTTTATTTTTTAAGGCTTTCTCTAAACCATATGTGCCAATGTAATAAATAAAAATGTGCATGTAAACGTTAAACGTTATACATGAATACATTTGAGATATTTGAATTGTATTATTTACTTTTTTAGTGAAGTATTTTAACGTAAACTCGCGTTATTTGCTATTTTAAAATTTCACGGATAAAATAATATTAGAAACTAATTTATGTTTTTTAATGAAAATTGATTAAAAATTGTTTGAAATATGATTCCATGATCAACGTTAAACAATGATTCTTAAGCCTAGTAATTAAAAATGTATTTAATGACGTAAAATTTAACGAAACTAATTTTATGAATCATGAATTTTCGAATACAAATCAATGCCGCTCATAATAACATTGGAGAAAAGGTTAAACTTTTATTTTGTGTGTAAATTTTTAAGAATGGGTAAAAAAAATTGACAATATATCACATCATTACGTTATAAATATTGCTCTGCATACTGATTTGTAATGATTACTTGGAAAAAAATGTTTTCATTTCTCCGTCGAAATTGCAGACAACATAACGTTCGCTAAAAGTTACTATCAAATAATTATAATACACGACGTATTTTAACAATAATCCAATTATCAAAATGGCGATTAACTTGCATTATTTCAGCTATATCGCATTTGTTATTTAATATATAATGGGAAAAAAAGACAGAAACAGTGCGGTGATATTTAAATTCTAAATGAAACGGTCCAGAAAAAGACGTTTAGTTATTTAATATCTTAATGAATATTTTTAATTAATTATTGTCGTGTAAAAGGAGGAAAATGTTAATATTTTTAATTATATTTTAGTCGTTTATGAAATAAAAAAGTGTTCCGAAATTTATTTTAGAACCGTTGAAAAAATATAAATATATTATTGACGATATATATTTCCCATATTATCTCAAGACGTATAATTTGTAAACCGGGGTTTCATATCGTAGTAAATAAGTAAAAATTATTTTTTATAATGTAAACAATGACATTTTATATAATATATTATGAAACGTTTAATAATTATAACAGTAATAAGGTAGTTTGCGTGTAATTATAAGTTGTGAGAATTATTTATACCGCGTATTTGTATACGTATTTTTTATTACCTGAAAAAAATCTTTAATAATGTACATAAAATGCTTAAGAAACAGTTGTTATTTATTCAATGGCGTGTGACGTGATCTGGATGAAGTATTAAATTTTAAAGAATGAATAAATATTGAAGATTTTATCATTATTTTGCATTATTGTTTTTATTTGTTACAAATAATTTCGAATGTAAGAATTAGACTGACTAAATTTTTTATACTAAAAAAAAAAAAAAACAAAGCCGCATAAACATTTGGAATAATATGAAGTATTAAAAGCGACGCTAATTAAATGTGTTCTTATTATTTTAATTAAAATATTTTTTTATTATTTTTAGAATAAATGAAAGATAAGAACGATTTAATCATTTTTAAGTAATTAATTCACAAATTTGCATGTCCTTTTACTTATCGAACGAATTGATATGAAATAACAGAATACTATGAATTTATGTTTTACCATATATTCTTGATATTAGTGTCAACTTTAAACCAGTAAATGACACTAAACGAAACAAATCGATTTTCCTATAATGATATGCCCTATAAAATGCGTCGCTAATGTAAAATAAAAGTTATCTGCATGCTAAATGTTTTCGAACTGCAGGTAAAATTTGAAAAATTACACCGTTTTCTCTTTTTTTTTTTTTGCTTGTACGTGTTCGTGTAACCGTGTTTTTCTCTGTGTACATTCTTGAATATAAGTTAATTTAATTTTTATATAATTACGAAATCAGAAAATTCAACTATTTATCGTTTAAATTGCAAGTTTTTATACCAAAATATGTGTTTCATCAATATTTAATAATCATTTTTATTGTCGTGAACAGTTTTTCAGATATTGTTAGATACGGGGTACTGTGAACAATATTTAATATTATGTAAAATGTACAAATATATAAATTATAATAAAATACATAACTAAGGAATAAGTTTTTCATGTATTGTGGTCAGCATTATGTTTTGAAAACACACTAATAAAAGGTAAACATTAACTTTGTCGTATCAAACTATTAAATTATGCCAAGAATCACTTGTTTAAAGTATGTCCATGGAAACTGTTCATTCACCTAGTTGTTACAAGTAATGTTGACTTAAGATGTTTAGTATCAAAATCTCAGCTTCAACATATCTACAAACAATTTTTAGTATGTTGGGTACTCTAAATAATTTCTGTGAACCTTTCTTAAGTATGTTATTCATTCTTTAGTTGTATTTACCTTTCTTGTTCGTAAAACATTACAGATATCTGTTTACAATCGTTCCTATTCGATGTATTATAACTTCTTAATTCTAATTATGCATATTACCAATTACAAATTAATCATATTTATCATAAAAATACAATGGAAAAGTCACATATTCGAACTATCCGCACTAAGCACGTATTTCTTTTATTTTTGCCCTTCAACAAGTATTTCCGTCGATTCTTTATGCTAAATGTCTTGAAACATTACATATATTAAAAAAAAAAACTATTGTTAACTTTCTTCAAATCCTTGTGTCATTTAAAATTAAATTATAATCTGATCGTTCTCCTTTCTGAGCTATACATTAGAAATGTATTATATCGCTGTTATCTACAGTTAATTTTTTTAAATTTGTTTATGCTTCAGACTGTGATGAGGAAAATAAGCGACAATATTAGTGTTAATTGCTAAGAATTAATAAATAATAGAACACTTCTCCGTGTTCGTCGGTACATATGATTTGAATAGGTTACCTACATCACCATTACGGTACTTTATCCAACTACGTACATATAACTGTGTAATGGTATTAACTATGTGTCACATTTTGTGTACTCAATATATTTTACTTCACTTGAAATGTAAAAATTTATAGTAATTTTCTATAGTGTTCTGAACTAGGTGATTGATATATTGATCGCTTTTTTTTTAAGAATTCTTCCCTAAATTTGACAATCCATTAACATATGTTTTTTGCATAGTATGCTGCTTTGGTTTTTAAATATTTATTCTCGAGAAGTCGTCTAAAATATCGTAGTTAGTTGAAGTAAAAACCAGCTGAAGTTAAAACAGGTAAGCTGAATTGAGCTCTAAAATGGTACTACCAAATACATTCAGGATTGTCTAAGGTCGATGCGTTTGTTATTGGTTGAAAATGTGGAGAACCAGGGAGACTGGTAATTGTATACGTTTGCGCTATGCATGCTGAAACACTTTCAAAATAACACGTCGAAAAATGCCTTACTTGGTCATATAATGCATCATTACAATTTAAGAAATGACACCTTAAATTGAAACATTTAGAATTCGATTCGTGATTTTTAATAGTTATTATGATAATATATTTAATATTTCACTTAGTTTGCGATTCAAAATACAATTTTAATTTCGTATCTTTATTTATAAAAAAAAAAAAACAATATTAATTTGTTTTACATTACTTTTTTTCTGGACAATTATGCTTAATCAAAAATAGTTTGAAATGTCATCTGAATGTTATTCAACCGACATATGTTTAATGTGAATTCTTTTAAAAATGAGAAAAAATGTACTGAATCAGTAACGTTTTATTATCTGTAAATGAATATGTTATTAATTTGAATACATTTTATTTTCAAGCGGAATTCCCATGTTTTACAGTTGACATCAAAATTTCTACTCGAAAGAAATCCATTTCCAATGGTTTGGTAGAATACTTTAACCTATTATCACATATAATTTTAACATCAATAAACATACTGAGATAGTGTTATTTCGTGGGAGACAAAAGCTTTCGACATAACCGGGCACGACGGTATTATCTACTAAATGATTGCTACCAGGTTTCCAATTTATCTAATTAAACTGATTAATAGTTATTTAACTAGTAGATCATTTTATACTATTATAAATAATGCGAAATCAAGTAGCAAATCCTGTTCTGCCGGCGTACCTCAAGATTTCCCGCATATAAATAACATTGAGGTTATGTCTTATGCTCTGATGACACAGCGTTGTTCCGCAGTTCCTACAGGCCAAGTGCTATCAGCAATAGGTAACAATCCGGTGTTGATCGTGTAATTAAGTATTTTTCTAAATGGCAAATAATGCTTCCAAAACAAAAGCAATTTTTTTCATTCGTAGAAGACCCTTTTTTACCGATCAGACTTCACGTTAGTGGCGTTGATATAGAAAGGTCTGATCAGATACGCTCTCTTGCTGTGATTTTATACAAGAGGGCTAACCTTTACCAAGCATATTGACCATGCGTCATTGTAGACAAACAGAACAATCTGTTCAATCTACCCCATTTCCAACCGTGAATCTTAAATATTAATAATAAACTAATAATCTACAAATCAATCATTAGGCCTATTTTAACATGTTCTTACCCAGTTTGGTCTTCAATCCCAAATGCTAGTTTTAATAGACTGCAATTAGTCCAAAATCGATGTCTTAGATGTATCCATACTAAAATTTCATTTATGCATAGTGCTCTGCAGGTACCATGTGTAAAAGACTATATATTCTCAAACTATCCTAAAAAATTTTTCTCAGTTGTAAATAATTTAATTCCAGCCATAGGAAATTACGATGGAACTAAGTATTAGATATATTAAGTATAAGCATCGATGCATTAAACATAATTTATTCTTCTCATAACGTTACAATTTGTTTTCGTTTCCAGTACTTATGATATTACATATTCGTTATATAATTAAACTTATATTTATTATTTTTTAAATTAGCGCTTTTCATTTGTGATGGTTTCCATCAATGCATACCTTGTATAATTATTATTTATCAATTTGTATTATTATAGAATTTTTAATTTCATAAACGGAGAGGGCATTTGTTCCGGTACATTTATTAAATATTGTTATAACTTTTTAATATAATGTTAAATATACGCATTTTTACATTTAACCTGTCCTTGTTTTATATTTTACTTGGGAAGCGAATAAAGAACAAACATTGATTGAATTGAAAAAGAAAGTCGTTTTTACGGTTATTGTGGTTACTTATAAAAATAGTCTGCTGTAAACTTATTCATTTCACAAAGTTTTTAATTTCTGTAAATGAAGGAAGCGTAAGTTCTATTTTCCTACACGTTAAAATATATTAGTTTCAAAACATATCACACGGTCATAACGTAAAACTTGATAAACATAAAAATACCAAAAAAATAAAAATTGTGTTAACGTAAAAAATATAACAAAAATTATTATATTTTACATGTATATATGAAAATAAATAAAATTTTGAATTGATATAAAGTTAAGATTTAAAATTATATACAGCATAAACCGCCTATATAGAATGCTAACGATAACGAATGTTAACTGTTAAGACAAAGTTTCAAATTTACCGGTTTAATTATTTATTATTTCCTTCAGGGAGTTATGAACAAAGTAAATTAGTTAAATATATATACAATTTATGCAATTATTACACTATCGTGCAACTCGATTTATTCCTGTCGGTTCAATACGTAATTACAGTTGTTCCTATTTGTTAAATATTTATGCTGTAAAGGCAATGCGAACCTTAATATTATAATTTATCAGTATTAATCATTTACTTTCAATTTCGGTTAATGTAATTACAATAATGTGTGAGAATTGAATATTAACTTATGAAGTAGAAAATAGGAAGTATGCCAAGGGCGTATACTTATTGTTTTGTTTTACATATTAATAAAATATAAAAAACTCTTAATAATTAAACTAGCGTGTTATTTAAAATTAATGTTGACTAGATGAAGAAGTTTGTGTTAATTGAAATATGTTTTCAATATGTTTAAAAAAATTTACGGATTTAATAATATATATGTTCATTTGCGTCAAAAAACAGTTAATATGCGTAATATTTAATTCATACTGATCAACAGGCTACTGTAGTATATCGGATTTCATTCGGAATATTACGATTTAATTAACGTTTGTATATATTTAAACTATACGTTGTGTAGTATAATCTAACGTTCTAAACTGATCATTGACCAATACCGATTCTATTTTTTTATGAAAATTAAATATAAATACACTGTTACAGTTTTAGAAGAAATAGCATCTATCAAATAATTATATAGCGCTGGTAGGCAGACTTTATTCATACCAATTCAACTTATATAATTGAAAACATTAGACAAATTAAGTTCATTTGTATAATCTCTTTTACTGCTTAATCATGGTTGTTTTTTTGTGTGAGAAATATTGTTAGTACGATGTAAAAATTATAATTATAGTTGCTTATAATTGCGACGAGTTGTGCGCAAATAATTATTTCACTTTACATCGTTTTAAAAAGTATGTGCATTTGATTACAGTAACTAAACGTAACAATTTGAAATATTTGTTTTTCGAACGACATGAGTTCCAAAATGCAATCAGAAAATACTTCAGAAGTTTTGAAAGAGTAAGTTCAGCTTATTAAATAGGTATTGGTACTTAAAAGTTAACTGTAATTAAGAAGTATGCATTAATTTACTTAAATTAGAATTATGTTTAGAATACACGACATAATCATATGTAAAATAATATATTCGTGGATTAATCGTAAAATATTGTAAAAAATCGATGATTAAAGATATGGTTATTTTGGAAGTTAATAACAAATTAAACGACTAAAGTACGTAAAGAAAATACGAATATGCTTAACATAATACCGATAGGAAATTTATTTTGATAACAATACATTTGTATAAGTTATAAATATAAAAGAATATATTATAACATTTGTGTACCGGGAACACCCTAATATCACAGTAAGAATGAAAGAATAAAAGAAAACGTTAAATACTGCAGAAAAAAAGCATGTAGAAATCTGCGCGACTACAAAATAAAGTTTTCTAATTACAAATAATACGTGTTAATATAGAAATTTAAGTCTAAACGTGATTGGCAACATTGAATATATATTAGAATCAGGGAAACATTTAATAATTATTAATGTTGAAATTTACTTTGACTTTAATTATTTTCCGCGTCTTTATTAGGATAATATACGTGAACTCTATATGTAGAATTTTGATCGTTTCGTCCAAATAAACTTTACGTTTATTAAAAAATAATCCGGTGTATAGTTGATAATTTTTAATAAATTTTATTTATTTTATTTGTAAACGTTTATGAACATTTAATTTGTACTTAACACGGATTATGACATTTTTCTCTATTTGAATACCTTAGATTGTATAAATGTTCTCTAGTAATTACGAATTGATTAAATAATAGATTTTGTCGGATACGAAGATATTAATTTTGATAATTTAGTATCTCAGTTTTATTGTGACGTATTTAAATATCTATTAAAAAAAAAAAAAGTATTTCCGTAATACTTCCGCCTTGGTGATGCATAAATTGAACAAAATAAAATAAAAATACTTTTATATCGTGAATAGGGTGTGCTGTAGTTGCACTATTTATAAATATATTGCGATGCCGGTAGTTTTATTTCACTCCTTTTGATGTAAATAGTTACTGAAAAGATTTATATCGACCAGAATAAATTTGATTAGCGAATATATCTTATTAATTTCGATTTAATCGACCGGAATTATGACGTTTGTTACTATGTAGAACTGAAATAATTTTTATACTTTATTATTTGCTACACAGGCTTAATAATAATTGTAACAATCCGAAATTAAAGAAACAATCGTCCTCTGATTCGTATAAATTTATCACAGACGATCTAACGAATATTAGCCGATGCACCAGTTGTAAGTTAGAGTTCTGGCAAGGAGATCCTGATTGGGAAAGACGTCATATGAGATATCACAATGCACCGCCTGTTTTGAGATACAAGGTATCAAATTTTATTATGATGATTCGCAATTATTTTTCAAAATGTCAGATTTTCACGACGTTTGACGTAGGTGTAATTAAGGTTTATAATTTTAATATTATACGTTTTAATAGTTGTACGCTTCAGACATATACTAGCCTTATATAGTGCGCAAATAAAACGAAACTACTAATAAAATGTAGGAAAGAGAATTTAAAAAAAAACAAAACAAAAAAAAAAAACGATGCTACTTATTATTATTTTGAAAACATTTATATATCGATGTCTGTTTACGTAGATAAATACTAAAATAAATATTTACTGGTTTCTGTTGATAACGACTTAAATAATTCTAAATGTTGTAGTTTTAGTCTTACAATTTTACTACAAATCAAAAATTTTTTTTCAAACTCAAAAAAGGAAGTAAATAATAACAATAATATGCTGAAATTCTTTACTTTTTAAATAATTTTAACACGTTATTTTTATATATATTGTAAATTTTCTTTGAAACCATATCATGCAATTTAAAAATCGAATATTGTGAGAGTAGAAACCTGCGTACGCTGTATGAAGTCTGAAAATTTGGTATATAATTAAAAGTAGATTATTACGTAGTGGTTAAGGACATAATTGATCCCTATATTTTGAACAACGGCTATAAATATCGAATAAATTTGTGCGAATTCCTGTTTTCGATGAATTTACCGTGTAAATTTTAATGTTCGTCGCCAACATGAATTTTAATATTTATGCGACTTCGTCAATATTCGAACCAATCCAAATTATTTCTGTTTGTTCATATTACATGCTTAAGCAAAAAAAAAATTATTCGTTATTGGTGTTGGTGGATTAAAATAGACTATATATATCTTCGTAACTCTTGAGCTATATGTCGTGTAACTGTTATAAGAGCTTTCTGGAAACCGAAATCCGATGTGTGCGTAATCGCCGTTTATAAAGAACTAGAAGATAGATTAGTGCTGAATGTGTCTGAATACACACACACAACTAATTGTTTCATTGATATATAAAACCGTACTCTCTGACATAGGAATAAATCTCATCTCGCGTTATTATAAAAAGTACAAAATTATAATTGGGCTATATTTTTCACCCGCAGACGTCTCCTGCAATTATAATTAATTCCACCGTTCGAAACATGTTCGTTACCCCAGGGTAATCTACGATAAATTTTTCCGAACATGTTAATCATGTTACAGTGAAACACGCATATTTTCCACATCCATTATTTAACTGAAAATCATTTCTTAATGCTAATAATAAATTAATTCCGTATAAAATACTTATTCGTTCCGTAATTATGTTGTCCAGCTTGGAATTTTGTTTCGAATAACAATTTCAACAAATCACAACAATTATTACAAAACCCGTTTGATGTTTACTAAATTTTCCTAAATACTATAGAATCATCGATATGCATATTACCGTACATGTGCCTTCTATTCAGGATTGTATAACGCCGTAAGTGCTTGGATAATTGCTTAGTCTGTGATAATCATTTGTGTTAAAAAGATTCGTGAATAGACTTTTAAAATGCAAATTATTTTACCCGTAATTATTGTTATTATTATTATTATTTGCGTAGATTAAAACGGTTTATTTAAAAGTTCGCTTGGAATCACATTTCTTACTTAAATTTTGGAATCCCACAGGGCAGTGTTCTTGGACCCCCTGGTATACAATCTTTAGACAGCAGATTATCTGCTCAGCTAGTAACATTTGCCGATGATAGTGTGATAATCGTATCAATTACGAAATTGCAGAATAATGTAGATCAGGTTCAACAGTGGAAACTTATTATTGATTCAGATAAGTCGTCGCACATCACATTTTCCAACTGAAAACCGCACAGCAAACGGGTGCTAATCTACAATAAAGCGATTCCAAGGACCAATGAAGTGAAATATTTAGGAGTACGATCAACGACTGACAGGGAGGTCGCATATCAAAAAGAAAAGAAACGAATTCAACATCCGGATGAAGCAACTTTATTAGCTATTACCACTACAAATTGTCGCGACAGAATCGTCCGTTAATATATAAAACCGTACTACATCCAGTACGGTCCTACGCAGCGCAACTAAAGACGTCGAACAAACTGATTATTCAGCTGGTAGTCGAACTTTCACACATAGAACCGTCAAGACTCAAACTAAAATGAGAAACTTAATCCTGTATTCTTTTTAAGGCGACGCATCATTGGATACCCCTCCTACACGTGATTATATATACTTTACGACGTCATTTATTAGATAGGCTCGGCTAGTTATAAATTAGCAAATATAAAAAAAAACTTTAAATTATCGTTTTTTTTTCATTATAAATAAAGAACTGGAAAAAGGAAATCGTCGTTGGTATCAGCGGCAATGACAGAATTATTTTGGTGGAATCGTCGCATCCTAAAACTCACGTTCGTAAAGTTATGGACATATTAAAGCTCGCAGAAGGTGAAATAGGTTCGTGTTACGCGTTCAGTTGCACATGGAAGGTAACTATTTCTTCGGTAACATATTTATCATTATAATATAGATACTTGTTCCGATACAATCATGTATAATCGTGATAATGATGATGTCGTATGTCTGCGGGTAGCTTAAATGTATGCAAATTCTGTAACTATGCTATGGTCGTGCTTGATAGTGGTCGAATATCCTCCTATCCAGCTCGAAGGCTCTGAGTGAGCATTCGTTCGGGATATGATCTATTGTCTGGTTTCCTTGTTGGCAATCACAGATCAGATATGAAACTAACTTTGCGAGAGTATGACCACTACGTCCATGGCCCGTACTAATACGATTCAAGCGCATCCAGCTTTTTCGTCCTAGGCCAAAGTTGCCTGTCATCCGGTATGCTATCATTCTGGTTCTATCTGCGTTCTTTTGGTTTCATTTTTTCTTCTAGTCTGCGACTGTATTAAAACCCTTTGCTAAAAGCTTTGTAGCTAATCTGTGAGCTGGCTTTCTCGATTTTAGTCTTTCTGGCCCTTCCAGATCTTCATGCATTGGTGAAGAACTATTACAATCGTTGTTCTTATTAGTAGTAATTATTAAATGTAGCATAATTATATCTGTTTCTATTCGGAGCGTATTATTTACTTAAATAAATATGGAGTCAAATAAGACGCTGCGATAAAATTTTATGTTAGAATTATCTGTTGATTACGAAAATTTGACTAAAAATCGATTTTGTCGAAATTATTTCGAACGTAGCTAACAACACTTAATAAGAGGCGTTATTATATATATATATATATGTATATTTTTATTAATCTAAATTAACGTGCCGATGCAGCAACTAAGGCTAGAAGTACGAAAGGGGGGAAGTTAAATCAAGGAGTAGTGGTGGGACATGCGTGAGAACGTGATTAGGTTAGTAAGAGAGTATTCATCTTTGAAGAGAAGAGGAAGCGAGGAGGAAAGTTTGAGAGACAATCTGAGTAAGGAGTACAAAGGACAGTCAATGAAGATACAGATGGAAAGCGTGACGCTACACAAAAAAAAGCTTAATGTAAAACTGGAAAAATTGTACTGATTCCCTGGTCATAGAGATGAACCGTTCTTAAAAAACAAGTTGGTTATTTACAAAATTGTATTAAGACCAAGTTTTATTTATGCTGATCAATTCTAGGGATGTTCAAAGAAATCCAACGTTAAAAAAAAACTTTACGGACTAATTTACCGGATGCCGTAGTATGTTTAACAACATGATAATAAACTCAAAATAGATACAGTTCGATAAACGATGAATCATGTGCGTCACGCCTTTCAGGTCACGAAAAAGAACTGATCTCGGAACTTGAACATGTTCCTACGATAAGGATGCTTAAAAGGATGAAGCCAACGAACATACTAGTAAGTTAGTAGAGAGTTCGTCATAGTATAGCGAGCAGTAGGAAATACATTGCAAGATATAGTTCACCATGTGCGTATACATTTAGAAACCTCTTGTTAGATGCATATATATATAAAACTATATTTACATGTGTATTACTTTTTGCAACGCTGTTACTTGCTTTGTATACTTTATTTGTTGTGTGTTAATATTATTTATTAATTTTTTAAATCGAGTAGGTATTTTTGTATATACGTGATGACTTAATTTCCGCTATCCTCATCGGAGAACCTGCCACTTTTGGTTATCGAGTGAAGAAAAACGACGATAATTGGTCGCGAAGTGAAGCTTCGTATAAAGTATTATGTGGAATTAATCGTATTTGGACGTATTCGGTCGATCGAAAAAATGGAATTGCCACCAAATTAATAAATTGTTTAAGGTAAAAGTAATTTTTATATATATATATAATTATAATAATTATTATTATTCTATCTCCCTTGTTGCCGAGTGTGAGCGCTAAAACTGTTATTTATGTTTATGCCGAAAATGGTATACCAAGGATACGATGTTTTGCCTGAAAACTGCATAGGTGGCAGACTATCTGCTATTGTTGATCCCTTGCAATCGGGTTCTGGTTGACCAGCTGGTTTTCCTCTTGTTTTGAGACGTAACCTTCTGCGCTGGTATTATACTATCTAGGATAGATCTCTGTTTATTTCTGTTTTGGCATTCACTTCCTAATCAGTTTTTCTCGAGTTTATTACTACGGTTTTCAGATCATTAGCCAGTACATCCTTGTAGAGCAGTTTCGGTATTCCAACATGTCTTTTTCCACTTCCTAGAACATCGTATAGCATTTTCTTTTGTACGCGGACACCACGCATTGGCAAAACATGACCGACCCATTTCGTACGTTTTTAAGTCAGCATTAGCGCAATAGATTTAACTGTTACTAGAGCTAAAACGTTTTCGTTTGACATGAAGTGTTTCCAGCTTATTATTTCAGTATTCTAATCGTGCCCAGATAGCTTTTTAAGGTGTTTTCTCATAATGGGCCAAGTTTCGTTTCCATACATCATGGCGTTATAATAGCTTTATATATCGCTAATTTTGTTTTTGAAAACTCTCTGAGATAATTTGCTTTATGCTGCATTAACATTTCTAATTCTACAGGTAATTTCGTCGTCCAAATTTGCATCCCTATTGACATAGCTTCCAATGTATTTAGAAGAGCTCACATTACACAGCTTATTATCCCCAATGTATAAATCAGTAGTAACAGCGGCATTTACATTTATCAGTAGAATCTCCATTTTTTTTTTTAGACTTTATTTCCAAGTCGAATAGGGTAGCCTTTTCACATAATAAAGGGCGTATTTCAAGCTTTCAGGTGTAAATGTTTTAGTCGTTTTTTTTTTTTTTTTTTTTTTAAGAAATTAAATGTCAAATTATATAATCCACCATCGAGTGTGAATTACCTTATGTGAAAATTTAACAGTATTGACGCAAGTACGTAACACTGCTTAAAAAGGACTTGAGGTTCCAGTATCAGAAATAACAGACGCTTTCATATTGCCGTGGCGGGCCATCCAATGCTTTCCAAACTCAGCAATAATACGTCCCTATTAACCGAGTCAAATGTTTTTTTTTAACATCTAAAAATGCGACGTATAAATTTACATTTTGCTTTCTTCTCACTTTTTCTAATCAGTCGTGCTTCTTCGTTGTTGAAAGCCGCACTGCTGACCTGGCAAATATGAATCTAAATACGTTTGCACTATATATATATATATATATATATATATATATATATATATATATATATATATATATATATATATATAATCAATTATGGTGTACAAAATTTAACGTTGAAATGTTCGTTTTGTTGTTATATTTTATTCAGGAAGAATTTCGTTTACGGGAAAATTTTAACGAATAGTGATATAGCATTTTCAGTAACGAACGAAATTGGTCACTTATTTTGTCGCGCATACTGTAAGAATGAAAACTATCTCGTTTATACCGGGTCGCAAACAAAATAGAAATATAATTTTGATTTCTTGATGCGAACTTAAAACTGGCGTTGTTGTACTTCTTAATCATTCAGCCACTTAAAAAATAAAAAACAATTTTTACATGTACTTATAAAAATGTATATAAATTAATAAAGTATAAATTTATTTACTACTGTAACTTGATGCATTTTATAAAATAAACGTTTGTTGTCGAATTCATTTAACGGTGTAAGTTTGACCACGTCGATGAATATTCGCATAATTAATAAGCGCTTATTATGATTAAATATTCGTAGGAATATTTTTTGAATTTTTTAGGTTTTTTTTTTTTTTGTGCGTGCGCAATATTTTTTTTTTTATATATGACATAAGTTTTAAGATATTTTTAGATGTAAGTGCCGATTGTTGGACTAGTTAATTCGTTTAACAAAATGAAAACTGACGCGAAAAACTCATGTATAAAATAAAGAAATTTTATTACTCTAGATTATATGAATTATTTTTAACGATATTGGTCAAAAATAATTCCAGGACTAGTATGGCGTACATTTTTATTCTCAGTTCATTAAATACCGCCGGTACGAGTTCAATAGAACTATATGTGCATCGCATGCCGTCGAGAAAAATTTATCTAATCCGGGTGTTATTAATTTTTAGTCAGATATTTCTTAGGAAATAATAAACATATAACGAATAAAAAGTTATACTGTCACTACTCTTTCGTATCTTTAATCCAAATGGGAAATATTAATAGACTTGTCGGAGTTAATATGATTGGAATAAGGATAGCGAATATAAGCTACGCGAATGATCAGCTATATTTGGCTGAGCCGAAGGAAAATTTGCAAAAAAAAAAAAAAAAAACGAATAAGAAATTAGGAATGAAAATAAACGTTAAAAACCAAAAGTTATGAGAATAACAAAAAATATACCACCGGTAGGAATATATATGTAGATAGAGAAAAAATCGAACAAGTAAGCAGGTATAAGTTATTCGGGAAATCGTGGAAAAGGGGAAAGATGAAGAAATGAATTTAATAACACGGAACGAGTATTTAAAGATAGAAAATTAAACCTTCGCTAAAGTTGAAAATTCTTCGCTGCTTTATGTTTTTTTATTTTTTTTATGCTCGCAATCTGCCTATCTGAGGCAATAAGCGGCGAAGATAGCATTTAACAAATATATTTATTTAGTGGAACGTGTGCCAGCGGCCACAGCTCCTTATTTTATAACAGAACTACTTTTTATGGGTGTTATAGCGTATTAATGATATTACGCCTTTTTAAGCGTACGAATTCCGAACGATTTATTGTCAGGTTCTGCGCCAGATGGCTAACATGGTTTTCTAACCGTTGAATGTATCGTTCCTTACGGTTGTAAATCGCATCTTTAATTGATGGTATTTGTCGATCTTTTCGTATATCCTCGTTGCTCACGAACCATGGCACTCCGACTATTGTACGCAATATCTTATCTTGAGCTGACCGTATGAGATGCTCGAGTTGCTTGCTGAACTCCAAAGTTCTATTCCGTAAGACCAAATAGGTCTTAGGATCGCCTTATATAGCAAGACTTTACTTTCAATTGGAAGTCTGTAAGTTTTCCCTATTAACCAGTACATGCTGGAAAATTTTATAGACAATTGTTTTTTTTTTTTTTTGCAGTAATATGTTTTCTCCAGATCTATTTGTTATCCAAATGCATACCGAGGTATTTCACACTATCCGCGGAGGGGATTGTAACCCCCACTGAGCGTTATTTCTGGATAATTTGTACAATTCCTTTTTAATGTGAACACAACATGCGAGCATTTCGTTTCATTGACTTTGACTTTCTAATAAGTAAGCCATGCTTCAAGTTCCTTTAGATGACTCTGTAATTGATTCGTTGCTGTCACACGATGGTCAAAGTCAGCAGACAATATAACGGTATCATCAGCAAACATGGCTGTAGTTGTGTTAGCATTTGTCGGCAAATCTGAAGAGAATATTTCATACAGCACCGGTCCAAGTACACTGCCCTGGGATACGCCAGATTTAATCGGATAGATGTTTGAAACTGCCTCGTTGATAGTAAAATGAAAGTATCTTTCCGAGAGGTAAGATTTTAATAATAGATAATAAGGAACCGGTAATTTGCATTTTATTTTAAAAAGTAGGCCATCGTGCCACACTTTAATGCTTTTTCAATGTCCAGAAACACCGCGGGACAAAATTTCTTTTCTTCAAAACTTCTGCGAATAAGATCAACAACCCTGCGAACCTGTTCTATGGTATACTGTGCTGATCTCTAAAACCGAATTGAAACTGCGGTATTATATTGTTAGCAGTCAAAATAGGTTTCAATCTTCTTAACAGTAATTTTTCAAAAATTTTTGTGGATATGCTTCGGAAACCCTATTATCGAAAGTCAACAAAAAGAAAATTACTGCTTTTTACAAAAAGATGTACCGAATATCGTAGAAGGAAAAAAATAACGAATTTAGAAGTACTAAACGAATGCAAATATCAAACCTGCTAAATATGATTGAAGAATCAAAAAAAAACAAGTACATTTGTCATAATATCTGAGATGTTGGAAAATACCACGAGGAAGGAGACGCGTACAAATATACACATAGAATAGTGGGAATGAGTTGCTTAAATGATAAAAGGAGCTAGACTAATACAAATGTGTAGAAAACGGCGATCCAACCTCCCCTGAATAGGAGATGGGAAATTATTAGGTTTTTTTTTTACGTTATCTTTCAACGGATTTTCATCTGTCGAGGATAATTATGGGTTGTCTAACTAGTTTTTTACGAATAATTCGATATTCTTATATAATAGCATTTTTAATTATAAACAAGTTTAACTGAACTATTTCACGCGTAATATTAATAAATGAGGACTTTACTATAAAATGAATCAATATATTAAATAAAAACTTACGCTACTGTTTATTAATAATGACATTGTAACAACAATTTAATAAGATTAAATAATTGAACTAAAAAAAAAATAAAGGTCATCTGCATAAGAAATGGTTTTACAGATTGAGTTATTATAACTGGAACGCAATCTATTTATTACTAACGAACGTGTCAGCGGTGGATTTCTGAGCGACGCCAAAAGTTTAGGTAAACCTTCATTTAAAACTATTAATAGTGAAAGAAGCATACTTGTCCGTAAGATAACTAATAAGATTTATTAAATGAAGATTAATACTTTTACATTTACAGCGGTGATGCAGGACAACGGTTGTTCAAAAATCCATTTATATTAAGGCGGGTAAGAACTTAGAAGCCTACAAAATTAATGGTATTCATAATTATAGAGATTAGATTATAGATAACTCTGTCAGGAAAAAAAATATTTCTTAAATTGATTTCTTTTAAAAGTTATTCATTGATCGTTTTTTCAAAACCATTTCCTAAGGAGAATTAAACAAGTGATGTAAATCTATAACTGACAAATCAACCTTCCCACGCTTGGAAATTAGCTTGATATCTGTCAATTTCTAACAAGCTGAAAGCATTTGTTAATTACACTAATTAGTATTAAGAAATTTTAAACTCCCCAACACACTTCATCTCGTTAGTTATGAACACTCTGAAAAGCATATTCGACGTCAAAAATTGATTTTACGTTAAACATCGACATTTATGAAATAAAAAACCTTAATAGTTACTTTTTTTATTGCGCCGAGATAAAATTGTTAATTTCACAATAATGAATTCACATTCTGATCAAAAGTCGATTTAAATTTTTGTTTTAATAATTCAAAATTCACTATTTGGGACATTCATTCAATTTATTATTTATAACTATAGTCGGTGTAAACTAAAATGTATGCATTCATGTCAAAATAGTGTATCACAAGCTGCCTTCGTAACAAATAATTAAAACCTTCCTGTGTTACTTATATCCTTAGAAACACCAGTTGGAATTAAAATTTGTCATAATCTCGAAAAGAATATTAACTGGGGCAATAAATAGAATTTTACTATAATAGATATACAAGCTTAAGTAACAAATTCCATAAATATTTTCTATTAATTTCAATTCTGTAAAAATCGGTGGACAATTGCAATTATTTCGTGTACATCTTTATTTAAAATCGGCTGAATATTTTTTTTTTCCGTTACAAACTTAATATTAAATAAGTAACTCTATTAATAAAATGATACAACCTAAGTTACGTATCTTGTGAGGTGATATAAACGAGTGTGAAGAAATTAACCGAATGATTAAAACTTCTTTTAAATCTAATTATTGATTATAAGACTAAATCTCGCGGTTTACTACGCTTAAGGCGTCTAATATTTAATTTAGTATCTAGAAGTTTAACGGCTTCCATATTGACATGCCGAAACAGCCGCTTCTCGTGCCGTTTGGAAAAATCTTTAATGACATCGTCGACGAACGTTATCCGAAGATCGTGGTGAATGTCATCATTACGCGAGAACCGGTAAACGTCGACAATTTCACGCAAGATGACATCCTGTCTAGTCTGAATCTTGTTGCGATTTGTGGCCATATCCCCGTAGTTGAAGACCATACGTACAAATTGGCTTTATAACCTAATAGGATAATAGCCGATTACACGATAGATCTAATGCAGAATTTCTACCGATGAATCAATATAATTCACGCGTTTTTACCTTGATTTATTTAACTTTCATTCTGATGTGGATTCCCAAGTGAGGCGCTTATCTAAATGCATTCGTAGGTATTTCAGCTTGAGGTAAAACTAGATCACCCAATTATACTTTGTGCTGTGCATTAATTTTACGATAGACGTAAATTGACATGAATTGATTTCGCTTCATTAAGTTTAATCTTCCATTCGATTGTCCATTTTCGGATACGGTTAAGCGCACGTTGAAGTTTCGCGATAGTTTCCACCGGATTATCGCTAACGGAAAATACTGCGGTATCGTCGGCAAAAATCGGCTGAATATAAGAAACTTTATCTGATAAATACTACACTAAATTTACCTAAGCTTATCGGCTAGTACATTTTATTGCACATACACCCTAACGTGTTCATCATTTTAATCAAGAATCTCCAAGTGTAAATACCTTCTGGAATCCCATCAAGTTATGCAGCTTGTCAGCAAGGTCCTACAAATTAACACATGTCTACCATTTATTCGTTAAAAATTAAAAAAAAAAAATACTATAACAAATTCGAATCATACATAGCTATCGCGAATCTTACAAACAACAATAATAAGTCAAAAATATCGCACTACTTAACTTTACATTCATTTCTCTGACCTAATTACCATACACTTAATTTAATTAATTATAATATATTCGAATTATTTAGCGTTAAGTTTAAAATCTACGAATGGGGATTGATGGAAGTATTTTGTGTTTTAATTTATTCTTATTATAAAAGTACTGGTTTAGTGAATTTTGAAAAATATTTAATATTTTTGTCCCACTTTAAAGGGGCCAATCATATTTTTGCCTCGAGCACTTACGCGAGAAAATATTTAAAAATGAATGTTTATGGATATTATAAACCAAACAAAATATAACACCGTTTAATCACTAAAAGTTTTTTATTGCGAAGCTTTTCGACAATTACGTCATTTTTAAGCACGCACAAATAAATATTATGTATAAATATTACATAATATTTATTTGTGCGTGCTTAAAAATGACGTAATTGTCGAAAAGCTTCGCAATGAAAAACTTTTAGTGATTAAACGGTGTTATATTTTGTTTGGTTTATAATTAATAAAGTCACTATTCTCCAATACATTCAAAATTTTATGAATATTAATTCTTTTAATGTTCTAAGAAATTTGCATGTTTATTTTATATAAATTGAAACAATAATTTATTATCGAAAATTCTATATTTTAATAAATTTAGCTACATACATAACAGATATCATTAGTTCAGATTCTTTTTAGATATAGTAATAGCTTTAAAACTTTTTATTAACTGGTTTTGTTACTGCATGGCTTGCATAAAATAGTAATTTTGTAAATAGCGTTAATTATTATAAATATTTATTACTAACAATCTTAACGAAGAAATCGGAGATAACTGATTCCTTAAATACCTACCGTGAATACAATAGCCCCATATTAATTAAGTGCTCAACAAAAAAATACGTATATACCTACATTAAATCTTTACTTTCTACAAGTAATTTTAAAATTTATTTACCCTTGTTCTATTTTTTTTTCATGAAAATTGAAATACAATATACCTAATTAATGTACACTATTTACACAAATTTATGTGTAATATTTTCAGGCTAATGAAAAAATATAGGCAGCTATATAATTGTTAAATTCTCGTATTTTACTAAACTAGCACTTGCGTAAATCTGAACACATAATTTAAAACAATAAACAGAAAGTTTAATAGATCTTACAATTTCGACAAAAATTTATAAGATTGTGAGGAGCTATTTTATATTTACTTTCATAATTGCAGTAAAAACGAGTTCATTTCAAAATTACAACGTAATTAATCTACGTCAATTTATGTATTTTTTGTCCCTAGAAAAGTTTAATATAATCTTCAATTTAACGTAAACGTGCAAAATATTAACTTATCTTAATATCGAATAAGTTACAAAAAAATAATGGTTTTAATAGCTAATTACCGAGGGCCAGTTTACGATTCAAGATACTTTGCTTCAAATATGTTCCGCAATTCGTTTCACACGTCCTAAATTTAAAAGAAAACACGCAAATTTGAAAATATAAAACGTAGATAATGAATTTGTATTTTCATCTTAAACATAAGATATTAAACATAAAACAGATAACGAACTCGTATCTTAGACATAACATATTATTTAATACATGTATCGAAATATAATACGAAAATGTATTCATGCTGAACTTTTGTTTTTGATCCACATGTGTAACATAAAATATTTATATTAAATGAAAGCATGTTTATATTTGTTAGGTAATCACAAATTCTTCTCCTAATATATTCAACTATCTTTAAGACTAAACATTTTTATTTTTTCAAAGTATTCCAAAAAGTTAAAATTTTTCAGAAATGTTAAAATGGCTATTTTCAACGAACAATGATAATTAAATGCAAGTAAGGAGAAAACAGACAAATATACAGACAAATGCACATTTGTTATAAACGACTTTTTGAATACAATACATTTTTAAAAGGTTAATAATCGTTATAAATGGCACTTAAAATAATGCAATAAAAATAAAACTAACCAGATTATAGGTATCAGTTTTAAACGATCAATATACTTCCCTACAAGGGTAATAAAATTGAGAACGTCTTTATTTTTCAACTGCAGCTTCTTGCAATTGTGGCGAGTACATCATTCTTGAAAATACCGAAATATTGAATGAGGAATTTCAAATTAAACATACACCACAAGTATCACAAATTAGTAATTAATAAATCCTTTACGTCTTGAAAAAATATACATAAGTATAAAATAATTATTTTACAAGTATAAATAGGACGATAAACAAAACATTTTACCTATAAAAATAAAATTTACAACATTTAACTGAACTGAACAATGAAGCGCTTTGTTGAACAATGCAGATATGCAGAATGACCATTAAAAAATTCCCGGTTAACAAACTTTTATCATACACACGACACTTAAAATTAAATAAAGAAATTATTTACAGATTACAGGATAATTTAAAAATTGGTGGTTAATAAAAATATTATCCGGAATTATTTTTTAATATATATCTTCTTAAAAATTGAACATATATCAACACTTAGCATTATATTACAATGAATACCATTACAAGCAACAATTAGATTTTTATTTAGTACATGTATTCTGACGATAAAACTGAAAACATTCTTCGTTTCCAGATAAGTGATTATGAGAAATTATATAGCGTGCATAAAATTCAAGATATGATTATAGAAAATTAAAAATATTAAATGCAGTAACAAATGAAAAAGTGATTGTAGTATTCAGAAGGAAATACACTGTTCTTACATAGTTCAATTTTAATATGAAAGTTTTTATATCCGAATCTATATGGTTGTTCATTTTGAAATAATTTATTAGCTAAAACTAATACTATATCGGCACTTCTAAGGAACATGAAGTAAAACTTTATCAAAGTTAATACATTAATTTCTTACCATTCAAAATGCAACCTAAAAATATGTACTTACTATCTATTCTGCGTTTTTAAATTAACTGAAACTAAGTAGAATCTAATCTAGATTTACTGTCCTTTAAAAAGGTTTCCTGTATTCTTTCTTTTTATTTTCTGTTCGCTTCAATATATTTTCCCTTCCTGCTTTGAATATATGTTTTTTAAATTATAAAATTAATTAAAAAATAACTGAATAAATAGCTGATAAACAAGAGCGGGTAAAATATGAATAATATAAATCCTCACTAGTAATTTTGGTCTTCTATTTTATTATACTTATATTTATTCATAGAATTTATAAAAGTTTTGGACAAAAAATTAAACTAACTTTGGAGAAAGAAGAAGAATCATATTTACACAATTATTTATTCCAACAAAACACTTAAAATTATGTGTCGTAATAAGCGTCATAAAAATGGTGATTTATATTTACACCTGCATTACGATCAGAAGCTCTACTAATAGACCCAAAGTACAAGATCACGTTGGAAGTGTCTTCTAGATCTATTCTTTCAATCTACCAAATGTTCTGTCAATCCTCATGGTCGAGTAGATGGCTTTACTTTTATGTTTGTTGCGAATTTTGGAACTGCGATACCAGTACATTGTAATATCTGACTCAGTTTCGGCGTTGAATATATATATTGAAAAGATAAACTGAATTGCTTTGATGGTGCACTATATTATACTGCACAGTGTTTTAGAATGAAGTAAACGAAGCACCAAAATTACTTTCATCCGAATTCCGAGTCATCAAATGATAGGTGTCCACGGCAACATACATCATATCGAAAACCAATTCATTCCTATTTATCAATATTTCTAGGGTAGGACATGCGAATCGTTAAGGTCAAAAGATAATGATTTCGTGAAATGAGTTTATTCACGACCGACCAAAAACTTTTATAGAAATATATGTAAAACTTGGTAGTTAAGTATTGACGATATCTGTACAGCCGTTAACAAGATCTACTTTGTATGATTACACATTCGTATCAACTGAACAATAAACTACAATATAAATGCAAGATCTATCGAGCGCTACTAATGATTTATCACATTGTGTTAACCTATTGGAGATATTTTCAGCGTCGAAATATTTATTTGGACACATCTATTCCAAATGTACCTGGTAACTGTACATATAGTGTAATAACCGTTAAGTATTAATTAGCTGCTCATTAAAGCAAACACAGATAAACCTGTGATTTTGAATTTTTTGGTATTTAATTAAATTATATGTCTAGTCGAACAAGACTGGAGTAATTTATAATAGTATAAGTAGTATTATACTCTTATATACGTGAACTTATTGGTAACTACTTATGCAAATTTTCTATTAAAATGGGGGAAATTTTTACATCTTACGCTGAACTTTGTGAATACAATAATTCACAAATTTTGTAAAGGTTAATTTTGTATCTAAAGGAATATTTGAATGAATAAACTCGTCTTTCTTTCGATGAAATTGTTTTTAATTCCAAATTGTTTTTTTTTATAATTAGTGTACGTTTAGAAAATATAATTGTTTCTATTTGTTTATGTTAGTATTAATTATCTATTTTTTAAAGTGTATAATGAAAGTGATAATGTTACAAATTAAACAATCTGAAGAAATAATGATGGAATCTAAATGATGTTTGAACTAAAAGTGAAACTTATTTTTCAAGTTTTGGTTATTATGCATTTTAAATTATATTACTTTTTTTTGTTATTCTAAAATCATTTTACTGCGCAAATTATAGAGTTTTGGGATTTAATTAATATTTATATATAATTATTTTTGAAATATCGATTAACATGGCTGTGTTTTAATAATTTTTCTGTGGAGTTTGTTCAAAAAATTGTTGGTGTTTAAAATTGACAAAAAATATGGCGTCTGTTTTGCGATTGGGGGCTTGGCAGTTTTAGAATGTACTATATATATATATAAATGTGAAGACCTTTATTTTACGGTTAGTAGATACAAAATAATATCTAGAAATATTGTAATTTCAAATAGTTCATAATACGTGTTGTAATGTACCTTCTTATTTATAAGGAAAATTATTATTCCTAATCTGTTTAATAATAATGGTATTACAAATATTATTTTAACAAGGTTCTCTAAATTAAACACATGTACGTATAGGGTTCTTAATTTATATACCTATGAGATATTGAGATTGTAAATTAAAGTTATGCATAATCATGATTTTAATATTTAAAAATCGAATTAATGTTTGTATATCAAAATTATTATAAAGATGCATTTTAGTTACTTTAGTGCTTAACTGCACGAGCTAATTTTTTTTAATGTCTTGGAATACGCCAGAAACAATTTGATTAATATGTGTAAGAAAATATAAATGTAAATGAGTTTGCAATATATTTAAATTTTGCAAGGAATATCGATAGAGAAAGTGTACTGTTTAGAGCAAGAGAAAAATATTGACATATTTGTAGCATAGCGGTAAAGTTTTCAGTTTGTGAAAATATGACACAGTGTTTTTGATCTCAACAGTATTAATTTTTTATTTTTTTTTTAAACTACTGTTGATTAATTTCACTGTATATTGTTGATGAAAATATGATCGTTCAAAATTACTACGACTACTTTAGTATTTATTTTATGATCAAAATTAAATTATCAGTTACATTTTTTTATGCTTTATAAGTGTAGGTTCTTATTTAAGTCATGGTTCTTAAAATTAACATTCATATACCAAAATTTAAATATATTTTCGATTTGTTATTGTTTGTATTTAAGGGAAACGTCATTTTTAGCTGTTATTGTATTTTGAAATAGTATTAGAAACTTTGTTATAATTATATTTCTTTCCATATATTTTACTTTTTTCTATTTGATGTTGTGGTTACTTCGGTTTGTGTGTTATATGGATGGTTGTTCCATGTTCTTTTATAAAATATAAACAGATACTGTGATTGAATGATAAGCACATTAAATGTGTATTCATGCATACTATTCTTGTATTTTGTTCATTGTTTAGTTGTTAATATTGACACAGTCACTGTCAGATTGTTTTAAGTATCTATTCTTCATTTTATACTTATAAATTATATTTTGTTTTTATTTTTTAAATTTTTATTTTTACTTTAATTTAAATATCACTTGATAATGGCGTAATTGCCGAAAAGTTTTGTAAATTTTTCAAGAAAATAAACGTGTAGTGATTTTAACTAATTTTTGTAATTAAATTTAAAAAAAAATAATAAGTAGTTTGTTAAATAGACTAACTCGCAATAATGGTTCCCTGGTGGTCTACTGATAAGGTGATCAGCATAGTGTGTCAACAAAGGAACAAGGTAATTCTACACTTGCCGCCGACGTGTCTAAATCTTTTCCTAATGTTATGATGAGTAAACACACATACTGAGCTTAAGAATGTAGATGTTAATAATGAGATTCCTTCTACCTTGGCTGCTGCTGTATACAAAGGAAAGTCCCTTAACAGCAGGGCGACACATCAGACTCGTCTGATAGCAGAATGAAGAAACTGTTATTCATTCTATCCATGAGCAAAAGTATTCTCCAATTATGATACTTAACCAGGGTGCAAAGGTTAATATTATATCAATTATTATATATATATTAAACAACATATTAATCTTTAAAACTTAGGAATTACCAAAACATCTTTATTTGCTCCTTGTGAAGATGATTTTAATTTCATTATCTCATATTTTAAAAGCTTGCTTGGTTCATTTTTATTTTCATTATTTTTACACAACTTTCCTGTTTTGCTTAATATGCAAGTCACACTTTTAGCAGACGCTGCTGTAGTATATTGCAGCTGATATAGATTCAACACTATTTGCATTAGATTACAACTTAGAATAAAGCACATCACTAATTATTACAATAAATGACAAATTAATTTTACCAGACTCGATAAAATACACGTTTGCTTAAAATTATCCTATATTAAGAATTTTATTTTAAAAGTATCAAGTAATTTTTTCAACAAATGTTTGTATCATGATAATGTAATCATTTCCTCAATCGTTAATTATGATTCTTGGCAACTAAAATGTATGTATAGTAGGTATAAACGTACATGTATTAAGCATAATTTATTTTAACCATAATTATTATTTTGTAAATTTTTAACCTTTTCACTCTTTTTTTTTTTTTCAGATTTTTATAAATATTTTCCTGTGGTTGTATGTATATATATTTATTTCTTCTTCATGTGTCTTACGCATTACTGCGCGTTGACATCATAGCATTGATATTTCTATTTTCGGCAGCCTGCATCAGCTTTTCAATACTTTCAAACCCCATCCATTGCTTTATATTTTGTAACCATGTCGTTTTCTTTATTCCAGGTCCTCTCCAATCCTCTATTCTTCCTTGAATTATTAGCTTTAACAGCTCATACTTGCTTCCTCTAATTACATGAGAAAAATAACTTATTTTTCATTTCTTTATTTCTTCTACTAGATATCTTTCTGTATAACTTCTCTTCAGTACTTCATCATTACTTAATTTCCATATCCAGGGGATATGTAACATTTTACGGTGGAACCACATTTCATATGCTGCTAGATATTTGAAAGACTTGGCTGTGTATGTTCCAGCCTCTGCGCCATATAATAGAATGGCATGAACATAACACTATATTGATTGCTCGATTAGTTAATAAAGTGCTTAGTCTTTGAAAAGATATTTTTGCATATATAATTCTGCATCTGATTTCTGTCTCCGAGTCTACCCTGTTTGTTATAATGCTGCTCGTGTATTTAAATTCTTGTACCTGCCCGATTTCTTTGCAGTTAATTAATATTTTTGTTAATAGTTGTTTCATCATAAATTTTGTTTTTCTTTCATTGATGGTGAGACCATAGTCTACTCCTGCTTGGTTTACTCTATCTACTATTTCCTGAAGATCTTGTATCGATTCCGCCATTAGGACAGTATCATCTGCATATCTTAAGTTGTTTATATATTTACCATTAACTTGAATTCCTTTTTCTATTTCCCCCAGTGTTTGTTTAAATACTTCATTTGAATAAACAAATAAAAGATTATCTATAATAAGATAATATTGTCTATTGTGGTAAGGGTGTAACACAATTAACTACTTGTTAGCAACATAAGTTTTTTAATAAAATATTTGTTCATTTTTTCATTTGATTTTGTTTAATTATTATTATTTATTTATTCTTGAATCATTTTATTGCTTATTTTTGATTACATTTCATTATTTGACCTTCATTGTAGCTAAATCTATACTTTATTTTTTTCCATCATCAACCTTAAGAAATATTACATTGTAGGTAACATTGTAGTCCTCCTTAGATATGAAAAATATAATTAAATTAATCTGATTTAACTTTGGTATCTAATGTTATTAATATAACTATTTTTATGTGAAATTAATACCTATGTATTCATTATTTTAATTTTGCTTTAATATTGTGTTTAACCATTTATACTATGTTTTAAATATATATATATTTTTTTAGAATGCTTGGTCAATGAAATGTTTGTATATTCAATATAGCTGCTACAAATTTTGCTTGATATGGATGATAAATCATCATCAAATATCCATTGTACTGGTAGCAGTGGTAATTCTAGAAATGGTGCTTATTGGGTTTGTAGAAACAAGGATCCAAGGACGCACAATGAAATGTTGAATGATCTTTATCCCTTAAATTCTTATGATCCTCGCCCACAATCACGTAATAATACTGCTTCTGGTTATATTCATAATGATAATCCAAATAATTGGCATGTGCCAGTACTGTCAAAACATGATAATTTATATAAAAATGCAAATTCACAAATCTCATGTATTAGCAATAAGGGGAACCTACCTTATAATGCATTAATGAAACAAAGTGGAATAAGAGAATCGGCATCACAAAATTTTAATTTTTCTTCTGCACATTTTTATTCAAAATGTTATAATTTTTCTACAGTAGATAGAATCCAAAACCAACAACATTCTTCAACATTTTCAGAATATAATTCTTATTCTAACAATAGTGAATCATATTTAAATAATGATATGTATACTGATATAAGAGAATTATGTCACAATGCAAGAAAGTTTAATTTTCAACATCCAAGTTATTTTGAATATACATCAGTATCTTGTGCACATTTAAATTATACTAACAACAGATTGGACGATGAATTTGCTACTGATAAAGTACATTTGAATGAAGTTAACTGCAATACATTCAGTGGCAGTCAAGTTAAAATTAGAAACAACTCAATCACTTCAAGTTCATCCTGTAATAATTTTGTCCAACAGGAACAATATGATGAGCAACAGCAAGATTCTAATATTAGTAAACAACAAAATGAGATACCATGTTCACCATTCATTACATTAAAGAAGACAATGGAGAAATCAACCTTATGTGATGAAGATTGTGTTGGTATTATTGATAAAAAACAATCTAATAAGCCACCTTATAAGTCTCAAAAATATATGCAGCAGATTGAAAAAAATAAAAGTATTTTTTCCTTAGTAGCTGTTAAGTTGGAGAAGGAAAAAAATATACATAAAAATAATGCATATAGCTACAAAAATAATGAGCTAATTTCTATTACTAATGATTCTTGTAAATATCTAGATCATGTGAACCAAAAAGAATATCAGTTGAATCAAAATAAATATAAATATAATAACAAAAACTTGTGTCTTCCTGTTAATGATTATGAAAAAGATTTGACTAACAACAATATGCATGATGTTGACATGAAGAAACATCATTTTAGGCCACAGTACAAAACTAAGAAATATATACAAATGAAGAAGAAAAATATTCGTAAATGTTTCATTAATAAGAAAAATATGATAAAGAAGTTACCAACTAATCATAATTCTATGTTCGATAATAGTAAGAATTTTAAGAAGATTGAATTGAATAGATCTGAAATTTCTTCTTTTAACATGGATATTGTAAATGTATTTAATAACTCTAAAGTATCATGTACAAGTGGAGGAAATTTAAATAATGATAATTGTCTATCTTCAAAACATACAGAGAATGACTTAAAAAGAAATAATCCCTCAAATTTAATTAAATGTGATCATAATAATCAAAAACTAGATTCAACTACAGATCTATGTCTATATAAAAAAAAACTTAATTCTGTTATGTCTGATGTTTCTGTTAATATTACTGTTCCTACTGTATTGTCAAAGGATAATTCTACCATTGAATTTAATACAAATAAGGTGCCTTTTTCTGTGTTTTCTGAGACTTCTGTGACTTCTGCACCAGCTATTAGTACTATAATGTCAATTAAAACAAATTCTGATTCTATTGCTAATAAAGGACCTAATGATGTTACTAGTACAGACACTAATGTTGAAAAAGTTTCATCATCTCTATTCTCTGATACTTCAGATATTGAAAATTTGATATGTCTAATGACTGGAGAACTGATGAACTTGCTTGGAAAGTTTTCAGAAACAGACAAATACAAAAGAATCAAAGAAATATTAGATATGATTAAAAGCGAATTTAATAATTCTGAAGAAAGTGTCAGTAGTCAAACAACTATAGTAGAGGCAGATAAATCTAGTATAATTTTAGACAACATTGGAAATTTTCATAATAATGTAGATAAGGAGATAACTAAATCAAACAGGGATATAGTTGATACAAATAAATTGGGTGATCACATACATATGAATGTTGCAGATTATAATCGAGAGGAAACTGCTAGGCCAATAAAAAAATGCAGTAGAGAATTAGTTAAATTATTTGCGGATATAGAAAAAAATAATTTAATACCTACTAATTACTCGAGGAGTTGTAGTAACAAAATATACAACTCTACATTAAATGATGATTTTAAAAAAATGACGGGTAAGAAGGGTTCTAATAATCTTAGGAATAAACCAAGAAATATAAAGACAAATACTTGTGTAAAAAAATCTGTTAATATTATTACAGAAAATCAGTGTAAAAGTCTTGATAAATGTGGTGCTGAAATTAAAAGTGCAAATGAACATAATGTTTTGCTAGATCAACTGGGTGAAAAGGCTATAACTTTGAATAAAAATGAAGTTTCATTTAAAGATAATGTAAAAAATAACAATGGCCAGCAATTGATTGGACAATATTTTGTTAAAAGTTTTGGATGGATTAATTTGCGTGAGTTGAAAATAACATTATGTAAATTAAATGAAGCGGATATTAATGTAGATCAAACAGAAAGGGAACAGTTTAATTATTCAGATTCAATTCCAGAAACTACCACTACTACTGTTACTGTTGCTACAATTGCTCCTGCCACTACTACAGTTTCTAGAAACATTGATTCATCATCTGAAAGTCAAAGATTGTTCAGTCACAATGATGAAGATCATATGGAAATAAACAGTGGTAAATTTATGTTATTCTGGTTTTTATAATATAAAATTTTTTAAATAAATTTTTATAGAAAATTTTATAATTTTTATATTGGTATTTATTTGTGTACAAGTTCTTGTGGTAAGTAAATTTTATTTTATTTAAAAGAAAACATTTTTCAATTTTATTTATGTATCATAAACTTGAATATTTCAAATAGTGTTCAATACTGAACAAATAATCATGATTTCTGTCCTTATTTTTTATAATAAAAGAGCATGTAGTATCAAAGGCACATTTATTCACAGAATCATAATTATTTAATGTTATTCGTAATTAATATATCGAAAGCTAATGCAACACTCATTCTAGTCTTAGAGAATTTTTCTAGCATAGTGCAGTGTAGAGTTGTAAAATCTATCCTATATGTGGACTATATTATCAACCATTTTTCAAATAAGTATTGATTCCAGTGACATTGCATATTTACAACTTAGTGTACATTTGAAAATAATAAAAAAAATTGTGTATTAATTATAAAATACTTAAGTATTTAAAATGGAAAATTATAATTATAAACTATATTTCTTACTAGGTAAAGTTGTTAATAACACCTCAGAGTAATATAGGAGCAGTGGCACACAATAAATGGTATTGTGGAAAAATTTATATCCGGTCTCGTTTTTACTTTACAAAAGAGTCATTTTTTAAATAATTTTTAGTTCAATAATTTCACTAAAAAATGCTGTAAACTATTTTTTTCACTAATAAAGGAATGTATTCCCATACTTAATTTAAACTTGTAATTTTATTGCATCATAATATTTTCTTTTTTCTTTTCACTTGCAGTCAATGATGGCGATGCAAAAACAGAAAATGAAATTGCCTTAATGAAAGATGAAATTTCATTAACAAAAGATGGAACTTCTTTAGCAAAAGACGAAAATGCAACAGCTGTAGTATCTGATTGTTCACAAATTACTTTCGATCAAGATGGACTTATGGATCAGTTATCGTTGGCAAATAATGATGGCGTTACAGCAATCGTTCCGTCTCTTCAGAAAATAACTTTTAGTGGTTCCATCAAATGTCAGGTGGATGATCGGTCATCATTATTAAACGAATTTCATTTCCCAACTACGGAATCAGTTGGGACTAACACTGAAATATGTCTTCCCACATTGTATGCAAATAGTTTATCTCTTCCCAATAATGTCAATAGTAACTGTGAAGAAAATTCAATCCTTAATAATGAGCAACTTCCATCTGGTGCACTAAAACATGCTGCGGAAGTATTGGATAATGATAACTGTGACCAAATTTATTTTAGAGGTTTTGCAGATGAAGTTGATTACCGAAAGGCTCATGTTTTCTTGTTGAAAAACAATGTGTCAATCAGTTACCTGACCGATTACAGCAATTCGTTTGAGACTGCATTATATCATTGCATTACATCAGGTACTTACATTTAATATATATATATATATAATGCGCGCGCAAGTGTATGTGCTGAATGTGTACACATTTATATATAGAAGAATCTATAATCAATGATCCTACTTACCAAAATTATGTTACCGAGGGGTACAATGATCATTACCATCATAAAGGTAAATAGATTCTGTATATACTAGATTTTGCTTTTGACTTTTTCTTAATTCAAAATGATATCACTTACTATCGTGATTTTATTCAAATTATCTTTTTCTTTGCTTTACAATTTTCCTTGCGTGTGGAAAATGATCTTTATTACCATAAAACCAAAATATGAATACGTTTTATTGAAGTTTTATTAATAAAAAATCACCAAGAAAACTATAGATATATACGAGAATTATAATATTAAGCAAAAAATAAAAAATTAAATTAAAAATTAAACGTAACTAGACTTAATGTTTAAAATTTGGCATTAAGTCGCATTCCCAATTGTTTATAAGATGATCTATTGATGGACACATCTATAGATCAAAAACCAAACGTGTTAGATTGGATTTAAATTGTCTGTTTATAATTATTGTATATGTAGTTTTTTGTATTTTAATCTGGAAAATGATTAAAAGATGCAAGTAACTTTTATACAACTAACTTTATTAGTTAAAAACTCGACTCTAAAGAAAATTAATGCTCCTTAAAAGCAATAGTACATAAAAGTAATCGAATGACGTAAAAATGGGATAATTAATGGTTAATTAAGGTAAAACTTTAATTTTATACGTATTTCTCATATGAAGTTATTGCAACATTGTTAAATTGTACATTTTTATTACGCTGCTCTTCTGTTTTTAAATCGTTTATCAGCGTTTTAATTTTAAAATGTTTTCCATTTAGATTGTCAATTTACTTCTGACAGTTCAGAGAAATTAAGAAGTCATCTATATAATTGCGCAAATATTTCAGCCGGTCTAGCTTGTATTCATTGCGACAAGCAGTTTAGCGTAATAGAAGACTTCCTCAGTCATTTACCGGCGCATGCCGCTGTTAAATATATTTGTTCTTTGTGCGATTTTCGTTCGGATTTGTTAGATAAAATCACCGTTCATATGAACGTTCGTCATAGTTTATCTCTCTTTAAATCAATATCACTCGATCCGAATAAGATGTTCACTCGAGACGAAGTGTTCCTTGTTTTACCATCGTTTTTCGATTCGAAGGTAAGCACATTATTCGTTATCTAATCTTTCGTCGTCAAAATAATTAAATGATGATGATGATTATGGAAATAATAATAATAATGCAAATATTTCGGAATGAATAAAGAAAGACGGACGTTTTTGTTGTTTTTTGAATAACTCAAAAACTACTCGACCAAAATTGTTTAATAAAATTTTATTTAAAAGTTGGAAAACAAGAGATTTTTGTGGTACACAATATTCTTCAGATTACCGCCATTTGCAGCAGATTTGTTTCAGCAAAAAGTTCGTTGTGCATAGTAGGTACTTTTTAATTCCGCAGTTATTACCAATTTATAAGGATGAACTTTTAAGTCTTCCAGCAATATACGGCGAACAGATTCTCTCGACAGGTTTAAAGAAGCAGCATGACGACGAACAGAGAAACTCAATCGATGTTTGTGGGGATGAACTGTTTTTTTTTTTATCTAGGACGTTTTTTATTCTTTAGTTGTCTCTCGAAAGTTGTCAAACCACCTTAAAATTGAATTGCGAGATAGTACAGGTTTACATCGCATAATTTTGGATTTTTTTCGAAACTCTCTTTACGCTGTCGTGATCGATTCGCGTCAAAAATAACGTTCCACGCGAAACCCGAGCTCCTTCTCGTCAGAATATGTCATGATACTGGATAAAAATGAATCTCTTATGTGTACACTAAACGTGGAGCACGCGGTTTGCATTGTAGGAAACACAAAACCGTCCGTCTTCTCTGAGTAAATCAAATTGGAATAATATGCAATTATATTCGCCCATAACGTAACGGTATAAACTATCGAAGATATTCTCTGTATTTAAACAGAACGAAGTGAATACTTCTATTCGTGGATTAAATTTCGATGATAGGTTGCGCGTAATATTAAAATGAAATCAGATTAAATTATAAATAAAGTAGAAAATTTGATCGTTTAAAATATTTTGGTACTTCGCTTGTTTAATGTGCGTTCGATTTTTGTTATCGTTATTAAAAGAATTGCCGTTATTCAGAAAATTAAATAAAAAAAATAACGATAAACTATGTTTAAATTACGTAAAATTATGTTCTATTAAAATTGTTTGTACGATGATGATGATAAATACATATCGTTTGATTGGATATTGTACTTATAAATATTAAAGAATTATATATATATATATATATATATATATATATATATATATATATATATGTACGCAAAGTACGTTTATTTTGCCGCCCAACATTTTATTTTATTGCTAAATTGATAATGTTCACTTATTTATCTAAAATTGGTTTATATTCCTTTACATAATATTGATGCAGGAATACATTTGATTGGACGATTATTATTATTTTCGATTGATACTTGAGCTAATGATGAAAATTACATTTAAAATAAAAAAAAAACACAAACTATTTCTTTTATACGCATAAAAAAACATTCTCCGAATTTTGTTTTGTAAAATGAATAATGTTGAATGTATATTTTATTAAAATAAACAACAAAGTTAAAATCACTAAAATTTTTCTTTATGAAAAATCACAAAGCTTTTCGGTTGTTAGTCTATTATCAAGTGAATATTTAAATAGGTAAAAAAATATAAAATGAAAAAATCTTAATTTAAGATTACAATTCACAAAAACTGACCAAAATGAAGAACAGTATCAATTTTATTCACTTTCAGATTGTTTCATTTATACTGTTCTTCATTTTGCTCAGTTTTTGCGAATTGTAATCTTAAATTAATATTTTTTCATTTAATTTTTTTTTTTATATTTTTAAATATTCATTTCATAATGACCTAACAGTCGAAAAGCTTTGTGATTTTTCGTAAAGAAAATTTTTAGTGATTTTAATTTATTTTTTCTTGTTTATTTTGGTTTTGTAAGCTCGTAAAATCGTGACCGACGTCATTTCGACGAATTTGGTTTTATCCGATGGCAAATTTCTATAGCACAAATTAATCTCAGGAAAAATATATATAAATTAACGATATTTTTGTTTTATGTAGACTTCCCACTTGCGGAGCCCATTCAAAGGGCGGGTTTGGCGAATTTTAGTCGGATTTGGATGAAACTTTTTTTGTTTTACTCGTCAGAGCCCCTGCACTATTTGAACGGTATTTAATCACAATTAAACCCCAACAGCTTCAGGCACTACCCCCGTTGGATAGCAACCTCCTTGGGTAGCAGAGGCGGATAGAACCTCTAGTTAGATACTAAAAATTAATTTGTCGTTAACTCGGATTCTTATATATTATTATCATTATCTAGGACGATTAACTCCTTCGGTTATACGTTATCAAAATTTTATCATAAAATTCTAAAATTTTATGCGAGGTGTACAATATTCCATTTTATATGATTTTGATCATTTTCAACGTGTTTATATGAATATTTTTAAAATCGAGACATTTAAAATATACAATTTCATTGGCATTGAAATTTCATGTGCAACATAACATCGTGACTAAAAAGGGTTAAGTTATTAAATGATGTACTATTTAGCTTTTCGTTTATTCTCTATAATTATTCGTAATAGACAAGCAGCGAAAGAAATAAAGATACCGCAATGGCCGATGATTCGAAGATATTTGTTCGGACCGTCGTGTACAGCATTGAAGAAATCGAAGAAAAATTACAATATCGATCGATTTTCGCAGAGTTAGTAGGCTGTGGTATTTGCGCTATTTACAAGACGAAAGTACGCAGTAATTTAGTTAAGCATTTAAAATTACATAATACTTGGTATAAACCTCCAACATGTGATTTCATCAATGCAGTTCCTTGTTTAAATGCTAAAGGAAAAATGTCGGACGAGACAAGCGGGTACAGAAATCAACGTTCGCGTATATCCAATGTAAGTTTCATATATGTATCTATGTATGTATTTATATATATATATATATATATATATATATATATATATATATATATATAATGGTGCACCCACGGGTGGGATATTCGACTTAAGCTCCCCAGAGAGCTTAGAAAAGTAGAAAATATATACCAAAAAGACGCGTAACTTGTAAGCTTCAAACAATTTCACAGCTAAAATGATAGTTGAAACAGAAGAGAATATTTGAAAGTGCTCCTGTTATTACTAATAAAACCACATCTTGAAGAGCATGCAAAACGGCCTAGATTGCAAAAAGTACTGTCAGAAAATATTCTTTACATTATGTCTGCTAATGACATTGAAAATCCAGCTGATTGTGCAACACAAAGAAAAAAAGTGAAGGTTGGTTGGGTCGTTCGGCATTCAAATCTGACCAGGTCGTGACCAGTGTTTTTTCCCCCTTTATTACTTGTTCGTTATTGTTCGTGATCGTTTATGGTTTGTTTTGGCCGTCGAATTTTGTTACACATTCCGCGGTGTATATTTCATTCATTTTATTACGATTTTTTTGGGGGGAGGGGGGATGTTTGAACCCATTCCAGATACAAATCCTGGGTGCGTCACTATATATACGTTTTAAAATTTTAAAGATAATTATACTTAAAATCTGTTTTTGATATTTATATATTTTATTTCTTATAAATTTTGTTAACTCGCAATTAAATATTTAAATATGTCGAATTTGCACAAATTTCACGATATACATATTGATACGTGTCTAATATTACGTGGGATCGATTTATTTAAAAAATAAGAATATTCTGAAGGAAAGCACACAAATCGCCTTTAATAATATTCTTTTGTATATTATATATATATATATATATATATATATATATATATATATATATATATATATATATATACATATATACACATATATACCTATATATATATATTGTAATTTATGAAGTAATTAAAAATCGTCTGTGTGCAAAATTACGAATTTTGAAATTTTTGGCACTGATCTCGAGTACCACCGACTTCCATAAAGTTTAGTAAATTTTAATTTTTCCGTTGACTTTTTCTTGATACTTATCTATATGTACGTTGAAAGTTTCAACTCGATCGCACTAACCGTTCGATTAGAAATCTACTCTTTACCACGCGTGTCTTTGGTAAATATAATTAAAATTGTATATCTCGGGACCGTTTCAATTTGAAGTATTTCCGAAAATATTTTTAAGAACGCAATCAGGATCAGGAAAACGAAAAATTATGAAGTTAGATTATCAGCCCCGAGATGAAAAATTGTAATATTAAACCAGAATATATTAAAAATTTATTTCCGCATGAATGAGTACAAAATTTATACAATTAGAAAAGTATAAAAATTTTTAAAATACTAAAATTCGTGTGTACAATAGTTAAGTATTGTTGTTTGTTCACAATTTTTACGAAACAATCCTCCGAAAATGAAATAATCAATTGCCGTATAAATAATAAAGCTTGAGTAAGCTAAAAATTTTACGTATACTAACATCGGTCGGTAATAATATGAACAACGTAAACTAAAGAGAGGCTATGAAACAGTTCACACGCGGAAATGTACACGCTAAAAGAAACACCAATAGAAATTCGAAGAAGAAAAACTAACGTTGGAAAGAGATGAAATATAAGTCTAATATTCGTTCGTTGGCCGGTAGTATGCGCAAGCAACTGCACCCACGTGTTATGAACAGCGCAACGAGAAAAACCTATTTTACCCTGTCAAGTGTGTATACTTTAAGGATTCTGATTGCAAAACGATTGCATATAGCAGTCGTTAATATAGCTCTATGTAAACTGTATACTCATTGTAGCATTAAACACAAAATCACTATATAACGCTGTATATGGCGTTCCAATGTCTTCTTCAGGTTGCACCGAGCGGTGCAACAACCAACCGTTATAACTAGGCATTTCAAAGCACTTTTTTCATGATTTTTTCTATAATATATTCTACGAAAAATATAATTAAAATTCACGTATTTTGTTTTTAATCTCCATAAAGTAATTAGTACTTTTAACCAGTTTATTGCATAATTAATTTTAATGCTGTTCTGGATATTTCTGGTAGTTATGCAACCTTTATATACGAGCCACCACTGATATATATATATATATATATAAAATATCTTTCGCGATGCAATAGTTGCTAGAACGCTGGACTTTCGTCATCGTTTTACTTTTAATTATCACGGGGGAGTCAGTGCGACCCACTTTGTATATTATATGAACGCGCACCTTCGTTGTATATAACTATTGTCTTGAGTGCTATCCTATTTCGTATACAAAAATAATATATAATGAGCTAGTTACTATGTTCGACAACCTACAACACAATAATAATATACAATCGTATTATTTGTTTTGTTTATTAAGGTATCATATGGTACAAATACACAGTTTAGCTATCAACGTGCTTCGGGAAATAAGAATTACTCTTGCAGCGTTGCACACTGCGATTATAAAGTTACGAATGCGGTCGACTTACAAACACATTTTGATGACTTTCATAATGTTATGTCGCGGTAAGTTGAACTTCCTAACTTTTTTTTTTCTTTTTAAACATCACACTAGCATTAATTGCTGCAAACAATGGTGATCACATAAGTAGAAAATTAGTATTAGTCTAGTGACTTTTCCATGAAAATACTTAAAAATACCTACATATTCATAATGTAATTTATATATACATATGAGTTCCAAAAAAGCATTATAGGAGCATAAAAATAAAATATAAATATTTCATGAAATGAACATTTACCAACAATTTAGGATGAATGTATAAAGCCTTTGACTATATAATATATTCTAGTGTGCGTTTTTATTACATATTTTATACTATATTCTTAACGAATGTTGCTAAATATATATTTTAAAACTTATTTAAAGTTTTATGACGTTTATCGCCTAAAAATTAATATTAGTTATAGTAACACTCATATTTAGTATTATAAACAGGAATACAATTGAACATCACGTGGATAGTTATAAACAATCTTCGCAATCAGTTAGTCGTGTAAATATTATGCAGAACGAAATTCAAAATGGAGAAACAGCGATTTCAACTAATACAATTAATACTCCAGGTACTTGAAATGTTTTGAAAATTAAAAATCATGTAATGATATGTAATATGAAATTAATTTATTTTGTATGTACAATAACTTTTTGTTTATGTCTATTTGAAATACTTGTTTAATCTTCACGATATAAATAAAATAATAATGAGCGATGTTTGATTCGAAATATTTAGAAATATTCATTTGATATTTACCGAGAGTACACTTTGATATGTTTTAAACACATTGTCGCACATACTGATATAGGTATGGTTTTTTCTCTCTCCTTTATTTTTTGTTTATTTTACAGAAGTAATAAAAGAAAACGATTGGCGTTGCAGCTTATGTGGTCATACTGATGCAACATTTAGAGAAATATCAGTACATTGTAATGATTACCACGGTATAAATGGCGCGTTCAAATGTGCATACTGCTCTTTTACTTCGCGATACAAGATTGACTTTTCAGATCATATGCGGATGGTTCATCCATGTTTACCATTACATTTTGTTGAAGCCTGTGCAAAAGTATGTACATTTATAAACAGTTGTCCGTGACATAAAGTTATTAATGACTGTAAACTGTGTCTGTTTTCATTTTTCCGACAAAGATTCTTACATACGAGTATTCGGTAGCGTATTTAAAATTCGTGCGTATGTAATAAATGATTCATCCGAAATAAAAAAAAATGAAATCAATAGGCAACTGTTCTTTATTTTTATTACTAGAACAACATTCTCTTTTAATTTTTGTGTCTTGTAAAATTATTTAAACGGTGGTCTAATATTTTTTACTGACACTTATATTCGATTTTATTATATAATGTTACAAACTTCAAGTAGTCGGAGTTAAAAAATTTATTAAATTAGATTTATTTTTGATATGGTTTTTTTGTTATTATTATTTATTCAAAGGTTACTATTAATATTTTTATATAAATATTGAAACTTTTGCGGTGTACTCGTTGAATTTTTTTAGGTGAAAACTATGTCAGAATTTGTCACTGGTTAGTTTAGTTTGGTTTGAAAATGGAAATGGCACCATTGACAAATTACGACGTGGTTTTTATAGGATAAAATTCTACGGCTGGTTATTCTTGTAATTAATCTATGCCATTAATTCGATCAATAATAACCTATGCCTGTGCAGCATGTTTAATAAATTGCAAGTCATTAAAAATAGGCGTTTAAGATGTATTTTAAACGTGCCCCGTTACACCAAAGTCGATAAAATGCACGTTTACTTAAAATTATCACGCTATATTAGGAATTTTAAAATTATCGAGTGATTTTTTTCAATAAATGTATCGCGATAATGTGCTTGTTTCATCCGTCGGTAATTACGATTCCAGGCAACTAAAATTTATGTATACTAAGTATAAGCATAGACGCAATTACACGTAATTTATTATAAACTCGTTTAATCTTAATTATTATTTTGTACATTTTTAACCTTTTCCCTTTTTTTTTTTTTTTTTAAGTTGTAGGTATTTCATAATTAACTTTCAGTTCTATTAAGATAATTTTGTTTACTGCGTTAAAGATGTATCCGGTACACAATTAACTACGTGTTAGCAACGTAAATTGTGTATAATTTTTTCTAATGAAATATTTGTTCATTGTTCAATTATAAAACGTAATTGCGATTAAAGTTACGCATGTAAAAAGAAAGTTTACGACATGCTGATTTTTTATTATAGAAAGTAAAATAATCGTAAAGTGGAAAATTTCGAATTTATTATATATCTGAAAAATTGTTTACTATTATAAAAATTTGTTGAATGGATAAATATGTCAATGAAATTTGTTCGCATTAATTTTTTTTTCGTTTACACTTCGGTTTTTTTTTTACTTCTATAGGCGGTGTATTATAATTTAATTCGTATTCGAACATTTTCGACTGTTATAAATAACGCGTGATTATACATAGAAACGGTAATTACACTCGTCTATTTCGATGATTGTAGATTGTTCGAAAATTCGTTTCCGAAGATTTACGGCAGAAACCTGAAAGTTATCAACAAAATTCGATTAATACACTTCCACCCGATGAAAATTCGGATACCGAAACAGCGGATGAAACAGCAGATGAAACAGCAGATGAAACAGCGGATAAAACAGTAGACGAAACAGCGGATGAAACTTCGGATTTCGCACAATTCCCAACGGGTGATAGCTCCTTTGTACCGAAGGGTATATCTATTGCAGTACGTAATGGTCGTATGTGTTGTCCATTTTGCGAAAAAACTTTTAAAAGACCCAAGTTGATGGCTTATCATCTTTTTCAAGAATTTAATTATCCGCGGTAATTGTTGTTGCATTTTTTTTTAAATCGTCATAAAATTTTAATGCACCCATTACTACCGGATATATGATAGCAACGGTGACGAATGAGTAATAGTTCTCGACGAATAATAGGTTAAAAATTGAAAAATGAATTTAAATAACGAAAAACTATAAGGCAGAAAATGCAAATTAAAAGCGGTTGTTCCGTGTGTGTGTGTATAATTTTTAAAGAATCCTAATGTAGATGCCGTACGTGTTTTACAAAGATTCGAGTTGGAAGCTTAAAACGAATAGAACATGACGTAAATAAACACGGTTAATTAAATTTTAATTCTTAAATTCTGTTTTTAATTAATAATAATGTATACGTCTATATTTTAATTAGTGACTTCGGTTTTCTGAATAAACATTTTCGCGTATAGTTAAAAAATTGTTACATTCTCGGAGTATTAGCACGTTGAATTTTTGGCGTAATTAATTTACGATTTGTTTTTTTTTGCGTAATGAAAATGAAGTTCAGAATATTTATGAAACGTTTTTTTTTCTTGTTTTTAATTCGTTAAATAAAAAGTTAATAACGATTCCTTTAATAGGCATTGTGAAATGTTTGCAGATTTTAACGTCATATTTATGATTATTATTATTCGTGTTACGTGTAATCGGACAAAAAAATTGATTAATTGCGAAAAAGAAAATGACGATGTTAAATTTTCGCCGAGTGATCGTGACGAAATTTTTCTGTTTTCGTTTTTTTTTTTTTTTGCAATAAATCGCATTAATTACACCCAACAACTTCCCGTTCGTAATCGAACGTTTTTAATTTTTTCTTAACCCCTTCAATCACGTGTTATAATTTTTTTTTTCACAGAAAATTATACAGATTTTGATGAAGTGTTATAGAAAATAACTCGAGTATATGAAAATATATATTGTTATATTTAGCGTCGATTTTCAGATGACTAGATAATTTTCAAGGCGTTGTATAAATATTTTTAAAATTGAAATATTCGACCTCAACCGAATGGTTTTTATTGTAAAAAAAAAAAAAAAAAGTTTACCGGCACGAAAATTGTCATTTTTAAAGTCAATCAGTATATCTGATCTAATGAGATCAAAAGGAGTAATCGATAAATCTTTAAAGAAACCTGGACTACTCTACCATAGTGACTATATTTTGTTAAGCATTGTAGAAATTTTATTTTATTTATACGATAACCCCATGTCTTTGTATCTTTCTTTTGGGTTCCAACCCATGAAGTTATCCAAAGAAATGAAGTATGCGATCGGACTGCTAAACTTGCGGCATCGCAAGGCATTCTCATTCCGAGGATAACTTCTTCCAGTTTAATTGCATCCACTCGTGCAGATGTTCATTGATGGAAGTCTTTATTCTGTAAAAGACGACTTTACACAAATCTATACAAACATAATCTCCCTATCATCGCATCCATTCTTGCATTTACTCCTAAGAACCAGCTCGACTTTTCTTTTCCATCCTGGTCAGATTTCGTTCGAACCACAATTACCTTGCTAGTCATTTGTACACCATCAATCTTACTCCCTCTGTATATTGTGCATGCGGTAAAACTATAGCTGACGCTGATCATGTAATTTTGTATAGCAGAGATTTACAATAAAATTTTACATTTAAATATTTGCCCTTCCCCATTTCACGGTTGTTTGCTTATTTGAATAACAACAATATCCTCGCGGCTCTGGTAACATTCTATGTTGAACTATTTTTTAAAATATTCAAAATTGAACAACCCGACTGAAAGGTTTAAAGTGAAAACTTAATATTTCGACACTATTTACGCTTAAAAACTGTAAAACCGACAGCCGAATTTAACTTCTTATTGTTATCGATTATTATCGGTTTATTTTAATATTATTTTCGTTTTGTTAAAATAACAGTTGGACATGTCTCGAATGCGGAATGGTAGACGAACTTAGAAGCAAATTTTTAGGACACGTTTGTAGCAGTATTAGTAAACGGCGTAAATTTAAACGAACGATCGTTCGGCTTACCGATTGCCCGATGTTTCATAATTGGGTAAGTATGCACCACTAAATTTTCTATTTTAATTATTATTTTGTTGTTTTTTTTAATCTCTCTCTTTTTGTTAAACTCCGCAAATAGTATTCGCCTGTACTTTTACACGAAGATTTTATAGATCTATCGGCCACATACTATACGATAATCCATCGATCATTACTAAGTAAACGCGTATAATATTACCGGTGATTACAAATTTACAATCGTTATCGCTAAACTACTAGAAAATCGATGATTTTATGTCTCCTTAAACGGGAATAGTAGTGCTGGAGAGGACAACGTAATAAGCTCCCATAAGGAAGTGTGTTAATACAAATATTGTTCAACGTGTACACAAATGACCAATCTATTGTCAAAGACACGAGTCACTTCATCTACGCGGACGACCTGGCTGTTAGCTGTCAAGGAAAGTCGTTCGAATTAATAGAGAAGAAATTTCCAGTACTTTATACAATGCACAGAATCAAACCAAAAAAAAAAAAAAACCTCGGTGCACCGCTTTTCATCTGAGAAACAGATATGCTAACAGACATCTAGAAATAACATGGTAAGGGACAAAAGTGGATTTCAATCATGTAGCTCTCTTGATGAACATCATCCTTAAAAAAAAAAAAAACACTGTCTGAACACGAAAATGAAGATGCAGCCAGGAATTAAGTTAGCCGGCAGCTCTTGAGTCGTTAGCCCGCGTACGCTGCGGACATTAACACTGGTACTATTCTTTAATTCGGCATGTTGATACCGCGTTAAACGTGAGCTGCCGCATTATCACAGGAAGTGTTTAAAACCGACATCTGTCGATAAAATTCGCGTGCTTTCGGCTATTGCTCGATCTGAAATTAGACGGCAAATGACAACATTAAAAAGAGCAAACAGGAAACGGATAGCCGATATATGTTTTAAAATAAATCAGTTGAACGAAGATTGAAGTCTCGGAACAGTTTTATGACTGTTATCGAGCCATTAACGGTGGAAACCGCTCGACATAATACTTGAAAGGAAGAATGAACAAAGCTAAGTCGCGAACGATGAATTGAACCTAAGGAGCACCTTGAACTAAAATGTTGAACACGGCCTTCACTAAACAGATTAAGAACAATGATTGATCGAACAGGAGACAACACGAAGAAGTGGAGAAACAGCTTCTTCCTGTATATGCGGCGAGGAGCAATCTATCCAACATCTTTTCATCTGCGGTAATTGCCCACCACATAGGTACGATTTCAATTGCTACGACTTGCAGAGTACTGGTCAAACATCGTGTAATAAAGATCCGATAGGATCGTTTCGAATACTTCAATTTTCTTGCACGATCCTACTGTTATAATCCAGGATTCCGAGTCGTAACGAAATACCGAGTGTATTATTGTATCGATCTATTTTTCATCCGGCAGTTTGTTCGACGATCCTTTCATATTTTTATAAGTTTATCCAACTTTTTGCCACGTTTATTCCTATTTCTCTCTCGCAGTTCTCGTTATTCGTTATTTAGGCGGCGAGATATTGTAGTTCCAGGCTATTATATCATCCCCCGTTATTAACTTAAATCTTTTGCGTAGCTTCAGGACTGCCTTTCAAGACCAGGAGCCTCTAGGCATAAAATAACGTGGGGTCCCTTTTCTTAAAAAAAAAAAAAACGATTTGTTTTTTCAAATTTAATTTAGACGCCGATCTTTTTGAATAATAAAATACATCCGTTTGATTTTATATAAAAAAAAAAAATAGTAATAACTTCATTCGAAGAATAAAAAAAACGCACTGATCTTTTTTGGTTCCAACATTGTTAAGAAAAATAATATCGTCATAATAGGATTCAAATGAAATTTCGTTAAATAATTATTAATTAATTAATAATTTTTATTTCAAGATGCCAAACTATTTTCAAAAGAGAAAAATAAAAGTTTTCCGAAACGTTTAACCAATTTCATTTGAACAAAAATGATCTTTCATTTTATTAAAATAATATTTACACAACTTGAAGTAATAATACAATCGAGTCTGATATTTTAGATAAAATTTCTACTGATCGATTAATGGTTTCGCAGGGGGAAAAAAGCGAGAAACAAGTTGTAAAATAAAAGTACTTAAAAAAAAATTAATAAAATACAAACGAATTTAATTTTCTATTATTTTATAATTAATTTATAAAAAAAAAAAAAGAGAGAGAAATTTCACGGACAATACCGTAAAGTTTATATACTGATAATAATAATGAAACTATTAATTAATAAAATTTTAACGATAATAATAATAAACTTTTAGTAGGTTTTTTTTTTTTTTTCAATTTATAAAGATACAATCTCAGCTTATAAAATTAAATAGAATGTGGTTTAATCTAACAAAATCTTGTTCTATTAGTCAATCGTGAAGTCAATAGTCCGTCAACTATAACTTCCAATATGTTGTTATTTCTACTATCTAGTTTTTTTAAATCTACTATTAGGCGGCACCTATATCGTCTAGTCTTGTATCGAATAATTGGATAGCTTCCACATTAACGTGGGCTGCTACGGTCGCGTCTCGTGAGCACTAAGGAATCTTTCAATGTTCTCGTTTACAAATTGAATAAGTAGATCTCGGTATACATAGTGTTAGAATAACGATATAGGTCCCATTTATCTGTTTATTTGGCAGGCATTTCAGTCTTACGTGTCAAGTGATGATTTTCGTTCCATAAACCCGATATATTTGTTTTTTTTTCTTTATTTTTTTTTTGTATTTTACCGCCATATATATTTTTCGTGTCAGACGCTTGTCCATATAAAAGTACACTGTGGAACAGGTTTGCCTCCCGAGTACACTTTACGTATATCTACTTTCCGATATACGAACATTACGTGCGCTGATTTTTCTTTGTTAATCTTAATTTTCCAATAATTTTATGCTAATTTATGCGTCCTATTTAAAGCGTTTCGTAATTTATTTGTAACGTCAGCACGGACTACTGCTATACAGCGGATATCGAGCTGAGGACGGTCCTTTGCGGGACTTCAGTTTCTAAGGCCATTAGATGTTCGCACTTTTTCGCTGTATTTTACGTTACCAGTTGGGTCGAATACGGCTTGTTACCTGGCAGTATTCGGTTTTCATGCCGAACCTTGTCGAATGCCTCTGATACGTACATCGAATACATCTACTTCGAGATAACGTTGTGATCGACGATCAACATTGAGGATTATTCAAAATCGGATTCTAAAGTTTATAATTGGTGTTCTTTTAGAGATAATTATAGTTTCAATCTTATCAACATTCGTTGAAAGCTTATATTTGTTCAAAAATTTATTTAACTGTACCAATGTCAAAATTTCCAATCGATTTTTATAACGCTACTAATTTTAAAAGATGACGCGTGTTGATATTTCTTATTCACTTCGAGTTGACAACCCCCCGCAATAATCGTGACGATGAAATGATTGCAAAAATTCTCGTATGTGATTGTAAGCAAATATTGTATTTTTTTTTTTATTATAGTCTATATATCGTTTTCAACTATTCTTTAATTTAATAATAATAATAATTGTATTTTTTACGAGAATAAATATTGACCGATATGAAAACAATATATAACATATATAAGAAAATAATTTTTGTTATTATTATTTACAGTAAAACTTCTTTTATCCGCCGCTGTAGCAACAGCTACGTTTAATGACCTGTTAGCGTTAACGAAATCACGAAGCTTTGCGATGACGATTTGTTTTGACATACTAATAACTGTACAAGATGAAGGTTTTGAAATGTTGATAGTTTACGTAATGTTCAGCAGTCCGATAGTGGTGAAATTGTCGACAATGATGAAGAATCAAAATGCTAACAAAAACTCAGCAAATTTAGAAGCTGAAATAACGTTAACAAAGTACATCGATTGATTTCAATATGAGCGAACAAGAAAGCTCGAGCTATAACTAATCGGAAAGAATTGCAGTTTTTTTTTTAAAGATGTAAACAATTTGACGTAGATAAAATTTTTCTAGGTAATTCTACTATATTGCACTTATACTAAATTTCTCAATAAAAATGCATGATTCTAAATGTTATCCAATATATATATATATATATTTAATTCCCTAAATGACTTACGATCTGATATATAGTATCTATGTAATTTGTAATGAAATGATAAAAGAAGTTCTACTGTATTTATTATATGGAAATAAATAGAAATAATTTAATTAGACACGTTTAGTAATGGAAATGTATATTTTTTTTTTTTTTACTCTGTAGATAACCAACGGAGTGAAGTCTTGTTATATGGGCCAAAAAAAGAATCTGGCGAACCGATTGGGTAGTAGACGCAGCGATAGAATAGCAGCCATTAGCGATTGCGCGACTAACGTAGATGCAAATACAAGTAATAGCCGGTGTATTAATAAAAAATATGTGTCGTCTTAAAAACATATAGCGAGACGTGACAGTCGTCGCAATAACACTAGTAATCGTAATAAAAACATTATTTAATATCCAGCCGTGTTGGATATTAATATATAGGTAGGCAGGAAGGTTTATCCTTATCGGAGTTAGATGTATCTACGACGAGAAAATCTGAACGATCCATTTCGGAAGATAGACAGAGTTTGTCGTCTGTCGAAATTATTGAAGATGAAATAACGACGATAGATTTAGACGAGATCAGTGACGATTCCAGTATAAACGGTGACGTTTTTTATCGTGCTAATTCGTACGCGTCGAATGTCACTATTAAGGACGAATGCAACTCTGTTACTAATCAGATAACGCCAACAGCATCTTTTTACGGGCCTGGCCCGACAGCAGCTAAAAAACGTTCAACTAGACGCGCTAGTAAGAAATCGCGAACTAGCACTATCAGGAGAAATAAAATGAATTTACGGCGGGTAAGTTATATCGATATTTTAATTATTTTCAAAATTGCTTGTTAAAATATTCATTAATCTGTACCGAGTAGAATAAATCCGATGCGAATAGCGCTTGACAAATAGTAAGATATTTCGGTGTCATATTTTTTTTTTTTTTTTTAAGGAAGTAAACATACGATTTAGTTTCGTGCTTGTTCGGGGTCCTTCTTTTTTTATTTATATTTGTTTTAGTAAATGACTTATGTTTATGCACCGTATATGAGCACTTAGTGTAATATACGCTGATGCTATTAGAATTCTCGTTAATATGACGAAATTTCTATATAAACTATTCTCAGTATTTCGCTTTTATCGTCAACCACAGTTTCGTCTTACATGACTTAGTATTCGTATACTTACAAAAATCTCTTCTATTACTACACTCGGTTTCCGAAATATTAAACTTATTTTGTCTACTAGTAAATCGAATATTTGTTTCTACATTTCGACCTTTGTACGAATTTAATCAGTAGAAATTGTTAAAAAAGTAAACTATTTTACGTGAATTCCAAAGTAACCAGATTTCTCACTTAACCGTTGTATGTATAACCCTTTAAAAACTATTAGTAGCGATAAGTGGGAGGTGATACTGTCACTTTATGCTTATTACATAAATCTTTCGTAAGATCTCGTCGGGTACATTAACAGCAAAACGCCAATTACCAGTGTTTGCACTTGCAGAATAATTATAAAGTAAAAGTATGAACAAAAATAAAACTAGACCACATTCACACAACACGCTAATTAATATAAATAATATTAAGAATGGAAAAATAAATTACTAATACCGACAGAAAAAATGATGTTGTTTCTAATGAAAATACCTATATACAAAAGCACACATCTGAACAGAACAAAAAACAGAAATACCAATCACACGCCCATACTCTCATGTAAACAAACTCTTCCAGCGGGACACATGACCAAAATAAAACAAACTTAAAAGTAACAAATGAAATATAGAGTTAAAAAAAATGTATTATATATAAATTTACTATCAAAATGAATATCTAACTGTACATGAATGTTTAGTACGTTATTGTATAGACGCAAGGTGGATAGAAGTGGTGAATTATAACCTAAATTTGTACGAGCATGTGATTCATAGAAAATGCGATGTGGCCTACTACTAACACCGGGCACCATAAATAAGATTGTAGATAAATAATCGTCATCTATGCGAGCGTTAAAAAAAAAAAACCATGCGGGAACCTCGGCTTACTTATCTTTCTTCCAGCATTCAAGGGTTTAATACTTGGGAAATCACATAAAATATTATATAACTCGAAAGTGTAGGATAGACACCAGTTTGACAGTAATAAATATACGTCGAAAACTGTTTAATAAATAATCCGATCGCATTATTAGTATTAACATATTTCAGTAATTTATACGAAGTAATTTTATTATTATTATTATTATTATTATTAAATTTTTTTTCCTGTAGAAGTATGAAGTGGCTTCAGTAAAACAAAATGGTGAACGCATAACGCTAAAAATTTCAAACAAAGGTACGATATTATAATATTCAGTTTTATTTAAAATTTTATTAGAGCGAGGGTATAATTATTTATTTCGATTACATAAAGAAAAATATTTTATTTATTTATTTTAATTTCAAAATGTCCCATATAGCTACCGAGACTGTCGCGGCATTTAAAAGAGAGTTTTCAAACATATAGGATTAACTCGTCCACTGAGGCATAAAACTTGCGAAAAGACACAGGTTAGATTAAATAATTTCGATAGAAAATAAGCGCGACTATTAAATCATTTCTAATGATTTAATATAGAACAAAGAGAATCTGTAATGAAATTACAATGTTTCCTTTAGTACGAATGACTAATTAGACGATATTATGGCTTTAAAAAGGAAGCAATTGAACTGTTCAAGTTTAGTTAAGTGTGTAGAACAAACCTACGAGCCAGAATTTGTTTTTCGATTTTTCAAAGTAACGTACACGATCGAGCGTAATTAAGATAAAGGTTTTCAACAGATGATATGGTGTTTAAATAAAGTAGGGAAGTTACTAGGTAATAAATGTGAAAAACAAAAAATAAAATCGAAGATGATTGGAAGGAAACTGCGTCCATCTGTATAAAAATTGATGGAGAAATAGTTGAACAAGTTGACAGATTTAAATACCTTGGTCAAATTATAACACACATTTTTTATTGCGATGCCTGAATTAATTCTAGAATCGGACTAGCAAAACGTTTCGAGAAAAACAATACGTATTAAGACAGAAGTCAATACCGTTGATGCTCCGAAAATTTTTTTTTTTTGACCTACGTCAAGCGAAACGTTTGCGGCCAGTAGATTCTAATTTAAGCATTACATAATAAATTATAATTTTAAATAATAATTTTGCACCTTACAGCTTAATAGATAACGTAGGGGATATGGAGGGAAACCAGCGAAAGATGTTTATTAAAAAATATTTCTCTAATATAATTAAATTGTGAAAAAATTAAAAAGATGGTGATTTATATCTTTCAGGAAATTTATGGAAATATGACTAGTACATTGTCATTGATTATCTCTATTTGAAAAATTTAACTCTATACAAGAATGACTCATGAGTAACCTACAAATTTTTACAATAAATCTGCGAAGTTGATGAGGGGGATAGATATTGTGATACGAGCATACCATGGAAATACCGGAAGATTGAAAAAAATTGGAATAAAATTGCGTTAATATTATCTTACGACGACGTATATATATATATATATATATATATATATATATATATATATATATATATATATATATATATATATATATATGTGTGTGTGTGAAAAATTGAAGATATTCATTAACGACATCGAAATCTAGTTGGCACTTTGCAAACAGCCAGAAGCTATTCTCTCAAAGTTGCGGTTGGTTACATAAATTAAACATCTATCAATTACGTTTTCGTTTGTACGTGCGAAAATTAATAATCGAATACGCGATAAAACGGATAAACGAAATTCGTATTATACAGAAACGAAAAAAGAACTTAAACCTAAACTATATAATACTGACATATTGAAGAGTAGTGATTTTATGAATTAACAAAACTATATATGTGTGTATATATATATATATATATATATATATAATGTTGATGTATTGGAGAGTAGTGATTTTATGAATTGAACAAAACAAAATAAAATCGAAGTTAATCACTAAAAAATTTTTTTATTACATAAATACGAAGCTTTTCGACTATGAAGTCATTTTCAAGCTATAGTTAAAAATGCTACAAATAAACAAAGATATTACTAAAAAACTTATAAATATCGATACATTGAATAGCCAGATATAAAAATTTTTTTTACAATAACATGTAATTATAAAACCGATTTTAAAATTAATTCTTCATCAAAATTAATCATATTATTTAATAAATTATTACTACTTCTATGTTTTATAATTTGTAGTTTTTCTAATAATTTTCTTTTTTTAAATTTATATTCTACGTGTATAATTTTTATATTATCTGTAACGTTTTCTATAAAATGTTTTTCTTCTCTACAGTTCTTTCCATAAAGTGACTTCATTATTTAAATAAATTTGCAACAATAAAATAGAAGATTATAGGGTATTACAAAAATCTGGAGTATATAGAATAAACTGCTCAACATGTAATAAGTTTTATATAGGTGAAACAGGACGTCAAAATAAATATTAGACTAAGAGAACACTTTCATTCATATGAAAATGAAAAGATAATATAAAAATTTTACACATAGAATATAAATTTTCGAAAAAGAAAATTATTAGAAAAACTACAAATTATAAAACATAGAAGTAGTAATAATTTATTAAATAATATGATTAATTTTGATGAAGAATTAATTTTAAAATCGGTTTTATACTTACATGTTATTGTAAAAAAAAATTTTTATATCTGGCTATTCTGAAAACAAATACTTCACAACAATTACACGGATATGAAGTCGTCAACGAATTTGAACATCTAGGCGTCCGGATCAACAATAAAGGAGGCTCAAGCAAAGAAATAAGGAGACGATCTGCGATGAGTCTAAATGCTATGAATAAGTTGCAACGTATCTGGCGGGATGGAAATATCAATTATTCTACAAAAATACAACTTGTTCGTTCCCTGGTGTTCTCCATCTTTACCTATGGTTCCGAAACATGGGTAATAAACTCCACGGATCAGCAATATATCGATGCATTTGAAATGAAATGCTGGCGCATAATGCTGGGTATAAAATGGCACGATAAACAAACGAACGTCTCGATCATTAAGCGTCTTAACATAGATAAACGATTGTCACAAGACATACGCGATAAAATGCACAAATTTTTCGGTCATATAGTGCACGAAACTTAGGACAGTCACACTAGGAAGAATGAACGGTCATAGAAGAAAAGGTCGGCCAATGACCCGATGGACGAAACAAATATGCCGACGTGTTAAACTGTCAATACCAGATTTGGTACACTCGGCAGATGATCGACAACTGTGAAGGAATTTGATTGCTACATAATGGTCACGACGGTCAATTATGATCAATGTTACGACTGTAGTTTATATGCACGTAAGGAATTTGTTGAAAAGAACTAAAAAAAAAAAAAACCGTTAAAAAATTGTTTTTTTTTTCCCCTAAGAACAAAGAACATTTCCTTTTTTCCATAACTAAAACGCTTAATAGTATTACGTAATAATGAATCACATTTTTCGTTGAATTTTAAATAGATCGAAATGATATTCTGATTAACCTTTTTTTTCGATCTCAGTATCTTCTACACGGTAGGTAAATTTTTAATGCTAAAAAAGTGTATATTTTTTGGAATTTGGTTGTCGTAAAATATTTAAATTTTAAAAATATTACGCACGCGTAAAATTATCTAGAATTATTTAAAATGCGCGGTATTATGCCCAAAATATATTTAACTTTATAATATTTTCACCGTTTCGAATGATTTTTGGTTAATTATTTCATACGCGTCGAACTGTGTCATTTTGTGCAAAAAAGAAAATGAATGCGCGACTGAAACAGTTAATAGAAAATATTAATTTTCGATGATTCGAAGCCACGGAGATCGTTAAAAAATATTTACGCCATATGCACCCAGGTACTTACATTTAAAACGTTCAGTGAATAAACGGGAAAACAATGTGGATATACTCGAGAGAGATTCAGATAAGTGTTGAGGTTAAGAAGGGGGAAGGTTGTGCTGAATTCTAAATGTTATGAGAACATGACAAGATGTTAATATGCGGGGAATAAGCATTTGTATCATTTGGAAAAAAGCGACAAAAAAGAGGGCCCGTGTCTTGATTACGTTGCGTAATTGGTGTGTATATATATATATATATATATATATATATATATATATATATATATATATATATATATATATATATATATATATATATATGAACGAAAAATATGGTTTCGTCTCAGTCTATGTAATCACTTTCATGCGGCACATTAATCTCGGAATCTAATCGATATTTAAATTATTGTTAATATCGAATTTATTTTTTTAATTTTCGACCGAATTTTTTCTTTCGTTTGTTGCAGAAATTAAGAAGCTCGAAAATGGTTCGACCTTGCACGGTTGCATATGTTGTAAGAAATTGTTTACATCGATCATGGGTATTTATCAACATGTGCGAAGGAGTCATTTGAATCTGTGAGTTATATTATGGTTCTGTATTAATTTTTGTTTCGTTTTTTCGGTCATGTTTTTTTTTTTTTTTTTAAATTAATTACTGTATTTGCATTATACCACTGCGTTAAGCTATGCAACCATGTTGTTTTTTCTCCCCCGCGACCTTGTATATGTAGATGCAATGTATTATACCGTTTCGGGTGGCGCATTATATGTTCGAAATATTTCAGTTTTCGATGTTTGACTTCTTTTACGATATTTCTACTGTCGTTTAAACGACTTAATACTTCATAGTTTCTTATCTTGTCAGTCCATTTTACTTTAAAAATTCCGCGATAAAGCCGCATTTCGAAAGTATCTAGATTTTAACGTCTTCGTTAAAGTCCAACTTTAAACGCCATACAGCAGTACTGAGAATACGTAACATTTAGTGTCTTAGTTTTAATTCTATATTTATGTTCTGTTTTTTAAAATGGTTCCCCAATCCGCACTTACGTGGTTTGACAAATGTATTAAATAATTTGTTGTTATAAAGGTTCAGGGAACTAGTGTACTTAATAAATAAGTGTAAGTGTTGTGTAGCTAGAACAAAAAAAAAAACACCAGTATAATACAAAAATAAATATGAGTGTGCGATAGATACCTACAATGTGTAACTAAAAAAAAAAAAAAAACACAGAATGGAATAGGGGATCGGGAGCCTAGTCCTTTAGACCATAAATATTGCGTGTAAAATGAGTTTATGTAAATGAGCATATAAATATTAAAATGCATATTATATATATATATATATATATAAAAAGATGGTATATACACATACATTTTAAAGTGATTAAAATTTAAGATAATAAAAGGAAAATATATTATAAACATACATCATAGTATAGCGAGAAAAAAAAAACAATTACATTATCAACAAGATTCAAATAAAATAACCCAAGAAGTGCAATTGCATAACAAAATAAACATAAATAAAAATATTCTCGAAGATACTAATTGAAAAACAAATTAAGTATATATTAAATATACAAATATAGGAAAATATATCTATGTCGTGAAAAAAATATATATAAATAATTATAAACTTTAGATTTAATTTTATTATTATTATTATTATTATTTTTATTTTTATTTTTTTTAGTTATTTATGTACTTGCGGTAAAAATTTCACTACATTACGAACAAAATTGAAACATTGCGAACAATCTGGACACGCTAATGTTAGTAAATCGATACCCGATGATTGGAAATCGCGTTTTGTCTTGACACTGCGAAAGAATAGATCGTCCGATCAAAAAACTACCGTCATTACTACGGTTTGTACGTCTTCCGACGATACCGATGATACAGTCGCTAATGTACACGTTGTTGATAACGTCGATGTAACTTTTACTAACTCTGTCCTTGTTACTCCTACAACGTCTAATGCGATCGATAATTCGCCTCGTAAATATATTATCGAAGACGACGACGACGACGACGATAAAAACATCTTGAATGTTGTACGTTCTACCGAGTACGGCGTTAATAGCGCTACAGCTTCTACTGTTACCGACGTCGTTAATGCTGATATTTCCGCCCGTTCTGTCAACTATCATCATAATAAAGGCGTCGACTACAGTAATAATGTTCGTGTAACTTCTAACTGTTACAGCGATCCGGTCGATACTGTTCGAACTAGTATTCACCGTAATCCGGACATAATAAATAAAATCATAGCCCACGTCGTACGTAATGTCAGCGATGAAGTTATTACGAATACATTATTGCTTTCTATAAATCACGACCATTGTTACAGTATTGATAGTCGTCTCGAAAGCGATTGTAAGATTGAATCTTCATCGAATACTATAGTCGATTACAACGTGTATACGATTAACGACGATATTTACGATGAAAATATCGTAACGATAAAATCACCCGATTAGGAAGTAGTGGAAGAAAATGTACGTTCTAAATTCTCGAATTTAGCTGTATTAGTTATGATGACGACATCGTAATATCTCAGTCGGTAAATAAATGAAAGGATTCCTTCTAATTAGAAAATCGCAAATATATAATTACGACGATGAAAATGTTTTCTTGTAAATGCCGCTTAATTCAGAAATCGGTAATTATCTAACAATTTAACAAATATTCTCGCATATATATATTTATTGTATTTTTTTTTTCAAAGAAAGGAAAGAAACGCCCGAATATAATTCTGAAAAAGAATTTATAACTGAATTTTTCGCACGGTTTATAATCGACGCGTCTGATTTTAGCATCGTTTTTTATTATAATCTTAAAATCGATCAAAATAATTGATGTTTAATTTTTGTTATTATAAAAGCAGTTAATTATTTTTACGCGAAAACAGTTAATATCAATAATATAATTAAGATATTATATAAACGGAAGTTGTTTAATATATATATATATATATATATATATATATATAAAATATTTCAATTCGTGATTAATTTTTGGGAATTTATTTTTAATTTTTGCACTTATTAAATTTCTTAATTTTATACCCACGCTTCGTAAATAATTTCATTTATGTCGTAGAAAAGTCTTATTTTCGTGTGTGAAACTTATTAAATAATTAAAATACATATATATATATATTGCGATTCGATTTATCGGGATTTTATTTATTTAATTGGAAATTAAGTTTTTCCCCTATATTTATAGAATATATACATACGTGACAACGATGTAATGATATAATATTGATTACGCGATGCTGTTTGTGAAATCTTGTCGCGTCTAGAAGAAATTCAAAATTATAGAGCGGAATAAATATTTAAAATCAATGTTTACGCGTGAGCGGTGAACAAACTAAAAAACCATTCGGTAAAAACAAAAGAAAACATTTATATAGGGTGGCCCAGAAAAGACGGACGGTTTTGTTGTGTTTTAAATAATTCAAAACTAGACTAAAATTTTTAAATGAAATTTTATTTAAAAATACGAAAACGAAAAATCAGCTTACAATCATTTGTTTATTTGTGGAACGCAATATCGTTCGGATAATCGCCGTTTGCAACGATACAACATTCGGTCTTTTTACAGTGTGCAGTTGAAAAGCAAAGGTGACACAGTTCATCACCTTGCCGTACTCTTGTTTTAAATTGCCTACATACGTCACCCCTAATTTGCACTTTTGTATATGTTTTTTTAAATTTTTTTCTGATTAAGCTGCCGGATTTTTTTTTTATCAGTTCAAATTCTTTGAGATCGTTAAAGAACGCAGTTCTATCTATACGTTTTGTTAAAATCTACAAAAGTTATTACATAGTTTCTTTATATTCTTTTCAAATATAGCATTATTGAATTTAGGTTTTGTTCTACGCATGATCTATGTTTCCTGAAGTCACAATGATATTCGCTAATTTGGGAATCTAGTTATTCCTCAGCTCTACTTTGTAATGCCTTAGAAGATATTTTATACGTAGCCGGTAACAGTACCTTTCTAGTTATTCACATCTGTCTGTACTCTATTTTTATGTAAAGGTTGAATTAGCGCTGTCGCACAATCCTGGGGAATTATCTCAGTTTCCCAAAATATCTTAAATTATTTCCACCAATTTTTTTTTTTTTTTTTTTTTTTTTTTTTTTTTTGGAACCTAAGAGAACGTATGTAAATCAGTTGTTATTCCGTTGCTGCTGCTATCCCCGCGCGGTAACGTACTGTGCACGCTATTAGTCGGTTGGAATGGTAAAGTGTACAACGCGCGCAGTAACGTAGTATGTACGCGTACAATTATTAATAAGGTAAAGACGTTTTAAACGGGTTGTATACCTGGCGTGTGTGAGACGAAGACAGTAGATACGTTGGCTAAACAGCTGACAATAACATTACCTACGCTAAAAGTAGTGTAAAAATGGCCGTAAAAAAATCGGTCTAGAAATTTTTGAAAAATCGAAAACCGAATTTTTATTTTGCTATTTCTTGTTACCGGTTAATTTTGGTAAAATTTATATTATAAAATAAATGGCATTTCGGCGTCCACTAACTCCGATCTATCATATAACTCTTAATATCGCTCCAAACCCCCTAAACCATTCAACCTCTATTTTTTCGATGGTTATTTAGTTTAAAAAACGACTATAACGCCATTAAAAGCCTATTTTAATACCGCGTAAATTTTATATAGACCATTATTTCCGATTTCGAATTATTTGCAATTTGTCGCGAAGAACTCGAATTTATCCAGAATCGCAAGATGTCCTTTTAAATTTTTCGAGTACTTTATAATTTTAATAATTAAGAAAAAAAAAAAGATTTTTAGAATTCGGAAACGGGTTATGTGTGAATATTTTTGGAACAGATTTTTCAGCAGTAATTTTAATTATCGAAGTTATAGATTTTATTTCATTTTTTTTCTGACTCGGATTTACATAGCAGGTATTATAATATATTCGCCGAACGTGGAAGTTTTGCAAGTGTACAGGTGTGGTTGGATGGCAAATTTAGCAATCACACATGATTGATAAATTTAATGAAATATTACTAGCGCGATTTGTGTTATAACAAACCTATGCAGGTTTTTTGAGATTTAAAACTATTATTAACGTACGTGAGTTTATATTTAAAATCAGAATAACACCGTGAATTAAATAATCGGTGTATAGAATTTTTTAGTCAGATCTACGCTAAGTTTAAATTGCTTCTGCATATTTGTATTTTGTCGGTGGAACGTAACTTATACTGTTATATATAAAGTGTTGTCTTCACTTTTATCAGTATTATTCTTGCGAATAATATGATCAAAGATGTATGCTATATACACAGGTGTATTATTATTGATCGAAATTATGCTTTACTTTTATTAGAGTATTTTGTTTCCAGCAAAATGCGCGTTTCAGCTAACAATGTCGTTACTGAAATCAGTCGTGGAAACAATTTGAAATATATTAAAGATTATATTACATAATAAATCTGGTTCTATTTATAGTACTCGTCATAAACTTGAAATAACTTGACTTTCGTACGAACGAATCGACTACATATTCAATAATTGTATTTATAGCAGGTATATCAGATTCATTATTTAATTCTAAACATAATGATATAGATTTAAAACAGACCCGTATTTCTTTTGAACCTAGTGATTAAAGTGCTGATAAAATTTCAATTAGATTATCTTCTTCGTCTTATATAAGATTTCATTTCTAAATAAAGTTTTAGCGCTTGTAGCGGCTCTTTTGTTCCTGGTAATCATTATTGTAATTATGCGCGTTATTAATATTACTACTGTTATTATTAAAACTTTTTCCGGAGCTAATCTGTTAGATTTTCTGTACTTACTTTAAACTGACTACAGATTTGTCATCATAATCGTATTTTAACAAATTTTTTCAATAATTAAATCAAAATTATCAATTGATTAAAAATTATTTTACGATTCGTCCAGTCTAAATTTTGTTTAACTGATTAGTTTATGGCGATTGTAATAATCTGCGTTTATCGATGTTGTTCAAGCCTTCGACAATGTATAGCATCGAAGTTTCTATTATTCAAGTTAAAATCGTAACTGTCGACCAACTTGTACTTTTTAATAAACCCTTATACCTAATACAGGCATTTTAAGGCACGCTATGAATAGGTGCTTTCGGAGATTTATTCTGTCCTAAACGGGATACCACTGAGTTCGCGTTATAGCACTCGCACTGTATCTAATATACCGCTGATTTTCCAGTAATGGAAAATATACATGTAGCTACTTTTGCCGATGACGCGAGATAATTTCACGTAGCATAGATCCGAATACTGTCAGCAGTAACCTGCAGGAAGTACTAAACAAAACGGATGACCGGTTCAAATATAAAAAATAAGTGTTATCACAAAAAAATCCATTAACGTTCATTTTGCTGAAATGAATGTTGCAGCACTATCTGTTAAAATAAACGATATAGTTATTCTAATTGCGTGAAGCAATACAAAAAGTTCTTCGAAAAATTGCAGACTAATATGAATCGTCTAGTGCACAGAATGTTTTTTGTCGAACATCTAGTCATTTTTAATAGATGACTTAAAAGAAGAAAATGGAGTCGTGATCCTCTTCCGATCGCCTAAGCAGTCAGATGGTTCGCTGTGATGTTGCTCCGTACGCTGGAAGAGGAACCTTTTTTTACCGTGAAGAAAATCTATCCAATGAGCTAGCTAGATTTTTTTTTTTTTAGTTTTTTGAGTAATGTTGTTTGTGGCCAATTTGATACATAGTACGACAATTAAAAAAAAAAAAAGTGTCATCATATAAATAAACAAAGAAATATAATATTTGAATTAAGAACATGAAATAGCTATGGAAAATAGTGTTTTGTTTTGTACGTATGGAATGGAACTGTGGGTTGTACAAAAGGTATAAATATTATATAAATTCAAACAGTCCAAAATAATTCTTTTTTCGGAAAACTACAGGCGTGTCCTGGTATTTAACTAACATCTTCTTCTTCGCGTGCCACCCGATTCGGGTATTGCTTAATCATCATGTATTGATTCCACTATCTGATGGAAGGAGTTCCGATCTGTTGAGGCTTTGATTAGTTCCGCTGCACTCTGAATTCCAGTCCATATTTTAATATTGTCAAGCCAAGAGATCCTTCTTCTTCCCGGTTTTCTTCTACCATTGCTTGTTCCCATTAATATTGTTTGTAAAAGGTGGTATTTCGATCCTCGCATTAAGTGTCCCAAAAACGCAGTTTTTCGTATTTTTATTATCGTCATTAGTATCTGGCCAGTTCTCATAAGTTTTAACACTTCTTCGTTCTTAGTTTTACTTGTCCACGGAATTTTCCATATCCTTCTGTAATACCACATTTCGAACGATAAGATGCGCTTGTTCATATTTTCTTTTATCGTCCAAGTTTCGCAACCATACAAAAGTACTGACCACACGTAACAACCCAGAACCTTCTTTTTGACATCTAAGCTTAATTTTCGGTTACAAAGAACGTGTTTGAATTTCATGAACATGTCTCGAGCCATTTCAATTCGAGCTCGTATCTCTACATCCGGGTCACTATCTCTTGTGATCCAGCTACCTAAATATTTATATTTATTTACTTGTTCAATTTCATTCCCATTGAGAAATAACTTTTTTTTTTGTAACTGGTTGGCGGGAAGCTACAATGAATTTGTTTTTTTTTAATGTTTATATTGATTCCCATTTCTTGGCTTACAGCAGCAACTGTATCTAATGCCGTATCATCGGCAAAACGAATCACTGAAATTTTATCACCTCCTATTTATATTCCGATATCTCGTCCTTGTAGAGCATGCTCAAAAATTGCTTTTGAATATATGTTGAACAATGTTAGGGACAGTACACAACCCTGTCTAGCTCCACGTCGTATTGGTATTCGTGCAGTTAACTGATCATCTATTAATACTCTAGCATGTTGGTTTTTATAAAGAATTTGTAAGAATCTGAAATCTGTCTGGTTAATACCAATGTTCCTCAACGTTTTAAATAATTCTCTGCGCTGTACTTTATCAAATGCTTTATTATAATCTATAAAACATATATAAACAGTTTTGTGAAAATCAAGTTGTTTTTGAATTATTGTTTTCATGCAAAAAAGCGCTTCTCTAGTTCCCAACTGTTGATAAAAAAACTAAATATCCCCCACGTACGTAACATTATGCAGCAATATGCTCAAAAACACGCAAGTAGATTGGAAGGCCATTCTAACAATATGGTTCAACAATCCCGGACACCTCCGTCGTTTAATGGACCTTAAAATGCTCAATACCTTATAGGATCATAGCAAACGGGTGAGCATCCTTGGATGTTTTTTCCTCAATGACAATAAAAAATATTGCTGAATGAGCTCGTTAGTCAGACTCCAATTAAAAGAAAAATTTATCAAAAGCGTTATATTTTAGGGTAAATTTCCATACTGTTATATTAAGTGGAAAATTTGGGTTTTAATGGATTTTTTGTGTATTAGTAAGTACTCAAGTGCAATTATTGTAAAAAAAAATTTTTATATTAATTTACGACTAAGTTAGTTATGTATTGAGTTTTTTTAATATGTGCTTTTATATACCTAAACATTTAATCAACAATAGATTTTAAAAAAGTTGTATCACGCATTTTATTTAAAATAATTAAAAATGAATGTTATTTACTCGGTTGAGCAAGTATAATTATAAAATCTAAGTCTTATTTTTAATAGCAATATCGATATGTACTATCATATCGAGAATTTCAATAAAGCCAGAGTCGTTTTTAGAAGTGTAATGTAAACTAAAACTAATTTGTGACGCTATCGCCATTTTAATAATTTTTGGGTAATATACTTTGTTCATTTTAGTGTTTAATTATTAGATTTTTTAGGTAGAGTAAACTGATTTATTAATTAAAACAATAATTTTAAAGTTATTGATAGATCGTTTTTTAAACGAGTACTTTTTAATATGTACCTGTCTCGGTTGTGCCCTTGTTTTGAGAAATAAGTACGTTACGTTACTTTACGTCTGGGTAAATTGCATCAGTTTTGAAATTTATTTTGTATGTGTGTATATACTCAATTTTAGTTCAAATGATTTTCAAATTTAATTTGTAAATTATTATAAAAGTATTTATTATTAAGTTTTGTTCTTCGTAAATGTAAGTACGACCTAGATGTTTTTTAACAGGCTTGCGTCAAGGTCATAAAAGAAGATTTTGTCCAATTATACATTCTGTCTATATTTTAATCTATTGAGTGGATCTCTTTAAATGTATTCGTTTATTTTAATAATAGATTACTTAATATTACAATGCTCCTTTTTGATTTAAATATGTATATGGTAGGTGTATATGTAAAAATTTATTTATTAAACTTTGCTTCATGTTACATGTTTGAACTAATATGTAATTACTCTAGATGAAGAACGGTATGAAAAGTGAAATTTACTCTTAAATAAGCCACGACAATGTTCATATGAACAGAATTAAAGTTTTAAATTCTAAATAAAAGTGCAGTAACAATTTATGGCGTAGTAGTGATAAAGTTTTATGTTAAAAACAGATGTCATGGCGTGATTCTCGTTACTTATTTTTTATAATTATGATTAATCACCGTTGTGTTAATTATATCGATTAGTTTTAATTGTTAATTCGTATGAAAATTTGGCATAATTTTTTTGGCTCGTGTTTGAGGAGGTTGGTATAATGAATGTTCTGGCATTTATTTTAATTTAATCCGTGTGTTCCATATTATGTGTAAGTTTATAGTGAACTATAAAGTAATTTGTAAATTCACGAATTTTAAACTAAAAGTCTTTACTTCCTCGTTAGTGACGAATTTGTAGTTTTTATATATCTACGTTAAATGTATGATTCATGCTTAATTCAATATGTTTCCGGTCTTTCTGTCCTAACTGTTTAAATATCTTAATTATAAGAAAGCATATATCACCGTTTCATTTCTCACATAGGAATTATTTTCTAGGTAAATTTCTATAGACAGGTAATCAGAACCCTTCGCTGTTTTAATAGTTATTTTTGTTAAAATTGTTTAATAATGTACAAATTTGTTATAAATAATAAGAGCTTTATTGGATAAGTGAAATTTTTCCTATATACTTGTTACTTAATTTTTTTATTACAGAATTACGTACTAGTATCAGTATGTTGTAAGCTATTAAAAAAGACACATTTCTTATTTTCTTATACGGTATAAATTGTCGATTAGGTGTTCAGTTTATTCAGGAACACATACAAAAAAAAACACGCGCATGCGTATGTTATTTATTTTTGTTCTTATTTGCGTTGAACAGGTTTAATTCGATACAATGACTTCGAAATCAGATGATAACCTGGCTACCAGGAAACAAGTATGAACGTGTTATTAAACTATTTTTATTGCGTTGAAACGGCGATTATTATGACGAACGTTTTATTTTGAAGTGTTATTTTTTATTCATAAAGCTTTAAATTGATTTGTTAAATAATATGCGTTTTTTTTTTCGAAAGTAAAAGCGAATCAAATATGTTTCAATATTAACAGATTTTAAAAGTAGTATATTTTAAAATCAGCACATGAAGATTAACTAAAATAAATATACATTGAGTGATATTGTTTGAGTTCATTACACAGAACGTTTTTCTAGTTAACACGCTTAAATGGACAAGTTAATTCGATATATTCATAAACTTAAAATTAATTAATTTGTTTTCAATATGTTGTCATAAATTTATTTAATTTTTTTGATTTCCAACGGATCATTTACAGTTTCTTTTAAATTCGGTTATATATTAGTTTTACGCTTATTTATGTAGGAAAGTATGATAAAAGAAATTCGTTCTATGTTCATATTTAAAGTAAGCTTAATAAAAACGAAAAAAGGTATCACGTTTTTAATGTTAACGAACGTAGACAATTTTTTACGATTTCACGTTGAACAGTTTTCACTTTTTTGAAACATAATATTCGTAAATTAAAAATTGTGGCGACTTCTTCAATGTAATGTTGCGTATAAGACAAGTTATTTGTTATTTTTATTTTAGTTTAAAGTTACATCGTTATTATTTATTGTTACATCAATAGAGTCCTCCTGTTAGCGGCAACATGTGTTTAGAGTTAGCTCTGGAAGGTGAACGTTTGTGCAAAACTGGTGATTGCCAAGCCGGTGTAGCATTTTTCCAGGCTGCTATACAAGCGGGGACAGAAGATTTACGTACATTAAGCGCAATTTATAGCCAATTGGGGAATGCGTATTTTTATTTAGGCGATTATTCGAAGGCGATGGAATATCATAAACACGATCTTACTTTAGCTAGGTAATTCGTGCCGAATATGAAAAATATTTTTCATTTTAAAAATGTTTAGTAATTAATATAATCATTTCAATTCTTTACGAGTTCTGTTATATATATATATATATATATATATATATATATATGTATATGTATTTTTTAAAATATATTTAACTGCTTAATTTATCTTAAAAGAAATGTTTTTGCCGTTTTAAAAAATTAATCGGATAAAAAAATATTTTATCCGTTCTAAAAATGTTTAGAAATTAATGTATATATATATACATATATATATATATATATATATATATATATGTATATATATATATATATATATATATATATATATATATATATATACACATATATATATATAATCATTTTAAATCTTTACGAGTTCTGCTATATGTATATATTTTCATATATTTAACCGCTTAATTTATGTTAAAAGAATTGGTTCTGCAGTTCTAAAAAATTAATCGGATAAAAATACTGATATATTTCAAAATGAACATTTGTGAATTCTTTGTTCTATTATAATTCTACGTAATATATTTCTACTGGGTAAATATCGGTTCAAGTATTTTAGATAAACATATATGAACCGAAAATTTTATTTTTAGCTTCCAAACTTCATTGAACAGTTCCAGAATCCGCGATAAGCATTGTTTATCTATGTACGTCAAAATTAAAATTAGCGCATCGTACCTGCTTACATAAGATAGAAGAAATCCTCGATTTTCACTGTAAAATATATATTTCGCGTATAAGTATGTCTTCTTATTTATGTCCTGTATTATAGATCGATGGGTGACAAACTTGGTGAAGCTAAATCCAGTGGTAACCTTGGTAACGCGTTAAAGGTAATGGGAAAATTTGACGAAGCGTTGGTTTGTTGCAAACGTCATTTAGATATAGCGCGCGAATTGAAAGATACAGTAAGCTTTTCGCTCGCACACACACACACACGTGTATATATAAATTCTTTTCGTAGTACTGGTCGTACGTCGTTTATTTGTAAGTTGATGAAATAAACGCTAGGAACTTGCCTTGTTACAAATATGATGATTGATATTCATGATATGTCACATGTTTATGCATCATTCTAATTTTTCGCATCAAATAACCCATATTTTTATACTTGATCGATGTAGCCCGTTGTGGGTTTCTTTGTTTCATTGCAACTCAACTTTCTTCTGTATCATGTGTTTTTTGATACAGTTTATGTTAAATTATATATATATATATATATATATATATATATATATATATATATATATATTGTTATTTATTATAAATTGGACTCTGGAATTAACCAATCTGTCCATGAAAAAAATAGAACATAACAAGAAAAAAAAAATTAACATTATAAAGTAACTTTACATTCTAAAATAAATTGAAATAAAGAATAATATATACAAGCATCATCTGAGGAAAGTAATGAACTTAAGATATACGGAGGCCGATGGCCTAAAGATATAAGCTTAGAAAATAAACGCGATTGTTCTGTCCAGTAGGAGGAACAGTTGAAAAACAAATGATTCGAATCCAGAATCATATCGGTATCGTCCGGGTGAGAGCAGGTGCTGGTTTCGGCCATTCCAATTCTGTGCAAATGAACAGGTAGGCAACAATGATTTATACGAAGCCGAGTTAATGTTGTAATCATGTGACGAGAAATTGGTCCGTTAAACTTTTTGGGAAAATACCACGCTTCTTTGGAAGGAACTGGTTTAACGCTTTTATAAAAACTGCTGACTTTATTGATATGGAAAACAGTCCAATCTGATTCCAACTGGGCTTTCACCGAAACCCGGAGATCTGTATATGGAATACATGGACACAAAATGCCGATGGAGGCTGCTGATTTTGCGGCTTCATCACAAACAGCATTACCAAGAATGTCAACATGACCCGGAATCCAACAAAAGTCGATTGTAATATTTCTTAAACTGAAATTATATATTTCTTCTAAAATTACAAATATAAAATAAGATCCCTTGGTAACATGAAAGTTCGATATAGCATTAAGACAACTAAGAGAATCCGATAAAATAAGAATATTGTCACTAAAATTAGAAACGCGAAGGAAGCGTAAAGCCTTGACGATCGCAAAAGCTTCAGCGGTGAAAATCGAGCACGCCGATGGTAATTTAAACTTTCTGGTCACGTTTTTACTTGGAATCATGAAGGCCGATCCTACCAGTCCTTGAAAACCATCCTTAGATCCATCAGTGTACACATATAAAAATGGGCCACTTGTTTTGAATTATGAAGATATGTTCTAAGTTGGAAGAAGGCCCAAGATAAGGCCATTGCCTGTGGGACTCTAAATCCACCGTAGAAACTGGAAATTTTCCAGCAAAGGTGAATTGAGAGAATACAGGAGTGGGAAGTAATAAGGATTTGTATTGATGAAATATATTGGCGGAACGTGCGAGCAAAGGACATGATTTAGATGTAAATCTCCGCTTGTGAAAAATTTCGTGATATTTAAAGGATAAAGAGTTATTAGGAAAGGATAGAAATTTTAGGAAAAACTGATTTGCAAGTTGTTGACCTCTCAACTGTATCGGTGGAATGCAGGATTCCGAACATAAACCAACTTCTGGTGAGGAAGGAAAGCGGCTGTAGTAAGGAAAATAACTTAAAAACTGTCTTGCTATATAGAAGTAAGTAAAATAAGGTAAATAACATAAAAACAAAAAAACAAAAAAAACCAAACGCAAATAAAAATTAAAATCAACGGTAAACTACATTTTCAGTTTAGTATCCTGAGAAGTCCTTTATAATAATAACAATAATAATAATAATAATATATGATATAACATAATAATAATAATAAAATAAATTTAGCTGAATTGAAATTATATTATTATTATTATTATTATTATTATTATTATTATTATGTTATATCATATATTGTTATTATTATTATTGTTATTATTATTATTATTATTATTTTATTTTATTACATATATATATATATATACGAATTTGTGTTGTTTAGTGCAATGTTATATAAATCGCATTATCGATTTCATTCGACGTGAATTAATAAAAAGCGTATTGTACAATTTAAGATACATTCGTGAAGGGAAAATCACACCGTTCGATTTAACTGGATATTGTCGTTGTTAAATAATTTGTCTTTTTAAATTTTTTATAATGTGGAATGTACTGATTTTTTATAAAAAATCAATTGAAAATTAGTTAAATCACTAATATTTATTTTCTTATGGAAAAACATAAAGTTTTTCGGTATTTACGCCATTATCAAGTGAACAAAAAATTTAAAAAAAAATATAAATTAAAAATAATTACTTAAAAATATTGATGGTGATGGTGAAAATATATTCCATAAAATGTTGTTCTGCTACTGTTCTGTTTATTTATTGAATTGTTGAAATTTAACATCAATATATTTGTTTAATGATTTTTTTTTTATATTTATTTTTCTTCAACATTATTTTGTGGATTCTGAAAAAGTTGTATACTGGTGGAATTTTAAATTTTCATTTACTGTTGCGATGTATGATGTTCAAAAGTAAAATATAAAAATGTACAAACGCAAAAATTAAAAAAAAAACCACACAATTTTACAAGTAGAATGAAAAAAAGTATTTGAAAAATCTGATAATCTAATGAAAATAAGTATTTGAAAGATTTGTTTTTTTTTTTTTTTAAATTTTTTGTGTTTGTATATTTTTATATTTTATATTTTACTTTTGAACATCATACATCGCAACAGTAAATGAAAATTTAAAATTCCACCAGTATACAACTTTTTCAGAATCCAGAAAATAATATTGAAGAAAAAATAAATATAAAAAAACAAAATCATTAAACAAATATATTGATGTTAAATTTCAACAATTCGAAAAATAAACAGAACGGAAGCAGAACAACATTTTACGGAATATATTTTCACCATCACCATCACCATCAATATTTTTAAGTAATTATTTTTAATTTATATTTTTAAAATTATGATTTTTTAAAAATATTTTCTGCTCACTTGATAATGGCGTAAATGCCGAAAAGCTTTGTGTTTTTCCATAAGAAAATAAATATTAGTGATTTAACTAATTTTCAATTGATTTTTTAATTTGTCTTTTGTTGATTATATGTTAAACTATACATTTTGGTTGTAGTAAATCAGTTTATTAATATAACCGTGTATGTTTTAAATGTATTTAATGAGAAAAACTGTATATACATACATATATATATATATATATATATATATATATATATATATATATATAATTTAAAATAAATATTTGTTAATATATAACTTTTATTTTGATTTATTAAAAAGAAAATTATTACCTTTGTTTTTTCTTTCGATGAGTAAGTTTATAAGATGACCGGTTTACGACTATTAATAATTATACATCTTTAATGACGATTTGTTAGTTTAAATTTTAACAATAGAAAACTCGCAATACTTACTGCAGCCACGTTTAATTAATATATTACATTGTGTCGTAGGTTAGTGAAGCTAGAGCGTTGTATAATTTAGGCAACATTTATCACGCCAAAGGGAAGAATATCGGACGATTAGACGAAAAGGAACCGGGCGGATATCCAAGCGAAGTTAATAAATGTTTACAGGAAGCTGTAAAGTATTACGAGTATGTCGATTAATGTTCCGTTAATTGTTTAGAAAAATATTACATTTGTCTGTAAAAAACAAATGTAAAAATACGTATATTTTTGACAATAAATTTTCGCAAAAATTATAATAATAAAGATCGGAACAACAAACGTTCTAAAACATTCTTACGGTATAAATTTAATAAAGTAACAAACGTATAAGCTATAAATCGTAATGATGAAAAAATTAAGAAACCATCTTCAAAGAAAAACGATGTAATTAAAAGAAGAATAAATACAAAATTATTAATTATAAATCCGAATATATAATGTAAAGAAAGCCAGCTGCTACCAGAATAATAAATTCAGTTTATACTTAGTATATCTAACGTATGGTTGTCTCTAATTTCCTATCGCTGCAAGTAGATAATTACGGAGCGCACTAAAACTGAATATATATATATATATATATATATTTACATACGACATCTGTAGAGTACTGTGCATATCTGAAATTATAGTGCGTTCGGTTATGATCTTATATCCTACGATATATAAATATATATTCTAGAATATCGTTATTATGCCGATACCCTTACATTTATTTAATACGCGCATACTTCTACCTACGCTTACTCGTTTCTTTATTCGTTAATTGTAGTCGTAACAAGTGTTTTAAAATTCCATTACCGTTTCTGTAGTAGGTTTCGTCGATAAATTTTTAATACGCTCGTTTCTGTTTGAATTTTATTCTGTCAGTTGTATTTTATGTTTTCCTCGTAATGTCTCTTTTGTTATTGTGATCCAGTTGACCAACGTTATAAAATTGTTCGTCTTCATCCGTGATGATCACCTGCATCATGAAGCGTAAAACGAGTTAAAATATTAATTTTTGTGTCTGATCCACATTAGTAAACTGTTTCATCGTACATTTGAATTTGATTAACTGTTCGTTTTTTTTTTTTTTTTTTTTTTTTTTTTTAATATTAATTTATTATAATTAATCCCACGTCCGGTGATTTTGAGACGTCGAGAAATATCATTAGCGTGTTAATAAGTTTTTTTCTTTTTCCACTTCATTTTTCAATACAACCAGCTCCGTAGGCTATTACACAAATTTAATATCCTAGTGTATGACGACGTGCTGAAGAATTCTATCCAGTGACAAGGTCTCATTCAATACAAATACAAAATGTATACTTTATACTAATTTGGTCGTCGGTCAGTTCTGTCCTCGAATGTCCGCAGAGTTATCTAACAGCGCAATTGCCATATTATTTGGACGCGATTCCCCGTCTTGCGGCACGACTTTATGCTGTTTGCACAATTTCATTCTTTGTGTAACTTGATCTTCATGTCTGTGTGGAAAGTTTGATTCGTTACATACCGTGGCGCATTTGCGATTATTGTTTTGTGTTCTTCGTGCAATCGCTATATTACACTTTTTCGAGCAATCCCACAACTGATACCCGTATTTTCGGACAAGTTTGATGAACCTGTTTGTAGAGCGATAGCTTATTTTCAACTGTTAGTTCCGACTTTCTCCATAAAAGCCAGTACATATTGTTTAATTTTAATGCGTATTTCAGTACGCTCTGTTACGATATTTTATCCAAGTATATTCCCAAGACACTGCAACTGCCTTCATCGAAGTAACCGCATTTCGATATGTATGTATAATTATTGTTCTCAACGTGATATAGTTTATCGAATAAACGTATTTGCCTTCGGACAGCCTGATCAATATGTAACACTAGTTTATAAAACAGCAGTTTCTTATCAGTAGTAACTTCTACAAATATTCCATACTATTACTAAACTCGAAAATAACATCGCGGTATCTCAAAATAATATTAGGCCGCTTTAATTTACGCGTGAACAATATGCAGTTTGTTTTATTCGGATTAATTATCAATTTTAGCTCATTCAATTTTTTGAATAAAAAAAAAAGTATATTTAGCAGAGTTTAATCTAGACTGCATCCAATTATTATAACTTAAAATTAATAAAACATCATCAACATAAGTAATAATATTTCTACTTAAGAACAGTTTATGTATTGAACATATGTAAAAATTAAATAGGAGTGGACCTAGGACAGAGCCCTGAGGAATTTTACTTCTATTATCAATAGTTAAGTGCTCATAATTCAGCTTGATAATACTGTGTCTATTAATAAAATAGCGACACAAAATATTAAATAACCAGCCGGGTAAATTTAAAGAGTTTATATTAACTACCAATTGCACATGTACGATACCGATAAAGGTACACTTTAAGTATCCTAGTAATTAGTTCGGGAAAAGTTATATATGTATAGACATTATATATATTTATATTATATGTATATATATATATATATATATATATATATATATATATATATATATAAAGTGTGTGTAACATATTAACGTAATGTATTTTCGTAATTTCAGAGGAAATCTTTTTATAATGAAGCAAGTAGGTGACGTAGTTGCTCAAGGTAGAGCTTACGGAAATTTAGGCAATACAAATTATTTGTTAGGCAATTTTCAAGAAGCTATATATTATCACGAAGAGGTTAGTATATATATATATATATATATATATTAAACGATAATTTAGCTATTAAATTTTTATTTATCAAATTTACTTCGAATTTTGTAATTTCTTGTTACGTTCTTCCATAAACAAAACTTTACAGTATGGATTTTTCACGTAAATAAAAAGTGTATTTACGCGAAAGGAATAAACGTTACAAAAGGAACGAAATTAATATAACGCATTCCAAAACACAGTCTCGCTACGTATACTAAATTAGAAATATTCCAGGTTGTTCATTTAGTTAAAATAAAAAAAGAACAGGAAACCCCATCAACAAAATCTCTTTCTCTATATATATATATATATATTGTTCGTAAAGATACGTATATTTAAATTTATAAATATTTATATAATGAAATTTTTTTATGTTTATTATACGTAAAAAATAATAAATTTCATACGAAAACAGTACCCTAGTTCTACATCTAATAGTTCGTGTTTAATTCTTTAGCGTTTGTAGCGTTTATATTTTAGTCGCGAACTTGTACGTGTGTAATGGATCACCTCTGATGTTTGTTAATGAATACCGACTGTAAGCATAATCGTAAAAAAAAAAATTCTTATATGTTATTTAATAACGTCGAGTGTATATGGTAACTTCGATACGCTGTGCATGTATTCGGTTTTTATACAAAACTGGGAAGTTTCAGAATGATTTATTTTGTAGCCGTTGTAACTCAGCTAAGTTAGAATGAATAGTATACACGATCATATGGCACAATCATAAAGAATATAATTGTTCCTATTGTAGTTTTATAGATTATTAATTTAAAGAGACAGCTATATTTTAAAACTTTAAATTATCGTAATTTCTATCCTATTTGTGATATCAACGTGAAACGAAGCTTAGAACGAATACGATAATATAGGCTATAACCTGCGCGAATTTCATCATTATTACTTTAATAGTTTTTTAGTTAAATCGGAACAGACAGAGACAGACCAACAAAAATTGAAAAAAAAAAGATTTTCTCTTTATGTTTTGATAAAAATAGCCCAATGCAGTGATTATAATGGAAATATTCGAAAATCTCAGACACTATAGTTTTATATATTAGTATATATTATATATATATATATATATATATATATATATATATATATATATATATAATATAAAACTTATGGCGTGTTATGAGATAGGGGGTACCTAAGGAATTAATATTAATTATAGAAAAGAAAAATTAAATTTAAAAATAAAATATTCTTATAGTCGAGGCTAGTGAAAGATATAATAAGTCGAAAATCGGTTTATCTAAGGATATACAGATCGTAATAATTACGATAATTCCCCGATAGGTAAGATATAACCAAATGATCAGCATGATGACGAGAATAAAATCCGAAACCAGATAGCGGTTTTCGTAGATAATACAAATGTGTATGTTATATCGTCGTTATGCTGGGGAAATTTCGTTAGATATCACATAGACGAGTAAAGCGGTCAACCTGTTAGTTTGTTAACTTTGTATGTTCGTATGATAGTCGTCAATAGAGTCGATCCGTCGTCACGTAAAACAGGATCGTACTCTTTCGTAAAATTAACTATCGCGTGTCAATCGGATAAGAAGTCGGTAATACGTAATACGATTGACGAGGTTAAGGCTAATATATATATATATATATATATACGTAAAACGAAAAACTTAAAAAGTTCTAGTCGCGACGAATATAAAGAAAAATATAAATTATTAAAATAACTGTGTGTCAGTATTAAATTTTTATTAGAACTTTCTAGTCAGTTATATATTGAATTTATAGCGCGATTTGTAAAATTAACAGTCGAAAATGAAATAAAGACTGTAAAAAATCTATTAATAAAATAATAATAGTATAATAATAAAAAATCAAATACGGAAATCAGGACGACAGTGGGATTTCCGATATAGGATACGCCTTCGTCATCCAGCATCATCATCGGTCCTATCTGCGGTATACCTCAGGTCGTACGATTTTTTTATTATCATTTTTTTTTTTTAAGATATATGATATGTGATATATTTTCGTTTAAAATTGTTTTATACGAGTATCGTACGTGTTTTATGTTTTTATGTATTATGAATATCGTGATTTACTCGTTATATGTATTTTTATTCGAATTTAATTAATAAAGACATAGTTGAAAAAGAAACGTAAATTGAAGTTTATATCTTAATTGCATTGGGCGCTTTAATCGCGATTTTAGATCTCATCGAGATAAAATAAAACAAAAATAAATTAGGATTTCATCTAAAATTACATTATTAATAGCTACTCCTCGCACGTTATAATTTGGCGTGCACGATAGAATAAGTATTCTAATAGAATTCACTCATCTAGTAGAACATTATAACTTGGGAACCACGACGAGAGATTAAATACTGCTTAATTTTCGGATTCGGTACGTTATAAACTATACGTATAGATTCGTACATAATGCGTGATAAATTATGTTTTAGCGATTGAAAATTGCACTTCAGTTTAATGATAAATCCGCCGAACGCAGGGCTAACAGTAATTTGGGCAACTGTTGTGTTTTTACTAGCGATTTCGATAAAGCAGCTGAGTATTACAAGTAAGTTCGCACGTGTTTGGTGTTCATCGCGATTAATTTATACGAAAGAAAAAATAAAAAAATTCGAATTTCTTTGTTAAATGTTTGTCGTGCGTATTAAATATTGTTTGTCTTTCGAACATGGTCGATTAATTACTATTTTAAAAGAAATAAAAGATACAGACACATTTAGCGGTAATTTTATATCATGAAGTAATATAAAAATAATGTTCTTTTGTATGAAATTAGATAATATAAACTGTCCGTGTGTCTCGCTTCTTATATATATATATATATATATATATATATATATATATATATATATATATATATAAAACGTAAAACGCGTATATTTGGCATTATATTAAAAAGTTATAATAATATTTAATAAATGTACCGGAACAAATGCCCTCTCCATTTATGAAAGTAAAATACATGCATTAAGATATACGTATTAACATATACATTTTGTAAAAAATAAATAATATAATTAATTAAGAAGTAAATTTAATGCGACGAATGGAGGAAATGTTCGTACACTAAAAATCGAAAAAAGCAAAATATATTTTATGCGTCCCATTTTTGTATTTGCGTTATAGTGATGTTGATAATCTTAATTAGATATTTTGTTAACGGTTATTGGATCGTTAGCAACTATCGTACGGCGTTCATAGTCGTTCAACAAACATGTGAATATAATCGTTAGTCGTTTACGATTATTTTTTGTTGCGTGAACATGTCCATTATGACTCCGACACCATACAAGCGCAGTAGGTGAAAGTAACAACACTGATTGTCGATATAGATGAAAATTATGAATTTTCGAACTCAAATAGTCGGGAAAAAAGTAAAAAGTCCTTCATTTCTCAGCGTAAAAAGTGAACATGCAAACAGACAATACACACACACACGCGCGCGCACATACACATTGGCAGCTATTACAGCTAGTAGAAAATTCGTAATGATGTATCTTTATTATATAATTGTTTACATTATAAAACCACTGATGCCAAATGCACAAAATTTACTTTGTCAATAAATAAAGTAAGACGAAATATATTACATTATACGTAATCTTATATTTAGTCTTCTTCTTCAGTGCCACGATCGATCTCGATCTTAGGCTCATCCATTGGCAGACTTCATTAATTCCTTATACGTCTTCCGATCTCGAGCTGTGTGAAACAATTCTGCAACGCCACAATTTGTCCATGTTCGTATGTTTTGAAACCAAGACATTCTTCTTTATCTAACTCTCCTTTTCCTTCTACCTTCCCCATTATTATATTCTGTAAAAGTGTGTAGTTAGACTCACGCATTACATGATCGGAATATTACCTATTTCTTCTTTTAACAATATCAAGCAATTCTTTTTCCTCCCTTCTTATTCGTAGCACTTCAACATTAGTCATTCTTTTTAGTCCACGCGATCTTAAGTAAACGGCAATAGCGCTAAAACTCGAAGGCTTGTAATCTCTCGAGTGTTCTGGACGTCAGTATTCACGTTTCCACACCATATAGCAACACTGACCAGACATAGCATTTCATAGTTTTGAATTTTAAATCGAGATGTGGATCGTGAGCTACAAGCATTTTCTTCATTTTCACGAAGTCAGCGCGCGCCTGCCTAATGCCGCATCTAATTTCTCCGTCCGGATTTCCATCCTTATTAATCCAAGCACCAAGATATTGAAATTTATCAGCTTGTTCTGGTTGGCGATTGATTTAAACATTACAGGAAAAATTAAAAAAAAAAAAACGTGTAAAATGAAGAAAAAAAAATAAAGATAAATAAAATATTGCTGAATTATAAACTATTTACAACGTGCTAGATTACTTAATGCTATAAATAACTCAATATGCAACATTAGAATATACATTAATTTTAAAAACCGGTGCTTCAGACGACGGTGCTTTTAACGAGTATATCTATTTTGTAGGCTGGCCATATTGTAGTCAACTATGGCTTGAATTAATTTGTTGTTGTATATTTTGCAGTTATCATAGCGTTATTTTGGAAGTTTTCCAATGTGTGTGAATAAGTAAGTTACGTTTAATGCGGAATGCGTGTCGCTAATTTTGATATATTTGTTGGTATTTAGTGAGATTCTACAACAGTGGTTTTGTAATAGCTGCATTTTCTTATAAGTGGTGTTGGAAACTGAACTCCAGACAAGGGATGCTTAAGTTAAAATATGGCGAATGACAGTTGTATATAATAACTTTTTATTTGTGACCGTGAGGTGGGATCTCCGGTTGAATATAGGTGAAATTATATGCGCTATCTATAATACGACTGTTGAAAGATAGACGGGAATCCATAATGAGAACTAAGTAAACTTCTTCGGCCCATTTAATGTGAACTGATTTTTTATATCCGGTATAGATGACGGGTGCCTTCTAGTGAAGAGGATGGCGTCAGTTTTTTCTAGTACTTACAAATGACGGAAGCGGCTTTTTGTAATCTATTAAATATTGTATCAGTTCTATAGGAACTGCGGAATAAAGCTAAGTCATCGCCATAAAGAACAATGTTAATAGACGGAATTTTTTGGGTATATCATTAACGATGGTAGTTTTACTTATCTCAACGTAATAGCCGTTTTTTCGTCGGATGTTACAGGATACAGATTTTTCTAATGTACGATTCTTTGTTGTTCAATACCGATATCACATCAGAAAGACGCAAAAATTCTGATAATTTTTACTCATCATCATGCGGATGGTTATTTATCAACTTTTGATATAACCCTTCTTCAGTTCTTATTATAAATATACGGTGCATTTTGTTCCTCTTTCATATCATACGCGCGGAATTAGTTCGTCGTTTTCAGTTTCTTTCATCGAATAAATGGTGTTCAGTCATTCTTCTTTTCCGTTGACTCAACACTATACTCATTTTAGGCAGCTACACGAGTACACAAAACGCGAATGCGAACCAAACGAAGCGGAAAAAAAAAAAATACCCCTAAACAGTTATCGCGGTACGACAAAACGTTCCCAGCAGATTATCGTAATACAACGTACCTCAAGACGTCTTCAATTTCGTCGAATATTTCGTATGAAGGGATTTTTGTTTCGCGTATGTATTTTTTTTCTCCAAATTTCGATTTTTTTTTGTTTTTAAGGAAAATGTTGTCTCTTGCTCAAGAATTACACGATGAAGCCGTAGAAGCGCAAGCGTGCTACAGTTTAGGAAACACTTACACATTGATGAATAAGTACGAAAAAGCGATCGAATATCATCTTCGACATTATTTTATTGCGAAGCAATTGAAGGATCGTATCGGTGAAGGTAATTTGTTTTCTTAAATATTGAACCGATTATACTGCGATAAATTGATCCGTTCGGAGCAATTTATTAAATATCGCCTTATCTAATTTTTACAACATTTGAAATTTCTTACATACACTGCTGTCCCTCTTTTTTTATTATTTTTTAAAGTTGTTTTTCGAAGAGCTGATTGGAATATAAAAAAAAGAAGTACGTGCGCTCAATCGAAAAAGCTTTATATCGCGAAAATAAAAACTGGGAAATATATATATATATATATATATATATATATATGTATATATATAAGATGACCCAGAGAAGACGGACGGTTTTGTTTTTTGAATAGTGCTCCACGTTCAGCGAATACACGAGAGATTCGTTTTTGTTCAGCTTCAGTTATCACGTCATCCTATAACGAGAAGGAGCGCGTCTTTTAAGTGGAACGTTATTTTCGGTGTGAATTGGTCATGACAATGCAAAAAGACAAAAAATTCAAAGTTACGTGGTGTAAACTTGTACCATCTCGCAATTTAATTTTAAGGCGGATTGAACACTTCCGAGAGACAGCTTCCGTAATGGATAAAAAACGTCCTGGACAAAAAAACCCGGTTTGTACCCGTGGGGCCTTATTTTTTCACCGGTACTGTCAACGGAAGGCGCTATATCGAGATGATAAACTCGTTTTTTCTTCCCTCATTTCGTCGTCGTCTGGGCCGTACATGATATCAACAACGCTCGCAATACTGAAAGAATCTTTTGGTAACCGCATATTATCACGTTGCACGAATTTCATTGGGCCGCCGCGCTTGCCCGGTTTGACCGCTCTATACTTTTTTCTTTCTTTTTTTTTTGTGTGTTTATAGATACCTTAAGAGCCGCGTTTACGAAACACGCCTACGAGATCTGCAGGACCTGAAAACTCGGATTTCTGAAGAAATTTCAAAAATTAATCGACCAAACCTCGAAAATGTCGTGAAAAGACTAAATAAATATATTGTTGAAAATGACGGTCATCTGAACGATATTGTGTTCCACAAATGATTGTACACTAATCTATCGTTTTCCTACTTTTAAATAAAATTTCATTAAAAAATGTTTGTCTAGTAGTTTTTGAGTTATTCAAAAAACAACAAAACCATCCGTCTTCTCTGGGTCACCATATATATGTATATATATATAATATCGCTGAATCGCTTCTTGACATTTCGTACACGATATCTGCTTCTTTCTTTTTTTACGTATTCTCGTATTCGAACTTGATTAAACGAAGATTATAATTTCGAATGTCTACTATTATTATTTAACTGTTTTATGAGGAACGTACTGGGTTTTAAAAAACGTGTATGTTTATTGAAAAAAAACTTTGTGCAACGAGGAAGTGTATTTGAAAATATTTAATTATATCGCCAAATATTTTCTTCTTTTATTTGTACAACGAATATTATATAATTCGTTAGAGATTTTATTTATTACATTTTTTTCAAATGCAAAATTTATTTATTTATTGTTATTTTTTAAATTATTTTAGGGAGAGCTTATTGGAGTTTAGGAAATGCATTCGCTCAGCTGGGCGATAATCAAAAAGCTTTGTACTACGCGAAAGAACACTTGAAAATATCTAAAGAGGTAAACTAATTATGTTGAAACCTTTTTCGAAAATCATTCGTTTCTTCAATGTATATATCCGTTTTTTATATCGCTTTGAGCGAATCCTAAACGTTCATTTGATAAATTAGTACGCGTATCAAAGTGTTGTTGTTTTTTTTTCACTTCCCGTGTACTACTACAACCTAGGTCAGATGCATGTGTTTAGGGAAGTATCTTTGAGAGAATAGGTTAATTGATTTAAGGAATGTTACAAGGTTTTGTATGTTAATTTTGTTTAAGGAAAGAATGCTATTGGAAGTAAGAGGATGACTGTGGATATTTCTGTGAGACTGAAAACGTGTAAAGTTATGAAGATGTGTTGAACAGGGATCGGTGGTACATTGTAGGTTGAACATGTTGGAGGTTGAGAAGATGACTGGGTAATTTTGAAAAATAATTAAAACTCCCCTTATTTTTCGTAATATATTCTTATAATTCTACATTCAGTCTATTTTAATAACGTCTGCCCGCATCAGGCCGGATTTATATAAGAGCACTTGGGTACTGGCCCAAGGACCCCATAAAAATAATTTAACTATTGAACAATTTTTTTTTAATATAAAGAGCAAGCGATATATTATCTAATTCTAGATAAAGCAGTAGAATCTTTTCCAAATGGTCTTAGGGATATATTTAACATTAATGAGCAATATCAGATCATTCTCTAAATTATTTATTGTGAAAAATGTATTAAGAATTCGGGAACGAGATATATTACAGGAAATAGACATTAATGAGATTATAAAAAATTCACAGAAAAAAGCACGAAAATGTTTTAAGTTTCTGTATAAGTTTTTGTATAATCTGTATAAGTATTTGTCGGTATAAAGGCAATACATTTATACCGACAAATACTTATACAGATTATACAAAAACTTATACAGAAACTTAAAACATTTTCGTGCTTTTTTCTGTGAATTTTTTATAATCTCATTAATGTCTATTTCCTGTAATATATCTCGTTCCCGAATTCTTAATACATTTTTCACAATAAATAATTTAGAGAATGATCTGATATTGCTCATTAATGTTAAATATATCCCTAAGACCATTTGGAAAAGATTCTACTGCTTTATCTAGAATTAGATAATATATCGCTTGCTCTTTATATTAAAAAAAAATCGTTCAATAGTTAAATTATTTTTATGGGGTCCTTGGGCCAGTACCCAAGTGCTCTTATATAAATCGCCTATTCGATGTATTTTAATTTTATCAAAATAAAAATAATAAATTCCTATATTTTTCGCGAGTACTAATAATTTCGTTTAAATTAATATATTTTTTTTAAATTGTATTTTTATATGTATATTTTTGTTCCCGTAATAATTTTGAATTCCTAATTTTTTCTTTCTTATAAGTGCCCCCCTGCTGTTTGTGCACATGGGCCTCGAATTATTTAATACGGGGCACTGGCGTGCATTATTTGATCCGACCTCAACCGTGTTGAATATCGTCAGAGACAATTTTTTTTTTTATTAACAGCCAATTGGGTGTATCTAATAAGTGACGTTAAATAATAATCACGCGTGAAATGTGTGCATTTAGTAATGTGTCTACTGTTAAATTAAGTCACTTATTTCAGTTCTTTCTAAAGGTACTAGCGAGATCGTCAGCCGGTTCAGGTGATTACATAACTGTGTGAAGTGCCTCTGGTCCTGAATTTTAGATACGTTTTTTCAATAATATCTACGTTTAAATGTTTGTGTTTGGCTTCATTGAATACATACTACCACAAATATCGATTACATGTAAGTGTAACGGTTTGGCTTGCAAAAATGATGGTCTTGTTGGCGCTTTTTTGCACATCCTCTCAGATGTTTGCAACGTAATTCCATACTGATTTTTTAAAACAGATTTATATATATCGATAATCGGTTTTGTAGGGACAATTTCCCGAATTGGATACTATTAGTCGATATGATTTCTTTAATTCTTTTCTTTAATGTATACGGATTTTTCGCGTTAATTTTAATATCGTATATGCCGAAGTATTGCTACTTCTTTATGTCGTGTTTTTATCTTGTCAGAAAATGACAAACAAATTTTCTGAATTTATATCGGATTTCCACTTTTGCGTCCATTGCTGCAATCTGTCTACGTTACTTTGTAAACGGTGATGGCAACATCAGCATCTGATACAATCATTAGGAAGGTATCATTTGCAAACATTGTTATCAGTTCGTAAGTCTGCTATATGCATTCTCTATGAAAGAGGCCCCCAACACTGTGTTTTCGATTTTGTCTGTTTTTATTTTTTTATTTTTTTTCTGTTTTCAAGACCGTCTTCAATATTTTGTATTACTCTATGTAGTTGTACAGTAGATTATTTTTTGAATACAAACCTGATTTATAATTTATTATTTCATCGAGTCTTAGAACGAAATGATGTTTCAAATACTTTTTTTTCGAGTGTAGTATTAATGAATCGGTCTGTATGATGCAAAGTTTATGCCGTTTTTGCACGGTTTTAACATAGCATTCGTGATGACTTGTGCTGTTTTGAAAAATATGACTTTCGTAATGCAGCCTCAAAAATATGCGACGCCGTTGCTAGATAAGTATTTTAATTATTTTTTTTTCTTCACATCTAGAACTGACTAATAATAGTCATTTACTAGATAGTAGTGATGACAGGATCATGATTATCAAGATCAGCCCATCAGCACGATCTCGATTTTATTGAATCATTTACACCAGATCAACAACGTTTCTCCTTTTCAATCTCTTGCGTCCTACTGGTTGATGTAAAAGGTTTAGTGCAAGAACGTTTTCACGTCCTTCCAGTCTCGACAAATGATTGGCGGCAGCTAATTTTATTTCTTCTGTAACGTACTTGATTTGTAAATCTTGATGTAACGTATAATTGGATACATACCAAGGTGCTCCCACCAGCGACCTCAGCGTCTTGTTTTGGTAGCGTTGAATTCTACTAATATTACTTTTGGACGCACATCCCCATAGTTCGGCTGCGTACAACCATATTGGTTTTAGTACCATGCGATATACCAACACTTTGTTTGCAACCTGTAATTGAGAGCGCGGTCCAAGCAGCCAGTGGAGTTGCTTTGTTTTTAGATTGAGTTCTGTTAATTTGATTTTAATATGCTGCAGCCATGTAAGTGTTTCATCTAGGTGTACTCCAAGATATTTAACAGATGAACATGTCTTTGTTTGCTATTTATTGTTATATAGTAATTATTACGTTCAATTTTCTTCTTTGTGAAAATGATGTGACTGCTTTTATTTTCATTTATTGAAATTTTCCACTTATTCAACCATGTCAGGATATTAAATTATTTGGTAGATTTTCTGTGGATTTTTGTGGGTTCGCATGTGTTGACATAATTGCCATATCATCAGCAAACGTTGCTGTTAGTGCGTCATCAGCATCTGGCATATCATAGGTAAACAGTAGATAGAATAGTGGACCGAGTACACTTCCCTGCGGTACACCGGCCTCGATTTTTTGTATTTGTGATTCAGTTCACTACCACTCGGAAATACCTGTCTGTTAAATAAGATTTCAAGATATTGAAATACTGAGTCGGCAATAGTTTTTTACACTTGTAAAGAATTCCTGGATGCCAAACTTTGTCAAAAGCCTGATGCACATCAAGGAAGGCAGCCGAGGTTACTGTTTTATTTTGAAACGTTTCTCCAATCTTGTTAACCAGTCGGTGCACTTGTTGTACGGTTGAGTGGCCAGCTCGAAAACCAAATTGATGATTCGGAATTATATCTTTCATGCTTAAGCACGTATGTATTCTTTTTTCCAGAAGTTTTTCAAGTACTTTAGCTAATATTGAAAGGAGTGAAATCGGCCGATAAGAGGAGACATTTTGTGAAGGTTTACCCGGTTTTAGGACCATTGTTACATTAGCAAATTTCCACAATATTGGGACATATTGAATTCGTAAAATAGCATTAAAAATATAGGTTAGCGCTTTTCTTGGTAATTCTTTTAAAATACGTCCAGTTATGAGATCATAACCGGGTGACTTCTTATTGCTTAACTTCTTTATTATCCCATTAATTTCTCGTGGAGAAGTTAGGTTGATTTTATTTGTTGAACTATTAGGATGTTGTTTTAAGTAGTCATGAACTTCATTTTCGGCGAGCGATTTTATATCATGGGACTTAAAGATTCCAGATAGGTGTAGGGCAAACAAATCTGCTTTAGCAGTGTCATCTATAATCCAGGTCCCATTGTCTGGTTTTAACGGTTCATTTCTAAATATTGGTTTACGTCCGTACTTTATTGCTCGCCATAGTGAGTAATTATTTTCCTTCGAGGGTGACAGTCTTGTAATATAATCTGTAAATGAATTATTTTTATAATTTTGAAGCAGCAACTTAAGTTTTTTAACTTCTCTATTGAAAGCTGATTTATCAACTGGACTTCTTGTTAACATCCAACGTCTTCTCAGGTGTCTTTTAATCGCTACTTGTTCACGCACGTAGTTCGGGTAGGACAATCTTGTTGAAATAAAATCTCTATTTAAAGAAATGATTCAACAACAACGTGAAATGTTTAGTAATATAATTAGTATTTTAATTAAAATTTTTTGCAGTCATATTAAATTCTGGAGATTTTTGTAAAACTTAAAGGTTTTACGGTGTTTAGTTCTTTTTTCACGTTCTGAAACCGCTGGATGATCATCCGATTCGATTGTTTTGCGCATCCCCATAGTGTTGCAGCGTAGGTCCATATCGGTTTTGTATATTAAAAGCTTATTTCGTACAGACAGCTGCGATTGATATCCTATAAGTCACTATAGGTTTCTCAGCTTTAGGTCCAATTCGCTCTTCTATATATGAACCTTCCAGTTTAGAGTGCAATCTAAATGTACTCCGCGGTATTTCGCCCTTTTGCTTTTCGATACCAGTATATTGTTTAAAATTAACTGCTTATTATGAACCTGAATAAAACGTGCGTACATCTTTCAGGATTTATTCGGAGATTCCACTTTTGTGTACATTTAAGTATAGTGTTTAGGTTTACCTGTAAGATGGCAACGGCTTTATTAGCATCATCGTGTCATCTGTAAATGTTTTCTACTTGTACATGTTTATCAGTTGGTAAGTCAGCGGTATAGAGAGAGAATATAAAAGGGGTCCAATTGTGGTACACCAGCGTGTATAGGGTATATTTCCGAGTAATCATCATCATATTTGACTTGAAATAACCGGTCTGTTAGAAATTTATTAAACGAATTCGAATTTTGTAATGAAAATAACCTTTTGTGCTGCTTGCGTATTGGCCGTGCAAAAAAATATTCCGTTATTACGTGTTAAACATGATTAAAGCGTTGATCTCGTATCAATTCACCATCTCGTAATTCCTTCTGAAGGTAGCGAACGAAAAGTTTAATTGCTCCTCGGATTTCTAAGCTTGTCAAATATTCTTACTAACTCCCATTCATTCGCACTTCCGATCAATGTTGCAGTACATGTCTTGTTTTAATGAATAAAAATACACGGATTCTGAAAAATAAATATGTTTCTATTTTAATGGGCGTTGTTTGTTTTATTAATAAAAATTTCGCAATCGTCTGTACGTAGTTTTTAATTTGAAACACCGGACAGTTATGCTCGATAATCGGAGTTATAGGAGGAAGAAAAATAAAATTTACATTTTAGATGAAAAATCTAAAAAGGAAAAAATTCACAATTACGTAATTTTTTTACCCGTTTACCCGTCATTTTGCGTGCCATGTTCTGTAATCTAGATCAGAGGAACATGTTTAAGGGAAGATCTAGATTTGGGGGAATAGGTTAGTTGTTTTGAGGAATGTTAGACGGGTTTGTATACGAATTAATTTGTTGGAAAAAATTGTTACGACGGATAAGAGGAAGACCAGGAATATTAAGAAGTTTCGCAAGATTTATTATACGTAATGAACAAAATTAAGGCAATCATAATGTGGCGTTAGCGTAGATAGATACGCACACCCGGGAGAACTAATTGTAATCGCTTTGTTGTCACGTCATAATGCAACCTCGCGTGTTTTTGGTAGTGTACTGTATTGTTATTAGCGCGCATATGGCGCTGTACGTGATGGTTTGCCATTGCCTTCCGCGCGATGATAACAGGATTATTTATATTTTTATTTTCCGACGATAATTGTTTGGCATCGTCGATCGTGTATTCCAAATTGGTACCTTACATATAGAAGTCCGTGCTCAGAGTCATATCCCGAAGACGTAATATTTATAACATATGGTCATATTAATGTTAATATTTAATTTTAAACTAATAAATAAATATAGCGGCAAGTTTCGTAAGATTTATTATACTACTTGGCGAACGAATATGTTTTTAATGTAGTAAATTTTAATATTTAAACGTGTGTTAAGCAAAACTGCTTAATTGAATTAGTAGTAAAATTATGTGTAAATATAGTTAGGTGATGCGGTTGGTCAGGCTACGGCTCGTTTGAATATTATCGATCTACACAAATCTTTGGGCATTTCTAACTACGACTTTTCGGTGGAAACAGTGCGCATGATTAAAATGGTCACTGATAACGTTAGTCGAGATTGTTCGCCGATATTTAGACGTTACAGATTTAGAAGACGAAGTATGGAACATTTGAATCTTATTAAGGTTGGTTATTTCAACATTTTGTTTGTTATTAATCTATATCTATATATCTATTTATATTTATATCTATATTATATATATGTCTTCACTCCTTCCCAACCTGCAAGTGACTGGTATACTCCGAATGAAGTTTAAAAATTGTTTTCTATTGTTTATTGACCAGAAGGAGATCTGTTTTTTTTTTTTTTTTTCTTCAAGGCATTCTTAGCTCGAGATATCCTTTTTCCTTTTTTATTTCTCGATCGATTCTATCATCTCATTCGTTATTAAACTGCTCGGGTAAACAGAAATTAGTTTATCAATCTTGGAGTATTGCAAATAATTTACCAATGAATAGATTTTTAAATGTAAGTTAATCACATTTACACGAAATTTTCTCCCTGTTACTGCTTCGGATCGTACGCACGGTTTATTAATTAAAAAAAAAAAAAAGGCAAATTTTACGTTAGTAATTTTAGGCTACCTTATGTAGACGTATAAATAATTATTGTTCGAACGAACGATTAATCTGAAGAAAAAATGTACAAATTTAGAAAATTTCATCTTATTCTATTGTCTACAAATAGGGATGAGCGAACACTTTTAACTCTGCGCGTTGATTTTTTGTTTCTCATTAAAAATTCATTTATCTTATTAATTTCTTGAATTGATATAATTTTCACTGCGTGTGTGTATGTGTGTGTATTTTTTTTAAATTAACCAATTTATTACGAAAGTCAACCGGCGATCGCCATTAGCCTTTTATACGTTCGTATCCTTAGTTACATCTGTTTCGTGTGTTAATAACATGACAACGATGGCACATGTCAGTTTTGAATAGTGACTTTTTATTTAATTTTCCAGTATTGGTTTCTCTTTGTCTATTATAAATTACTTTTACACAAAATTAGTACACGCGATTGTATATTTTGAACACGCGGAGTAGTACACTATATATATATATATATATATATATATATATATATATATAATGTGTACCATGTATATATAAAAATTTAAAATCTACTTATACATGCATATACGTATAGATATATATAAAATGTTATTATATATATATACACAAAATTTACTTATACATGTGTGTATATTTTTTTCACAAAATGTACTTATATATATATAATATATACGTACAAAATGTGCTTATATACACGCACACACATACGTATATATGTGTGTGTAATCGTGTGTTTCCGTTTGTTACACATTTCGTCCAGCCGTTTACCTTATTTTGAAGTTCTTTAAATTTTCTCAACAGCGTAATATTGTCTCATTACTTCAATGGTGGCAGTTCGTATTTTATAGATGTCCATTGTCATTTGAATTTATTTTTGTTGGTTTTAGCACATAACCGTTATATTTTAGGTGATAATCAGTGTTGAGTTGACGATGAATGTAAGTACATTATATATGAAATGATACGACTTGTATCGCTTAGGTAAATCAGTATATAAATACATAAGTAATATAGGCATTTCAGAGGTTATATATATTACTAATTCTAAAGAATCGCGCATGAAATTTTGTTTTATGCATATAATATATATATATATAAAGTTGTTTAGTATTCATTCATTGTGGATTATATGTAACTCCTCGTTGTCCAATTAATTTTTGGAACGGCTTAGTGTAATTCACGCCGAGGAACTAGTTTGTTATGAAGTCGATTTTAAATTGCGTTTTTAAGTTTTAGTTTAAGATTCTGCATTTCGACATAAGCAACGTTATCTTTGACCACTTTTTTTTTTTTTTTTTAAATTGTTTCAAAGAGGCTATCAGTGGATATATGGCGAATAATTGTAACGTGAACGGTTTATAATCCAATGACGAGACGGACCCTATACTAGTAGTTTATGTTTTAATAGATCACATACATTTTCACTACTACGCTAGGTCTAATAGTTTAATTATTTTTAGTCCGTGTATTTGCATGGAGTTGTCCATAAAAGTTGTCATCATCAAAGGTCGCTATTAAGGTATTATCTTCAACAGGTAAATAGGCTGTAAAAATAAGATACAGTAACGGACGTAGAATACTTCCCTGAAGAAATTCACTTCTACGATCACTTCTTCAACACCAACCGTAGTATAGTCAAAAATTCGGTTTCTTGATCAATTGAGATGTTCCTCTGCATCAATGCTTTATGCTATTCGAAGGTCTGTGTTTAAATCAGAAGAAACAAATTGCTACACGGAACTAGTCAATAACTAATACACAGACTGTCGCGCTGAAAGTCCTGACTTAAAACCCTATAATGAAGGAATCAGTTTAAGTGTATTTTCTTTCTGTTAAACATACAAAATAAGATTCTTCGGGAAACGACGGTTTTCACATCAATATTCTAAAACACGTTCCTCCATCAACGCTAGATACTTTTCTCCAAATGTTTCATCGTATCTGGATCGTTTCCAGAGGTGTGTTGTCGTAATTCTATTGTTAAAGCCAACTAAAAATCCTTTAATTGCGGAGAATTATCGTCTCATCACGCTTACATCAATCTTATGCAAAATCCTTGAACGCATAGTAAATCATCGTTTATACGTGTTGCTCGAAACCAAAGGTCTTATTCATCCATCTCAATGTAGATTTGTACTTTCCACCACCTATTTTCTACACAGAATGCTGTCGTAGAAACATCAGCTATAACAGGCTTCATTTGCTATCTATGTTTTCCGATTTATCAAAAACTTTTGATAAGATCCCAATCTAAATAGTTTTGAATCGATTTTTACGCCGAGACTCCTGCGGAAATTTTATCCCATTTATATATAATTTTCTAACCAATCGGAGTTACTACGTTCGGATCGGAGCTTCTTGCTAAATAGAATGATCCAGGGCTCTTGTCGAGTCCTGTGCTCCTTAATATAGCTATTAACGATTTAGTCTATGCAGTTATTTCTTCAGTACATTGTTTATTATTTGCGGACGATCTTACAATCTTCGTATGCTGGACGAACTTTATCTGCGGGAGAACACGTGTTCTTCAGGATTGTACTGGTGTTCGAATAATAGCTTATCCTTTATAGACTTCTGTCATATGCGCAAATGTCAGAAAAAGCTCATTATCTCTCTTCATGGTGAATTAATTCTAAATGAGACATCAGTCACTTAGGTCTGGTCTTAAATTTTCAAATTATCGTGGAATCAGTATTTCATCTACATAAAAAAAAAAAAAAACCAACCAAAAGGTACACGAAGAAAATAAACATACCGATAAAACTATCCCAAAGCACATACGGCTTCGATCGAACTTCACTCTTACGTCTCTATCGCTATGTGATACGATCAAATGTTGATTATGGAACATTACTAAGTCCTTAGATATCATCCAGAATTAAGCTCTTCGCTTAGCTAGTGGAACATTTTGAACTTCCCCAATCGACATTCTGTACTCGGTCATCAGAATGATCTTTCGATATTAGTAGGCAGTTTCTCCTAGCTAACTTTGTAATCCAGTTAGAAGTTTCTGAATTATTCCTTCATAAATCACCTACATCTGAGACCATCTCGATCGTTTACAACTATCTTTAACGTATCATATCGGAAATAAACATTCGAAAACCGCAGATATGTAAACATTCAACGGCTGTGCTGCCATAGTGGATGGAAAGTTCAATGATGCTGGATCTCTGAATCATCAGTTTGAGAAAAGATAGTCTACCAACCAACAATATCGCTAAAAAATTCCCCCGTCTCTTATCGCTGGTTCATCAGTGTTGTATATTGACGCATCTTCATTCGATGGGTTTGTTGGCTGTTTTATCATCATGAATTATGTCGTTATTATAGGGTATTCTCTTCCTCTGTCATTTTCCATCCTTTCAGTCGAACTTTATGCAATTTACCTAAGGCCTAACATCCAACAGCCGTCGGTTGTATGTTCCGACTCTCAGCTCTCAACTCCTTATGCGATGTATCAGCTCATGCCGGGATTCTATGGAATATTGGTAGACAGAGTAGCGAAGGGGGCTGCTACATCGTTGCCGAACGTCCCAGTTACAGCTATTGATGTACGTAATTGTGTCAAATCAAGACTTTTGCTTCGTGGCAACGAAAGTGTCGGTCGTCCTATAATAATAATTGTAATAATAATAAAAATATATATATATATATTATAAGGATACAATATACGTATATATGCGTTTAAATTATTTCAGAAATAATTTCTCTCTAGTTTTATAAAATAAACGTTCTTATATACGGTGTAGATTTTAAATATGATACGCCCAGCATATAATAATAATAATAATAATAAAAAATATATATAATAAAAATAAAGCAAGCCAAACGTAAAAAATAGTTAAAAATTCGCGAATACGGGTAATATAGGATCGTTAGAAAAAATAAAATAAAAATAAATTTTTCGAGATGCCCAAACATCTGATAATCGAATGGTTGCAGTTATGAATCTAAAGTGGACAGACTAAGTCATTCGTGACTTCGCCATCAAGCGCAAAAAACGACTCTATAAATATATCCCGAATATTAGGCAGTTTACTCGACATACTCTAGTAGACGTTATTTATTATTAAGCGATTGAAGTCGAACGATTTTAACTATGTAAACAATATTTACGTATATAAATAATAGAAATTAGTTAATTAGTTAATGAACCAATATTCTGTACGTATTTAAAATTATATTTTTCGTATATATTTAACTATTTACGCGTTTTGTATTACACATTTATTAAAAATATATATATATTTATTAATTATTAATTAAGTAATTGAATTTAAAAAAAAAAAAAAATAGAATATTAAGCGTAATAAACATTCTGTCGTATAGCGTAAAAAATTTTACGATGATCACGTCATTTTCGTCGAAATTGATTTTGTCGATAAAAATAATAATTAAAAAACCGCATAAGAAATCGGTTTTTCGCGTAAATAAAATTCTGGGAAATATGTACGCTTATTAATTATTATTTTTAGTTGACACCGGATAGACAGTACGATAATTTAAACGTTCCCGGGCGTAATTTATCGTCCGCGATGGTACCGGCCGGATCTGATAAAAAGGTAATTATCTAAAACTCGTTATTTACGTTCGGTGGTATCCGGGCATGTTTGCAGGTAACCAACCCGACTTTTCTGCTAACGTAAGTTTATCTCTTATCGTTATCGTTAATTTTATTAACATACGTTCGCGTATACACGTTTATGTGTAAGAAGCAAATGTCGCTCGATTGATCAGTAGAAGATGACGAAGAAAAAACTGTTATTTCATTAACTTTTCACGCAAAATTATTGACCAAGTATCTAACCCCGGGCGAATATAGTTATTTTAACTTGATAATAAATTATATTTAGAATATTTAGTATATATATATATATATATATATATATATATATATATATATATATATATATATATCCGATTAAAAAGTAATACCGATAAAAAGAAACTTTGCTAAGATGAAAGAAAAACATCTCACAATAAAAATACTTAAGTTATTGATCAGATTTCAGCGGGTTTTTTTATTATTTTTACTTTTATACGCGCAACTGTTCAGAAGCAATAAGTGCGTTTGCTGAGTGACCATAGCTTATTATAAATGTAAGAAGAAGCGTTCCAACGAACGCATTTCCAAAGCGTTCATGGGAACTCAGTATATCGCGAGGCCATCGGCGTTTTAGCCTTCGCGTACGCGGTAATTGATTTTCTGCTAAGGCTGATATTATTAGAGCATTACTATTGTAGGCCAACTTGTTGTGAAATTTTTTATATCTGGTCTTGACAACCTCAGCAAGAAGCGATATGTTTCGATCTCGATGAATTATTTTATTCGAAACGAACCGCGGACCGTTAATTATCTTTCTTAATATTTTGGATTGTACACTTTGGATAAAAACGTGACCGAATACGGGATGAACATGAACGAATAATAATGTACGGTATTGCTGCAGATGGTTAAAGTCCGCTCGGTAGGTAGATCGCGGTTAGGATTTAAAGATGTAAAATTCTGTCTGGGACAGGGGTTTGTTAAATCGACAAAGGACAACTAAGCGGTAGAACGCTTATATATAACATAATATAATTCTATAAACGTATGATTAGTTTATTTCTCGTCATCGTTATTATTCTTTGTCGTAATTGTTTAGTATTATTAATTTCTTTATATTAATAATTCTTGTCTGATCGGCAGGCCAAAATATAATTCGGTGTTGAAAATTTTGTTTTCAGATATTTTCAACTGCGCCTATACAATTAGTCGGTATGTACATTAAATCGTGCGTAATCGGTTAAAAAGTATCTCGCAAAATAAATATTAAAATAAAATCCGCTAAACCGAACATCCCTCGCTTTAGATCGGCCCTAGTGTTGTAGTTACCCTATACATGAATAATGCACGTTTTTCGAAGTGAAACTGGTAAATCGGAACATTCCTCGCTTTAGATGAGCCCTAGTACTGTAGTAGTTACCTTATACATGAATAATGCACGTTTTCCAAGTGAAACTGGTAAATCGGAACAGTCCTCGCTTTAGATGAGCCCTAGTACTGTAGTTACCTTATACATGAATAATGCACGTTTTCGAAGTGAAACTACATTAGAACATTCCTCGCTTCAGACGAGCCCTAGTACCGTTATTATTACCTTATACATGAATAATGCACGTTTTCGAAGTGAAACTACTTTAGAATATTCGCAACACTCTTTAACGCTTTATTAGAATATAGTCCGATATTCGATCGATTTATTATATACTTGCACATTACGTTTCCTCTCGATATAACATACGTAGATTCCGATGATTTCGACACATTTGTAGTGTACGGGCTAATGAACGAACAGAACGATGGAACATTTATAGATTCCTCGTTTAGTGGTTTATTAATGATCTGTTCTAAATAACGTTTTTAAAGTTAGGATGAATTTGAAAATAAACTACACTAGCGTAGTTTAATTAGAATTTTTGGTAATGACGTTAAATTTAAATTATCATTTCTAAAAATGAGGCTCCGCTAATTCCGTACGTTACTACGTATTTGTATATAAAGATATATATATATATATATATATATATATATATAATATATAGTAGTGATGTTTTGTTAATATATAAAAGAAAACGATAAGGTTATCAGTAAAAATCAATATAGTCGTTAAAATAATTAATAACGAATCATTTCAGAAATTATATCATTTTCGACTTAAAATAATTAATAATAAATAAATAGTATTAAATAACGATAAGAAAAATATTACATAAAAAATGCATACTTAACAAATAACTAATATAACGCGACCCAGAGAAGACGAGTGGTTTTGTTGTTTTTTTGAATAACTCAAAAACTATTCGACCGAAATGTTCGAATGTAATTTTATTTAGGGAAACGAGAGATTAGCTTACAATCATTTGTGGGACGCGATATCGTTCAGATGGCCGCCATTTGAAACAATACATTCACATTCAGTTTTTTTTTACAAAATTTTCGAACACACGAGCATAGGTCGTGTTTGAAATTTCTTCAGAAATCCGAGTTTTCAGGTTTTCCAGACCTCGTGGACGTGTTTCGTATATGCGGATCTTAAAGTATCCCCTGTAAGAAAAAAATCACGTAACTTTTAATTATTTTCCGAACGCTCTTTGACTGTCGCGATTGATTCACGCCGAAAATAATAACGTTCCGCGCGTTCCTTCTTACTGTAGGATGCCATGATAGCTAGGCAAAAACAAATATCTCTGTTTACACTAAACGTGGAGCACACGGTTTGCGTTGTAGCAGTATTACCAACTGCGCTATTGAAAAAATAAAACCGTTCGTCTTCTCCGGGTTATCCTGTATGATAAAGATTGTTGACAGCTGTAGTAAAAACATTTGAAGAATACACGATCTGAATCTGCAACTGATGAATGAGGGTCAAAAGGAGAATTTATGAGTTTGTATACGGACGATGGAAGACGAGTTTTTATAGTTCAATATTGAAAACGCTTGTCAGCTGATACTATTATGATAACCTAGAATTTTCAATACTGAATACTAAGTACATTCGTAATACGGTCTTTTTATTTCTTACATTTATTATTTATAATTTTTTTCTTCAAGATAAACACAGTCGTAATAATATAGTTGCGAAAATGTAAAGGAAATCTCATTACAGAGATATAATAGTAAAAGGAGAGGAAATAATTAGCCAATTGATTATGTAGAGAGTTAGAATTATAAAATATGAACAATATTTAAAAAGTACAATATTCGGGCAGCAGTAAGTAATAAAACGGTATTAACATCTTTTAACGATAAAACAATGGAAGATAGATATATATTTAAAAATTCAGTCGTTTATAAATAAAATTATAATAATTGTTTTTTATATATATATATAATATACATGAGAAACAAGTAAAAAACATTTAAACTTAGATTTAAGAAAAATTTAAATTCATATGAAAACAACGATGATAAATAATTATACGGTAAATACTGTAAAGAATTCACGAAATTGGTGTAATATTAATAAAAACTACAATATTTTAAATCTAAAAAAGAAAAAAGGGGAAAAAAAATTAAAAATAAAATTAAGAATAAAAATAATTTATTAAACACGTTAATTATATTCGAAGCTGGATTAGTTTTAAAGATCATATATATTATGAATATACTCTTACTCTTTAGTATGTATGAGTGGAAAATTGTAGGTTATTATAGTAGTAAAAAATCAATTGAAAATTAGTTAAATCACTAATATTTATTTCCTTATAGAAAACGCAAAGCTTTTCGGCATTTACGCCATTATCAAGTGAAACATTTTTAAAAAATCATAATTTTAAAATTATAAATTAAATATAATTACTTAAAAATATTTGATGGTGATTGTGAAAATATACTCCAAAAATGCTGTTCTGCTTCTGTTATGTCTATTTTTTGAATTGTTGAAATTTAACATCAATATATTTCATTTTGTTTTTTTTATATTAATTTTTTCTTCAATATTATTTTCCGGATTCTGTAAAAGTTGTATACTGATGGAATTTTAAATTTTTCATTTACTGTTGCGATGTATGATGTCCAAAAGTAAAATATAAAATATAAAAAAATATGCGAACACAAAATTTTTTAAAAAACACAATTTTACAAGTAAAATGAAAATAAATATTAAAAAATCTGATAATGACCGTGGTGAACAACACAATCAACTATCAATATATAAAATTTACAAAACAATAGCCAGATAATAATTAATTTGAATACGTAGTTAAACATAGAAAAATACTTATATTATATAATAAAAATTAATAGCCAGTAAAATTACAACATATTTTACAATATACTTTTTAAAATTAATTCTTCATCAAAATTTACCATTGAATTTAATAAACTATTTTTATTTCTATGCCTTTCTTTTATAATTTTCATTTTTTCAAATAGTTTTCTTTTTTTATAGTGTTTTTCTATATGTAAAATTTTATAATTTTGATTAATATTATTTATTTTATGTTCTAATTCTATACAATGTTTTCCAAACAACGATTTTTCATCATTATTTGCATATGAATTTAAATGTTCTTTAAATCTTCTTATGAATTGTCTGCCTGTTTCTCCTATGTATTCTTTTTCACATTGATTACAATTTAATTTATAGACTATTTTGTGTTCGTATATTTTTATATTTTACTTTTGGACATCATACATCGCAACAGTAAATGAAAAATTTAAAATTCCACCAGTATACGACTTTTACAAAATCCGAAAAATAATATTGAAGAAAAAATTAATATAAAAAAACAAAATTAATAAACAAATATATTGATGTTAAATTTCAACAATTCAAAATATAGACAGAACAGAAGCAGAACAGCATTTTTGGAGTATATTTTCACAATCACCATCAAATATTTTAAAGTAATTATATTTAATTTATAATTTTAAAATTATGATTTGTTAAAAATGTTTCACTTGATAATGGCGTAAATGCCGAAAAGCTTTGTGTTGTCTATAAGAAAATAAATATTAGTGATTTAATTAATTTTCAATTGATTTTTTATAAAAAATCACTACATTCCACATTATATAAAAAATTGAAATATTATAATAGTACCCGTTGACAAGTATCTTATTAAAAATATATATTAGTTAAGTGCATATATATATATATATATATATATATATATATATATTTATATATATATATATATATATATATATATATATATATATATATATATCATCATTATCATCTTCTTTAAGTGCCGTTTCCGTGAGGTTGGCAACTACTTACCTATACATACTTTACGTCTAGAATTATTTTCGGTGAAAACCACGTCCTGATTATTCAAAAAACTTAACGTTTCGAATGGGCTTACACCACTCATCATCAGAAACGAACTTTTTTGAATAATCAGGACGTGGTTTTCACCGAAAATAATTCTAGACGTATGGAAAACAACCACGAAAGTTTTAATAAATATATACATACTTTGTTGTACAGTGTAAGTAGCGTACAAGGCAATCATAATATGGCGCTAGCGTACACACACCCGGGAGAACTGATTGTAATCGCTTTATTGGCTCGACACAATGCAGACCCGCATGATTTACTATATTATTACTAGCGCGCGTATGATGTTGAGCGTGGTGATTTACCATTGCCTTCCATGTGATAATATTAGGATTTCTAGAACTTTAAGTAAATATTTGAGTAATTTGTTACCTCTGAAACAAAACGAGTACAGCATTTGGAAGGCGACTACGACGTTAAAAGTGCCTATAATACTTAATCAGCCGATAAGAGATGATGATGTAACTTGGTTGAGAAGCAGTAAAGAGAAAGCTGAGGCATATGCAAAATATATTGAAAAAGTATTTACACCTAATCTCCATATTATTATTAACAACACAATATATCTGACCTCAACCCAAAACATTTCAGTCAGCAATGAATTAAAAATAAAAATTTTCAAAAAATTATGCACTTGACATATATATATATATATCGCTATAGCTAGATGTGCTTATTTTCCTGTTCAGTGGAAATTTGTGGCAAAATATTGATGGTACAGAAATCTGGTAAAGATGGAACAAATATTACATCCTGTAGACCCATATCATTGTTACCTATAGTTGCTAAATTATTAGAAACACTAATACACTAGAATCAGCAAAATTACTCATCAAAAAGGAGTATACCTAATCATCAGTTTGGATTCCGCCAGGGTCATTCTACCGAACAACAAATATACCGAGTTGTTAATAGGAAAAGGGATGGAAAACAGATCTTGTAATGAAGCTGTAATTATGGATATAAGCAAGGCATTTGACAAAATTTAGCACGACGGACTATTGTACAAACTAAGAATGATCATGCCAGAATATCTACCTTTGCTCGTATCATACCCAAATAATAGGCACTGCTACGTAATGCATGGAGGAGATGAGTCAGATATTTACAACATACCAGCAGGACTACCGCAGGGTAGCTGGACCAAGCAGTGATTGATAATTAAAAGGAGAACGCATATAGATTTAAAAATAAAAGGAGATGGAACTAAAATTTAGAAAAATGCAATGGCTCCTAGGACCAAGATCAGAAGTTATCGTGCCTAATCGGGTCCTTTCATAACAAACCATGCTGAAACCCATATGGGTGTATAGTGCACAATTATGGAGTTGGTCAAAAAAGTCAAACACAGATAAAATACATAGATTACAAAACAAAATTTTACCCCATATATATATATATATATATATATATATATATATATATATATATATATATATATATATCGAGCTCTATGAAATAGGTCAAACCATATAATTCATTCGAATGTAGGCATATGTCAAGTGCAAAGTGCAAGAAGAAATACAAAAAATTGCTAAGAGACACTTACAACGGCTGTAGCATCACCTAATGAGCTGGCGAATCAGCTTCTACATTCTCACCTGGACCTCACGGGGCTGAGTAGGACAAGGATCGTGGAATTAGTCCAGTTAGGAGGACTCACCATGGGATGTGTTCTCCGCACAGGTGACTTACTCATTGAAACATTTGACTTTTGTTGGAATAGCCACTTCTGGCTAGTTACAAATTATTAAAAGTAAAATAACAAAAAAATATATATATTTTCATTTTCTGATGATAATTTTTGTTTCGCCGATCGTATTTGAACTCACTACCTTCTTAACAGAAGTCCGTGCTCTAGCCACTAGGCTATTTCGACGACATATATATATATATATATATATATATATATATATATATATATATATATATATATATATATATATATATATACATATATATAAATATATATATAATTTTTCTTTATATTATATATAATTTAATTATCGTTATTTATTATTAATTATTTTCACTTGAAAATGGTATAATTACTTAAAAGCTTCGTTATTAATTAACAATTAGTGATTTTTGCTAATAACTTTATTGTTTTCTTTGTTACGTATTTAAGTTATATTAATACGCGATGGATATTTAAAAAAAATTATTGTATCGCGTTCTTTGCTATTATATACATATATTTTTTATTTTATATCATCGCCATTTACTTTCATAAATTCAGAGTAGTTTCACTTCAATCGCGCATATTCACGCACTATTTTTTTATTAATTTAATTTATTTATATACATATATGTATGTATGTCATATGGATTAAATATAAATAAAAATAAAACAGAATAAAAAAATACAGAAATAATGATAATCGATCAAGGAAATGTAATACCACCTCATGGAAGGCACTCACCCACTATGAAACTGTGTAACATTTTATATACTTAGGATCATTTCGAGACAATAAAGTGGTCTCCGATGAAGCGTCATGATAAAAATTAACATGATTTGGAAGAATGTCGCTAAAATTAAGCTTGTTCGTACTCTTATTTTTTTTTTTAAATGTGTTTTCTGGAGACGTGGACGTTAAAAATATCGACGGAAAAACGGTCGACAGTTTTGAAATATGATGTTAGAGACGACTCTCTAGAATTTCATGGACAGTCGAACGTACAAATGAATCGGCATTACAAGAAATTGATGTCGTGCAAAGGTTGTCAACTATTGTTACGACGAAAGTACTGAACTTCTTTGGACACATAATAAGAAAACAGGAAGGAGTGAAACGTACAATGGTCGCGGGTAAAATTAATAAAAACGACCATCGGGGACGTATGAGTTGAACAAATATTTGTATTGCATACACAGAGTTGTGTAATTAATGCGTACGTCAATCAGAGGATCTCGAAAAATTACAAAATCGCCGGTGGATTAAATGTTAATTACGATACTCCACCTAGGGAGTGGCGACTATAGATGATGATGATGATGATGAAAGAGTGCCTTGGAAAATATTGAAACGTCCGGATGAAAAAGAGAAAAACACTGGATATTTTGAACGAAATATTTAATTAATAATCGACGATTTTAAGAATAAAAGCTTCAAAAGTGTCCTCATACACACGCTCATATGATCGAACCGTATCCTTAATTAGTATTAAAGATGCGACTGAAATAAAATAATATGAAGAAAGATCGATTAAGTTTATCGCTGTGTTCTGCTTCGTAGACTATTAAAACTTCTTTGACATGGTTTTTTTGATCGAAGAGTTAATAAACTTACTGCAGAAGAATGGTTTCGATGAAAAATAAAAAACAAATGTAAGATTAATTATAGATTTATACTGGGCAAGGAAGCCACTTTCTTCGGCTCTCTGGTGCCGGCAATTTCCACCACAGACCTGATATCTCTTGCCAACATGGATATATCCTACGAGTGGTCATCGTGGCTAGTTAGTTCTTCCACCCTTAGATATATTTGTCCAACATACACCTCAACTTCCGAAAATTTATTACAACTATCACCCGTTTACGTTCTAGACACAATCGTCTTCCGGCTCACATGTTTCGTATTGGGATTTCCACTTCCCCATATTGTCCCCATCCAGCCGATTCACAAATTATCGCCGATGAAAATCACATCCTTTTCAATTGCAGTTTTCACACGCCTGATCAACTCGCACTCCTGAATTCCTTAATATCCATCGGTTATCGTCCTCCTTTCTCTATCACTTCCTTAATTTTTTCTAATGACTCCCGTGTTTTCCTTCTTCTTTACAAATTCTTAACCAATTGTAACATCAATATATAATAACTATTTATCAACACGTTAGTGGGTTGTGATTGCTCCTCAGCAGTGCCCCCCCCAAAAAAATAAAAAAAAAAATATATATATACATGCGTGGAAGGCATGACAAACCACCACGCACAACACCATATGCGCGCTGGTAAACAATCTAGTACGCTACAATAAGGCGCGGGGATGCAATTGTATCGTGACAACAAAGCGATTACAATCAGTTCTCCATTTTCCAACGCATCAATTATATATTAAGTATATATTATATATATGTATATATTTAAATATGAAAACGGACAATTTTTTAGCTTCGTGTACCATATAGAAAACACTAGGACGAATTATAAAAAGAATTTAAACTACTATATTAAACTTTTCGATTTTAATCAAATTTTTTAAATTTAATACGCGTGTATGTAAATATTTTCACTATTGAAACGGTCATTTTTGACTAAATGCTCTTTATTATGAAAATCGACCTTTTTGTTTTAGCGTTAAAGTTCATGTATCGTATAGGGAACATCGTGAACTGAAAGCGATAAACGATGTATTATTATTTCGACTTCGACCGTTTTGGGTAAAGACCTCGTCATGTTTACATGTTTACGTAATAGAAAACGTGCGACTATTTTTAATTAATTAAAAATCCGGAACGAAACTTGATCCCCTGGAACACGAAACGTATATATATATATATATATATATATATATATATATATATATATATATATAAATATATATATAAAAATATATATATATATTATATATATTATATTACGCTGACGATACTGCCAAGAGAATCTACAGGTTTTACTCCGGAAGTTGGAAACCATAAGTAAAGCTGCAGGCTTAACAATAAATAAAGACAAAACTAAAATAATGATTATTAATCGAAACAACTCTGATAACATCCAGCAATGGCATGACTTCCAGGTAGTTGATAAATTCGTATACTTACGTTCAGTAATTACCAAAGATGGAGGATCGACCGATGAAATTAAAAGAAGAATAGGAACTGCAAAAAATGTATTGGCTCAACTGACAAGAGTATGGAAGAGCATGACATAACGAAGAATACAAAAATTCGCCTCATGGACACCTTAGTCTTTTCGGTTTTTCTGTATGCATCGGAATGCTGGACTTGAAAAAAAATGGATGTCCGGCGAATAGATGCTTTTGAGATGTTCTGTTGGAGAAGGATGCTGCGGATTCCCTGGACCGAAAAGAGAACAAACCTGTCGGTGTTAAAGGAAATCTATCCAAAAATACGACTGCGAGATGTAGTAAGGCAGCGAATAGTAACTTACTTCGGTCATATTATACGTCAAAATAGTTCGGGAAAGTTAATTTTGGAGGGTATGGTCGAAGGTCGGCGAAAACAAGGAAGAACGCCTACACGATATACGGATGGAATCAAAGAATTGCTAAACATTACATCATTCCAGCAAGCGGTTCGATATGCAGAGGACCGAAACATATGGCGGACGCAGTTGCATAAAATCAAGGTTTCATAGTATCACGATGCTCGGATCGAGCCTACGATGAAGAAGAAGAAGAATTATATATATATATATATATATATATATATATAAGATGACACTATGAGAATATAGTAGAGGGGTTACACTCTATATTGTTGGCAACTAAAATCGTAAACTATTAAAATGTCTCAGAAACAAAACGATGTGTTCTAAAGTAATTGAATGAGAAAGATATTGTGATATTCGAAGCAAAAGATTTTTCATAATTACTGAAACAGTTAGATGTCCGTTCAAGAGTTTTAAATGTTGTCGAAATTCTTTTTTGTCGTTCTAATTCGGGTGAATAATTCTAAATTCTAAATCTGAAACAGAATTAATCATCATCAAGTGCCATCTGAGATTCGTAAACTAAATATGTAACAACAAAAAAATGCGTGTTTTTGGCAATAAATCAAAAAAACAACATTTTGTCATAATAACATGTTGGCATAAAAGTCATCTTCATTCGAGAAAGTAAAAATTCTTAACGATATTCATTTAATAAATAATAAACATGTAAGGTGTAAATAGTAATGATGGAAAAATTAAACCGAAAAAATCATCGTGAAAAAAAACGACGTAATTGAAACAAGAGTAAATATCAGTTTTTAATTATAAAGCCGAATATATAATGTAATTTATAAAATAGTTGGAATGAAAACAAAGTGCAACGTTATGTGAATAATAGTTTATGTTTAACACTATAATGGTATGGTTCGATCCAGACACAAATAAAATGCGCATAATTCCGCCCCTACTCTTACTGACGATTTGTGACTTTCAATACTCAGATGTAGTTTATTATGCTCACCAGTCGCGATCCCTTCAGTGTACGTTATACTGCCGTTGTGTTAACGCGAAGTGAGCATTATATTTTAGTTGGGACTCGCTATACTGTTTATGCATCAATTTTTATGTTTGTTACTTTTTCATTTTTTTTTTTTTTTTACTTTTACGTTTGTTCCTTTTCTGTCTATTTTTATGTTTGTTCCTTTTCTGTCTATTTTTATGTTTGTTCCTTTTCTGTCTATTTTTATGTTTGTTACTTCTCCGTTCGGACCTGTTTTACCTACACAGTATTATGTGTTACGTTTATCGTAGCAGTTTACCAGTACTAATAGGAACATAACCACAGACAACTGGTTTTCTTCGCATGAATTGACTGAACAATTTTTAAAACAAAAGTTTACAACAGTTGATGTACTTTGAAAAAACGAATCGCAGATTCCACCTACGATGTTATCATGTTATTATTGTTATTATTATTGTTCGCCTGTTTCATACGATGTACTAGATAATTTCGCTTTTATTCGAGAAGTTTTATTATATGCGATGTCAATTGATGCGTTTTACATCGTTTGGCGGTTATTGATCTCAGTTACAAGTATTTATCTATTGTAATTTTTTATAATGTGGAATGTAGTGATTTTTTATTAAAAAATCAATTGAAAATTAGTTAAATCACTAATATTTATTTTCTTAAAGAAAACACAAAGCTTTTAGGCATTTACGCCATTATCAAGTGAAACTTTTTAAAACATGATAATTTTAAAAATATAAATTAAATATTACTTAAAAATATGTGATGGTGATTGTGAAAATATGCTCCAAAAATGCCGTCTGCTTCTGTTCTGTCTATTTTTTGATTTGTTGAAATTTAATATCGATATATTTGTTTATTAATTTTGTTTTTTTATATATTTTTTTTTCTTCAATACTATTTTTCGGATTCTGTAAAAGTTGTGTACTGGTGGAATTTGAAAATTTTCATTAACTGTTGCGATGTATGATGTCCAAAAGTAAAATATAAAATATAAAAATATATGAACGCAAAAAATTTTTTAAAAAACACAATTTTACAAGTAAAATGAAAATAAATATTAAAAATCTGATACTTTGTGTTTTCTTTAAGAAAATAAATATTAGTGATTTAACTAATTTTCAATTGATTTTTTATCTATTGAATGTATTTAATTATTCGGTTTTCGTCCGTTTCAGTATACTATTCAATCACCAGATCTTTTCTTATGTAATTAGAATTTTTTGAATATTTCGATTAGCGTTATCTATCTATCTATATATATTATATATAATTCTAAAGTTGGTAGGACAACCTGGTTGGATTTGAACTCAGGTCATGGGCGCAGAACCGCAGAATGCTAAACATCATTGTAGAAAATTTATTTTATTTATACGATATTTCGTTTGGGTTCCAGCCCATGAGGGTATCTAAGGAAATGGAGTATCCGATCGGGCTGCTAAACTTGGGACATCGCAAGGCATTCTCATTCGGAGAATTCCTTCTTCCTGTTTAGTTGCATCCGTATATTCTGTAAAGAACTACTTAACTTTTATAAATCTATCCAACCTAATCTCCCTACCACATCCATTCTGTACTTACTCTCCTTAAGAACCTACCAGCTCGGCTTTTCTTTTTTTCCATCTTGGTCAGACTTCGTTCGAACCACAATTGTCTTCCTATCAATCTTACTCCCTCTGTATGCTATCCTGTGCATGCGTGAACTATAGCTGACGCTAATCACGTGATTTTTACTTGTGACTTGTATAGCAGAGATATCGTTATTAATAAAATTTTACAATTAAATATTTATCGCCCTTCTCGATCGCCTATTTATTGGCCCTGAATAACAACAATATCCTCGCAGCTCTGGTTACCTATTTGTATGTATCTAAAATTAATCTCATTGTTTTTGTTTTAATTTTTATTTTTTCCCTTTTTACTCTGTTTATCTTATGTATGATATATTTATATGAAAATAGGGTTGACAATGGATAATTCTGGTTTTTATACCCAAGTCCAATTATTATAATAAAATAATAATATATATATATATTCGTATTATATTTTTAATCGTTTGATTTTTATACCGCAAAGAAGAGCTGCTTGCAATCGACATTTATCCGTGGATAAAAGAAAATTAATATTTTTCCAGTATCATTTAATATAAATTTTCATAATGATAGTATTTTTTTGTTAATAGTTTATATCCGTTAATGATTTTATATATTATATATTATATATATTTTTGTGAGGGCGTAATGCACTCCTGATGATGGCTGCCTACGACTATACGTTTAGGATCCTCGTATAATATATATATATATATATATATATATATATATATATATATATATATATATATATTATATATATTTTTGTGAGGGCGTAATGCACTCCTGATGATGGCTGCCTACGATATATATATAATGTATAATGGAAATAATAACGACTATATGTATACACATATATAAATATATATGTGCACATATGAATAACAATTTCATTGAATTGAATTTTGCTTCATTTCCAATTTTATGGAGGTGACAATTATATGCAAAAAAATTTATTTAAATTTCGAATCATTTGAACGATATAGTTTCATATATAAGAAATAAAAGTGCAAAAATAACACGTTTAATAATTAATCAATTTAGAAATATTAACTATAAATTTAAACGGTAAACTAACCCAGTTTGAGATATTCGGTTCGATGATGGTTTCAGCGATCTTTTCATCTATACACGTTTCTATCTCATTTCCAAAAATCGAATTCGCTGGCCATCTTTTACTTTAGCCTTAAAAACTTACATTTCCTAACTCCCTTGTTCTTCATGAGGGAGCTGACCAACTAACTGTTGAAAATTAAAACTTTAAACTGAAAACTTGAACTTGTAACTTAAACTGTGTCTTTTTTTTTTTTCTAAACCCTTTGATCTTTTCCAGCATCTCCTCTACCCCTTTCGTACTGACTTCTCGCGATCATGCGGTTGTAAGTTACCCGGGCGGCTCGAGCATGCGCAATCCTCCATTTTATCCACCTTTTGACCATAGAGGCGTTTCCGCTTAACTATTATTATTATTATTTTACAACAGCTCGCTTACCTCAAACCCTGTTTTGACAACAATAATAATTGTACATTTGTTATTACTATTAGTGAGCGTCGAATTAGAATTTTTATCTGTTATTTTTATCAATATATTTAATATTAAATATTGCTCCTTATTTCGTGAATTACTTATATAATTTATATCTCTAACGTTTGTACTGAGCGATTTCATGAAATGTAATTAATTATTCCAATACAAATAAACGTATTAATATATATATATATATATATAATTATTTAATTTCTAACTTTTATTATTATAAAAATATAAAAAAAACACACACACAAAGAAAGAAAAAACAAACTAAATTAGATTTTTAAATGGAACTCAAAACTAGTTAAAAAATTAAAAAATCAATTCAAAAACTTGATTTTTTATATAAAAAAACTTGAATTTTAATGTTTTTAAAAAAAAATCATTACAAAAAAGTTATATATATATATATAATTAATTTAATAAAAGTGGTTTAATCAATCCTATTAATTTATACTCAATTTATGGATATAGCTTCCGTAGATACATCAATTATTTTTTTTTCTACAATTCAAATTTGTGGCTCTTTTAAAAATTTCGTACTAGTTTGTGTTGACGTTTAGTTAATAAAAAATAAAATGTATTCAACTTTAAAAAACGAATTTTATTTTAATCGACGCTTAAATTTGCACGTGACTAACTGCCATTTTTTGTTTTGTTAACGCGCACAATTTTTTTTTGGCATGATTCACAATTTTTTTACAGATGCGTCCTATATGAATGAAATTTTATTTTTCGACGAAATAGGATTTTATAGTATTAATTTTATAAATCTTGTTTACTTCTATGTGTGTGTGTGTGTGAACATGAATTTATATTATTTACCACGCGTTTGAAAATATATATATATATATATATATATATATATATATATATATATATATATATATATATAATTCTAAAAATAGAAGCCAGAAAATTAACCTAAAAGCGAAAGTTAAATATTCCGGAAAAATTGCGTCGTACCAGTTTTGCTGTATGGCTATCAAACGTGGTCTATGAAAGCGGCACATATTGACAAAATTAGTCGTGTACAGAGGGAGCAATGGCGAGATCTGTATTTGGAATTAGAAGAATTGACTGAAGTCGGTAGGAAATCGTAAAACATAAAATTAAAACGAAGGAAATCGCGAAGGGGGCAGTCAGTCTAAAATGGAATTGGGTTGGTTAGATGATTCGTCGGGATGGTTTGGCCGCGAATGTAGCCGAGTGAATTCCAGATTACGATAAAAAAAGTGTAGGCAGACGACCCCCGTTAAGGTGGGCTTCAGACAGCGGATGGACTCTACTCGGTTGAAGCTCGGGTAGATGCCAATCGTAACGATGTCTATTATTATTATTATTATTTATAGGTGTCCGGTATGCATGTTAATATGTCATATAATATTGCTAGTATATCGAGAAAAGAACTAATGACGCTATTCTGTTGGAAATCGGCATACAGAACAGATTATCAACAGCGGTTCGCAAAACGAATACTAAAATATTTTAGCCACAACATCAGCAACGTTGGAAACAGCTATTATACAGGGTATCATGGAAGGAAGTTGAAGACGAGGCCGGACCTCCTATGAGATGAACTGACATGGTCTGCAAAACAATGGGTCGAAGCTTCCTTCAATGCGTTCGTTGTACGCAAAACAGAGATCTATGGCGCAGACTCGTGTTTCAAAAGACGGGAAATAATGGTCACGATATCCCCAGTGGAGATGAAACGGATGATTGATCGATTGATCTATGGGTGGGAGGACTTTGGCCGATATTTGGCGAAATAAACGCTTTATCTATTTATTCATTTATATATATATATATATATATATATATATATATATATATATTTGTATGTTTATATTATGTATATTAATGAATCTAATTACAGAGCGCGAATACAGCGGCAAATGATGATGAGTCATTTTTTGAGCTTTTGTCTCGTTTCCAATCGAAGCGAATGGACGATCAACGATGCTCCTTAACGAAAATTAATATTGGCGAAGGGAAATCCGCCGCTGGAAAGGAGAATAAACAATGCGCTAAACAACAGGCAGATAAAAAATCGCCAAAAAAAAGTAATTTATTTCTATTACGATTGAATTTCTTCTACACATACGCATATATATATATGTAAGTCATATTTATACATACGAGTATATTATAAGCGTATCAATCGTGCTGTAGTAGAAGAAACATTGAACGATATTTATAACGCTTCATGGTGACGTCGTTAAAACAAAAAAAAAAAAAGGCACGCTCCGGAAAAGTATGAAATGATAAGGACCACCGGTTAAAATAACGAACGTAGTGAACCGTTTAATTCTAGCGCGCGTACTTTCTCGTATTAATATTCTGCTCAACAAAACGTCAGCAGACTCAATTTTAATGCTAAAGAATAAATGTCTGTATTTATAATGTCCTATTTAAGACTAGTTCGTCGTCCAGACGTCGAAGAGTATAAAATTAACTTATAAAATCGTTTAATTTGGGCGCGCTTATTTTCGTATTCATATCACCGACGCCCGTAACACATGATAAAAAATCGATCATTATCATCCGCAGTATCGAAATTTTAACGCTAAAGAATAAATATACAGTTATCATCATCATCATCATCGTGCTGTTCACAGAGCGTAGACTTTGCGCTGTCTTGCATCTGTCAGTAATTGTTGTAGAGAAGACTTGTTTGTTCGGCTTATAATATTTTGCAGCCAACCTATTCTTCTTCTTCTTCCAGGACTTCTCTTCATCGTTCCATGCAGTATCATCCGCAGTATCGAAATTTTAACGCTAAAGAATAAATATACAATTATCATCATCATCATCATCGTGCTGTTCACAGAGCGTAGACTTTGCGCTGTCTTGCATCTGTCAGTAATTGTTGTAGAGAAGACTTGTTTGTCCAGCTTATAATATTTTGCAGCCAACCTCTTTCTTCTTCTTCCAGGACTTCTCTCCATCGTTCCATGCATTATGATCTGGAGTATTTCATATTTTTCGTTCCTGATGATATGGCCAAAATATGACACATTTCTTTGTATAATGTGATTTTTTAATATCCGACTTGTATTAGCTTTCTTTAATTTGATATCTTGGCAGTCCATGAGATTCTCATTAGTGTCCTCTTTAAGACTAATTCGTTGTCGAACGTTGTTGCTTGCGAGTTGAAAAAAAAAACAAACAAAAAACCAAAAAACTGACGAGAATGTTTATAAAATTTTCTAAATAGGAAATAATTGCGCGAATTAGTTAATTTTTTTTTTATTACGATATTTACAAAAAATAAATTCGAAAAAATACACGGACGAAATTACGACGTAAATGTTCGAGAATTATTATTTTAATGTACACATTACAGATTGCCACTGACATGTTATATAGCGTCTGTAATATTAAATAATCGACTAATGTAATTTAAGTGTCCATCATGGTCAGTTTGCGTCGTACCCTTGGAGCCTTGCCAGAGCTATCTTTACTTGTACAACAGTTTGAAACAGTTTGTCTTGTTTCATCTTATCTTCCGAGAATTTTTGTTTCCTTCTCCGATATTATCGACCACGGGATATTTTTCTCGCAGTCCGTCTGAGCACTTCATCGTTGCTCTCTAACCATTTTGATATGATACAGACGACGGTAGTGCTAGATTTCGAAAGCGCATATTTTCTTTTTGACCGATTCCTTCATTATCCACATCTCCGAAGCATAGCTCATTACAGACCATGTGTAACATTTTAGTATTTTCAACCGTACATTTATGGTCGTCCTTTTTTGTCTCGTAAGTATATACGTTCGAGATTACTAAAATCGCATATATCCTTGATCTTATTTCTTCGTCGTCTTTTTCTTCGCTTGTAATAGCATAATAACAATTTCTGGATATATTATTATCTTTTGAAAATATTACCGCGAATAGAATAACTTCGATTCGACGTGCATCGTAGCGTCAATACACTAACAACAATCGATCGATATATTTAAAAATAATAATAATAAAAATCGAAATAAAATAAAGAATAATGGCGCCGGGTAAGATATATATATATATATATATATATATATATATATATATATATATAAATAACGAATTCAAAACTAGTGTGATCAGCGATATTTTAATATCATATAAATAAATAAATAAAAAGTGTATAATTACAAAATCAATGTCAAAACAATATTATTACGTATACCGAACAAATTCTTACTACGTATACGAAATGAAAACAAAAAGAAATAATAAATACAGTAATAATAGCGCGGAACTAGATTACGGGAAAACCAAAACCTGTGTATACAATTTGAGTATGAAGAATTTTAAGGCAGTAATAATAAATACAAACAAAATAATATGACTGCTCAGCTATTTATATATATTACATTAATAAAGTTCGTAAAATTAAATATATAAATTACATACGATTAAAAAGCAGTTGATACATTATAATAGCGTGTGTTTTATTCTTTTATGTTTATATCTTTTATATTTTAACTGTAGATTAAGCTAATAAATAAAGAACGTTTTAAAAACGGAAATATTAAATTTCTATACGCAATAAAATATTCGCCGATCGCGCGTGTTTATTTAAATAAATTGCTGGTCGTTATCGAATATAATAAATTCGTATCTAGTAACTTATTATATTTCCTTAAATTTTCCAGTTTATATCATCTAATTTACCAATGCGTCCTTTTCATTTATCCTTCCAACTTTTAATTCATTCTAACTAACCTTACGTTTTCTCCTAAATTAATAAATTACCGTTTTTTTTTTTTTTTTAATAACTTGAATCCCTGCGATGTGATTATTAAATTAAATTCTCTAATTTCTTTATAAATTGGCCAAGATCACGTCGGGGATATTTAATTTCTTTATAACTCGACTACTTTCGACGGAAAAATAACCATTATTATATTTCATTATTTTATATATATATATATATATATATATATATATATATATATATATATATATATATTTAACAAAACAAAATAAAATTGAAGATAATCACTAAAAAAATCACTAAAAAATTTTTTTATTACACGAATACGAAGCTTTTCAACTATTAAGTCATTTTCAAGCTATGACTTAATAGTTGAAAAGCTTCGTATTCGTGTAATAAAAAAAAAAAATTTTTTAGTGATTTTTTAGTGATTATCTTCAATTTTATTTTGTTTTGTTAAATTCATAAATCACTACTCTCCAATACATCAACATTATATATATAATATATATGTAAAGTTCAGAAATGAAAAGATATAAGATTTGTTTTAGAAAGGTCAGTTATTATAGGACCTCATTGCGTACAAATTAATTTTTTGACACACATCGCACAACCCAATACGTATATAGGACATCGTAATATATCGATGTAAACGTCGTAAAAATCTATTCATTTTTCAATTTGTCTGTTTATGTACGTTTAATAAGTAATCTCTATCGTTAAGGGTTTATCGTGGTAATTTATATGATAGATATTGACGATTTTATTGGGGTTACCGTCATGATTACATTGATTAATATTATATGTTCTCGTTTCGCGTGCTAACGTGGAAAGTAATTAAGCTGGAATATTATATAACCCGTGTATGTACGACCTTTCGATACGACCCGAGTAATTTGAAATCTTATATAACGTGTGTTTCGTTAGTAATTTATTACGATATATATATATATATATATATATATATATATATATATATATATATATATATATATATATATATATATATATTGTATTGTCCTTTGCGAGGACGTGGTGATATATTGACGATCGTCTACTTCGGTTTCCAGGTTGCGTGGAAGGCATCCGGTACATTAAGTCTAGTTAGATACAACCTGATCATCGCAAGGTATTTTGCCCTGTACGATATTTAACTGCATCAAGTTCTCACTTCTTACTACATGCTCGAAATATGTTATTGTATTTTTATCGATTTCCGTTAGTAGCGTTGTCTCTATTTTTAATAATTCGTCTAAAATCCAAACGTTCGTTCCGTGGTCACTCCGTGGTATCCGGAGCATTTTAGACTGCCGCTTCAAAAGAAATTTATCCGGTTTTCATCTGTTCCGAGAAGACGGACGGTTTTCTTTTTTGAATAGCGCAGTTGGTAACACTGCTAGAACGCGAATCGTGTGCTTCACGTTTAGTGTGCACACGATAAATTCGTTTTTGTCCCAGTTTCAGTTATTTTGGTCTATAACGAGAAGAAGCGCGCGTTTTGCGTGGAACGCTGTTCGCCGTATATTGCTGAAATACTTGAAATTTCATCCTTATAAACTGGATATAATTTAGGAATTAAACCATGCACAACGACAACTTTTTGCTGAAACGATGCTGAAAAAAAATTTAAACAAATTTTTGATGAGGATTGAAGTTCATTTCTAACTATTCGGATTCGTAGAACTGCCGCTAGTGGTCCGAATCTAAATCGAATTCAATCGAACAGAAGCCGTCACACAGCGAGCGACTAACTGTCTGGGTTGGTGTAGCGAAGTATAGTCGGTCTTATTTTTTTCGCCGGTGCTGTTAACGGAACGCGCTATATCGAGATGATAAACTTGATTTTGTCTCCTTCACTACGTTGTCGTTGTCGTCTGTGCAGTGCAGAAACGATCGCAGTACTGAAAGAAGCGTTTGGTAACCGCATATTGTCTCGTCGCACGAATTTCCCTTGGTCGCCGTGCTCGTCCGATTTGACCGCAATTTTTTTTTTTTTTTTTTTGTGAAGATACTTCGCCGCGTTTACGAAACACATTCACGGGATCTGGGAAATCTGAAAACTCATATTTCTGAAGAAATTTCATCAAAAATTCAGCAACCTATTCTCGAAAATGTATAAAGACTGAATGAATGTACGGGGGTTATCTGAACGATATTGTGTTCTAAAAAATGATTGTAAGTTAATCTCTCGTTTTCCTATTTTGAAATAAAATTCCATTCGAAAATCTCGATAAAAAACAAACAATAGTCTTCTGTAGGTCATTCTATATAATGGAATTATATCTCCCGAATTGCTGATAAATATATCTTAATTAAACGCATAGTTACGTGTACATTTAGCTAGTTATAATTACGTTGCATCGACACTAATATATTAATGTTTAATATATACGTTTAAATCATTTTACATCAAGCTGGGTGAAAAGAATCCGGTGCTCGTCGAAATTGAAATTAAAATTAAAATAACCGATAAAACGATCGTAGGCAGCCTATTTAATTATTTTTTTTCGTTTTCTGCATAATTACAGAACAAACTGACGATATCGATTTGATCGATTTAATAGCCGACATGCAAAGTCGACGTATGGATGAGCAACGTGCCGATTTGCCGAATTTCCCCGGTTTTAGCGGCAATAAAAATATACGTAGCGCGACATCCGTTAAGGGAAAGAAATTCAGCGATTTTTTAAGTCATAAACGGTTCGGTGAGGAAGACGAAGACAAACCTCAACATTCCAAGAAAAAAGAAGGAACCACTATACCGGACGAAGATTTTTTTTCGCTTATAACTCGTTTACAGTCCGGTAGGATGGACGATCAACGAGCCAGTTTAGGAAACGATAATAACGTGGAATAGAAAATAGAGATACGGTTTTACAAACACGATTTGTAAAGCGTGATTTCGAAGTGGATCACACGCACACACATACATGCATACACGTACATTGCATGCGTACAATATATAACGATGTATGTTCGTCGTTAATGTGTGTCTGTGTGTTTTTTTTTTTTTTGGCATTTCACTTTTATCGATAATTTTACTGGTTCGTGTGTCCGCTTTCTATAATTTTATTTTTGTTCTTTCTGCCTATCGTTCTACGTATTTATTCTACGCTTTACTGCTACTACAAATAATAACGATGATAATAATAATAATATAATTAATACGTGTTTTATGTTTGATCAGTTTTATGTTTATTTATTTAACGTTATAATTTTTTTCTCTTTTCTTCGTATCTAACATCGGCAATACACTACGGTCATTTAGATATTTTCTCCCGAGAATGAGTTTAACGAGAATGTTCCCATCGGCCTTATCTCTAGAATTGGTTGCACCCAATTCGTAATGGGTTTTATTAATCTTTAAGCGGATATCGATTTTAGTAGTGGCAAATCATCTGTAAGTAGACGGTCCACGTAACCTGAACGGATGCTTTCGAATATTCGTCGACAAATTTTCTATTTAAATTAATAGTCTGATTTTAGATGTATCATGGTGCTGCATCACTATCATCGGCCCTATAGTTCGGCTGTATACATACAGTCGTATGAGTTTCAATATTATACGGTATAATATTTATTTGTAGTATGCAGTGGAATTGTTTAACTTCAGATCCGTTTTTCGTCGCATTGATTAGTCACGTTAGTGTTTGATCTAAATGAACGCCCGCAATATTTTACAGTCTGATTTTACCGAATTTGTTGTATCATTTACGTATTACTTCGAATGAAAATGCGCTCGTTTATTGTCAATTTCTATTTGCTGACCACTAGAGTGTTTCTCATCATTCGATTGCGTTTTGTAGGTGAACTATTTGATGTTTATACGTTGACAGTATCATCGGCAAATGTCCTGTCTTAGGTTATTATTCAATTCATGCAACCTCGCTCCGTTAAATATACTAACCAGTATATTCAATCGTGGTTTTCCTCGTTTCGTCATCTTCCAAGACATCCGCCAGCTAGGACGTGTTAAATGCATTTTTTTTTTTTTGTCTATAGTGTTCTCTGTTACTTTATATTTATAATATATATATATATATATATATATATATATATATAATAACAACCGTTTTTCGACGGCAGTTTCGGGTAAAACACGAGGGCAATCTATCAGACGTACATCCAATTCTAGCTGGAGTCCCACAGGTCAATGTTTTAGGACGCCCTGCTATACGATCTTTATACGGCAGATTTACGAACGATTAAATCTACTCAAATAGCAAATTTTGTGATAATCGTATCAAATAAAATTGCTGACATTGCTATTACGAAATTGTTGTAGATTAGGTTCATCAGTGGACACAATAGTGGAAACTTACTATTAACTCAGATAAGGTCATCATACATCACGTTCTACAACGGAAAATTACACAGCGACCGGGGGTGCTAATCGACAATAAAGCGATTCCAAAGCCTAATGAAGTGAAATATCCAGGAGTATACTTAGATCAATGACTGACACGGACGTCGCATATCCAAAAGAAAAATAAATAACATCCGGTTGAAACAACTTTATTGACTATTAGGTTACCACTTCAAACTTATATATATATATATATATATATATATATATATAACTGTACTACGTCTAGTACGGTCCTACGTAGCGCAACTCTGGGGTTGCGTAAAGACATCAAACTGTGATTATCCAGCATTTCCAGAATAATGTGCTGTGCCTGATTTACCGAATGTCGTGGTAGGTTTCTAATAAGTCATACATCGAGTTTTGAAAACCGATTCGGTGGATGAAATTATCCGGAGGCTCGCATAAAAACATCTGATGCGGTTACAAAACCACCTAAATCAGCTGCTAGTCGAACTTTCACACATAGAACCGTCATCAAGACTCGAGAAAACTAAAATAAGAAAATTAATCCTGTAATCTTTTTGAGGGGCATGTATCATTTGATACTGCTTTTACACGTGATTATTTATACACTTTACGATATTATTTATTAGACAGCCAGAGTTGGCTAATTGTAAATTAGCGAATATAAGAAAAATAAAATATCATTATTAACCAACTAAAGTTCTAAACGTTTCCACAAAGAATTTTAGTATTAGTGTTGTTAGGTTTTAATTGTTTTACAATGATTTAAAGAGTCGAAAAACTGAAAAACTTCGCTTAGTTAATATATATATATATATAAGTTTTGATGATTACGGTTTGTTGTGTTTTTGTATTTTGTTTTAACAATTACCGTTATGTATCGACCGGTCACAAAAATTGACGTAACGTCGTAAATATCTCATTAAAAAAAAACAAAAAAAAAATAAAAAAATAAAAAAATAAAAACCGAGATATGATGAATTTGGATTAATGACAAAGGAAGATCAAACTACGAGACGCGATCTGCGATGGATTTAAACGCTATTAATAAAGTATAGAGCATTTAGCGTGACGGACGTATAACAAAATACACAAAAATTCGATTGATTCGTTCCACGTCTGTGTTTATGGTTACACGGGACACGTGAAGTCTACGGACCAGAAACATAATGTATATGTACGCGTAAATTTTTTTTTCGTTCGTATTTTATCTTCTGCGCATGCGCGCACGGCTATCCGTTATTTCGTTCGAATCTTCGCCGTCTATGTGCTAATGTGTATAAGTCTTTGTCAAGCTCGCTCGTTTTACGGGTTAATGCTCAACATATAACGCGCCAATAGAAGTTTCACTTCAAAAGATTCGAGGCAATATATAAATTTACTTTTCACGACGCTGACGACTGTATTATCGTCGCGCGTAATTTGCGACTTGTACAACATATTCTCTATTTCAAATCCGTTTACGAAGGACTAGTAAAGAAGATCCTATCGACTCTGCTGCAGACTAAAAAATTTTACCGTTTAGTATGTCGGAAGTTTCGTTTCATCTAGAACGAAATTTGAATTACAGCTATCGTGCAACGAGTTTTGTTTTTTATTATTTTTTTATTTATTTACTAAGATATGTACGAGACAGTTATTACAATTTTTTTTTTTACGCTATCGAAATATAGGTATTTATAGATGGAAGGCAAATCAGGTTTTTAGAAGGCTTTCAGGTTTTTACGGCGTCCGATGAATATTATTATAAATCGGGTGATTTTGTAGCGAATCGTGAAGTTTTCCAACATAGTGGATACAAATCCGTAGAACAACTGTTGCCTGCTACGACATACGCTTAGTGGGTCGTGTTACTCGAACGTACTGAAACGAATACTGTACGGAGGATAAATACTTCGAGGTAAAAGAATATAAGAACATCACGATGCGTGCAAACTCCTCTTGCACATTGTAATTTATGGACGTATTTGTCAAGGGCGAATTCGATTAATTTATTTTTTTTATATTTTACGGGGACGACTTTCTTTACTCGGATATGTCGATAGTATTAAACTATAGAGCGACCCAGAAAAGACTGACCTTTTTTTTGAGTAGTGTAACACTGCTATAACGCAAACCGCGTGCTTCAAGGTTTAGTGTACACACGAGAAATCCGTTTTTGTCCAGTTTCAGTTATCGTGTGGCATCCTCTATAAAGAGCGTTATGGAACGTAATTTTCGGCGTGAATCGATCACGACAGTATAAAGAGTTTCGAAAAGAATTCAAAGTTGCGCGATGTTTTTTTTTTTTTTGTGGGAATACCTTAAGAGCCGCGTTTATGAAACACGTCCGGAAGACCTGAAAACTCGGATTTCTGAAGTAATTCCAAAAATCTCGAAAATGTATAAAGATTGAACGTATTGTTGCAAATGGCGGTTATCTGATCGATATTGTGTTCCAGAAATGATTGTAAGCTAATCTCTCGTTTAGCTATTTTTAAATATCATTCAAAAATTTTGGTTGAATAGTTTTTATAGTTATTAAAAAAAAAAAAAACAACCAAAAAACAACACAACTGTCAGTCTTCTGTGGGTCATCCTATATAAGTTCGTTTATAATTGTGTTACCAAACTAAGTGTCGTTGTGTGAAGGATTATAAAGGTTTGGATCAGTATTTTAAGTTATAAATGTATTTTAGATTTTTTTTTTTTTTTTTTAAATTTTCTCCTCTTCGAAATAATTTCAATTTGTATAAAAACATTTTCTATTCTTCAAAAGAATTCCAAATCTATTTGTATTAGTTTTTTAAAATTTCGTATAATTTACGCTTTTATTCTGAGATACTTTTATTGCGAATTCAATTCTAGTTTCGTAAATTTAGATAGAATTTTAATTTTTGTAGTTAATCAAAATTTATATTTACAATATATACGTTTGTACGCTTAAAATATTTTCATGTTTCATCTTCTGCTTCATTCGAACACTTCCGCACGCGTGATTAATTTTTTTTTTACACACTTTATTCTGCAGGGACGACTATTGTAGTAAAAATACAGTAGGCGATCGGTTTAATATTACACAGGGGTTCTATTAATTCGTCGCGCGTAACGGTCAAATGAGATCATAGTAAACGCGAATTTTAAGATAGTTAATTGTTTTCAAAAATAAACATAGATTTAGTTTCATCAGAGGCGAATTCTCCACGAATGCGCTGCTTACGGCGCAAGACCATACATTTTTGTTCTCGCATATAAATTAGATAGGAAAAATGATATAAATAGAACTTCGAAAAACAATTTGAAAATTTTCTCGTTAAGAATTTTCAGAAAAGTTCTAATAAATATCTACATTTATTCCACAAATTAACAAAGATATTTAGTAGTAAATCAGATTTTTTATAAAACTGGATCTTAAAATGAGACCAATAAAATCTCGATATCGCTATATGAGTTCGGAAAAGATTAAATTAAAAAATTAAAATAATATACATAAAATTGTACGACTTTAAAATGTAAAGTTATGCCGTCATGTCGTTCATTGTAATTTATAAATAAATAAATAACACGAGTCGCGAATAAAATTGTTCGGAATTTATTAAAAATCAATAACAAAATTATACACGTACGCGCATATATATATATATATATATATACATCTATTATCATTGGGAACGAAATTATTATCTACATTATATAAATTTGAAAAGTGCATTAAATACGGACAGGTTTTAAAGGAAGAAAAAATGTAATTCGTTCATTAACGTACGTTTTATTGAGATGATTGATATTATCAATTTTATTCGTATGTAAAAGAATAACATAACTACGTATATACCGAGAGACGAGTAAATCTTTTTACGGTTTTACGATTTCCGTAATACGAATTTTTTTATCCACATGCAAGCTGTCACAACGCCCATGCCACCCCTGCAAACAAAAATAACATAATAAATTTTAATCGGAATTCGAATCATAAAACGCATAAGGGTTATCAATATACTTCTAAAAATACACACACACATATATATATATATATATATATAATGACGTAATGAGAAGTGTAACTATTAAAAATGCGAAAAATTCCGGACATTATTAAAACTAGTAAAATTGCTCTAGCGCGAACTTTACTATTTCCGGTATTTTTATACGACTCCGAAAACTCAATATCGAAATATCGGAGACTAACGCGCAGAATATAAACGTTCGAAATGTGTTGCTAGAGGACAACGTCCGATTACTAACCGCTGTATATGAACGGACCCTCAAGATTTCCTTTAAAGGAAACTGTATATAGCTCTTTGCAGATTAACAAAACTATAATTGATGTTAATATACTGTATGATCGAAAACTTTACAATGTGACAATATTTACTATACGTAACCGAACGTTTATTAGCAAATAATTAACCTAACCAAACCGGTTTTTCCCCGTTTATTTCTTTATTTTTTCTTCCTTTTTTATTTATTATTTATTTTTATTTTTTTACTTACTAACTGAAAAATAAAAATTAAATAAAGATGAAACGTTTAAACTTAAAATAGATTGGATTCAAATCGAGAGTTGACAACATAGTTACAAAATTCTTTAAAATATAGGAAATTCTTCTTATTAATAAATAAACTATTTAACAAGTTATCAGTAATATTATAGCAATGATTACAACTTGTATTGATTATATGTACTACAGTGTCCTCTTTATAACGGAAGGGACAAATACAAGTATAATTTTATTTAAAATCTATGTAGATAAGAATTAAACGTACTATGTTCTTAGTTTAATTTTTTATATATAATGTGGAATGTAGTAATTTTTTATACATCGCAACAGTAAATGAAAAATTTAAAATTCCACCAGTATACAACTTTTACAGAATCCGTGAAAATAATATTGAAGAAAAAAATTAATATAAAAAAAAAAACCAAAAAATTAATAAACAAATATATTGATGTTAAATTTCAACAATTCAAAAAATAGACAGAACAGAAGCAGAACAGCATTTTTGGAGTATATTTTCACAATAACCATCAAATATTTTTAAGTAATTATATTTAATTTATATTTTTAAAATTATGATTTGTTAAAAATGTTTCACTTGATAATGGCGTAAATGCCGAAAAGCTTTGTGTTTTCTTTAAGAAAATAAATATTAATGATTTAATTAATTTTCAATTGATTTTATGTTCTTAGTATTTGTGTTGTTGAAAAATCGAGCATAAAGAACTTTTACATATAAATCTTAGATAAGAAAGAACTTACAAGTTAGTTTATAATTAAAGAATTCCCAATTAGCTGAGAATACTTGTAGCAAACCCTTATACACAATATTTGTAACTAAACGATAAGATATTTTTTTTTTATCAACATAAAAAAAATTGATTTAAACTGGAATTATATGTTATATTATCAAAATTATATTTTTGGATGTTTTAAATCGTAAATTATTTTACGCTTTTTAATTAATAAAGCAATGGCAAAATATCAGAAATTACATTTTACCAACAATTTTATAAACTTTAATTTATATATATATATATATATATATATATATATATATATATATATATATATATATATATATATATATATATATATATATATATATATATATACGATTAACAGCTTTTAATTTTTAAAAAAATTATTAACAGTTAATCTGTGACAAAAATGGAACAATAAACTAATTTACTAAGCAGAGACTTATTATACAATACAACACGTTGTTTAAAAGTATACTTATTGGACGACACGTTATATAATTTATTGAATAAATGTAGAATTTTACTATATTTGTATTATAACGGAATGCTTCCCAGCGGTCGCTACTCCTTAATTTATAGTTGCATTAGATGAATAACTATTTCATCTTTACGGTCGGTTTTCTAATTCGATCTGACTACGTCTCTTTTAGTCATCTGAATAACTCGCCATTGCATAGGACGTTGGTTGCTAGTAGATTGATGCGGGTTTCAAGCCGATGCAGGCAGCTTCTGATTATTTCTTTAACAGACGATACACGAAGATCGTTGTGTATATGGTCGTTGCGGACATACCCTTTGGACTGGCAGGATATTCCGCGAGAATTTTGGTCGAAATTTTTGTATTATGTCTGTGTTAAAGTTGTTCGTTGTACCCCCAACAAATAATCGTAAAACCAAATTGGTTTTAAAATTATTCTATAAGCATGGATAATTATAACAGAGTATTCAATTCATAACCAGTACACACCGGGGATACGACGATGTTGAACTATATATTATATAATATATAGCATTCGGATAGCATAAATATAGAATAATAAGTGGAGAACTATTTCACGAAGATGAATAATATACAACCAGATGTAATGCGAAAACGATTATTTGAAAAGCGTCCTGAAATAACCGCAGACGAGGTTGAACATGCGCTATTCCACTTAGAATCGATACTTTGAATCGCCGCGATCGATTCAAATTCAAATTCATATAGCTTTTTAAATTTTATAAACAAGTTCTTTTTTTTTTTTTACTTAAATAAACAAAATTCTATGCTTAAGAAAATTGCGAGTTTATTTAACAATTCAACGTATTAAAATTTAAAAAGTAAAAAACATTAAAAAGATATTTTATTAATAATTATTTTACATTTTTTTGCTTTATTGGTCGAAAGGCAGGAGAGGTTGCTGGTGAGAATATTTCCTGCTGATGAGAACACACTCTTCCTCTCTCTCTCTCTGATGGCACAGATGTGTCTGAAATACACAAATATTTTTAAACCAGTTGTGACTCATTGATTTCTCAAGGGTAGAACGACGACAATCTGTCAATTGATAAGGAAATATACTTAGCTCATTTATTGGTATTCATTATTGTCTATCGATTCGATCAACCAACTCATTGATTTTTTACCAAAATGAATCGATCGAAACTCTGGAATCGATTCGAATCGACAGCACTAAAGTAAAGTTTAAAAATCTATTTCAACTGAAGAGTAAACTAACAGATAATCTTCTAGAATCGTATGAAATTTATCGTGTAAATTACAGAGATTTTAGAAATCAATCGATAAATTAAATATATTTTAATACAGTACGAGAGTACAACAGCAACCTGGTGTTGACGTAAAATCAATAATTCATTTTAGTTAAAATATAACTAGGAATTCTCGTTTCTAAAATCAGATTATATATATATATATATATATATATATATATATATATATATATATATATATATATTGTAACAACCATGCTTGTTACATTGTTTGTATTAGTGAGCAGTTAAAAGTGATAAATTAAAATTAGAATTAAAAATGTATATTTGGAAGTTTAAATTTAATAATATGTACGTGAAGGTGAATTACGAGAGAAAGAAATAGTAGACTTATGCATGTGTGTATGTACATACGGTCGGCGTCGCGAACGTGACTTTCCCAAAGGAAATATAATAAAAAAAGGAAGTATAATAAAAAAAGGAAATATAATAAAAAGGAAATATAATAAAAAGGAAATAGAATGGAGCTAGAGATATAAGTATAGATATATATGTATTGGGGAAAGCACACTGGCGCCGGTAAGATCAGAGTTGTAAAAGATTCATCAATGTTAGTATAGAAAAAGTGCCGAAAGGATATATATATAATAAATTAAGAATTGACATGGCAAAAGCAGACAAAAAGAGGTAAATATAGCTCATAAAATGGGCTCAGTCGGCATTTTGGTCGAAGACCAAAAGAAACAGCTCCGAATTTTCTGATTGGCTATCCCAAAAGAGAAATCGGAGAATTTCGCCGAAAACAGTCAATTTAGGAAATTTCTAATATATATAGAATTCCTAGAAAAGGCGAGTATGTTAGGTATATATATATATATATGTTATGTTACCTGATGCTGGCCGCCGTACTAACTACTATATATAAGACTATATATGTATATATATGTATAAGTATATAACCTTAAAATATAAGGGACAACGGAACCTTTCCTTGATTCAACTATTTTCGTCGAAAGCAGACAAAAAACCATAAAGGTTGAGAAAAGATCTGCGAGCAATATAATTGAAAAGAAACCGGCATTTCGTAAAAAGTAAAAGAAATAATAAGTATAATAATGATAAAATACCTGTGTTGCCTCCGGAGTCCTGGAGAGTAATAAAAATACGAGTTTTGTCGAAGTTTAGTTCATCAGTTTCGTCAGTTGAGTTTAAGTCAGTCAGTTGGTTGAGTCAAGTTAAGTCGAATAGTTGGTCGTGTGAAGAAGTTAGGATGGATCGTCGGGACTTCGACCGTGAAGCTCGTCCATCCAGGCTGGAAAGTTCCGTCAACTATATGAATAAGTTATTTTCCCTAACTTATATTTTTAAAAGTAACATAGTAAGCATATAAACGTAGCCGAAAATTCGAAATCGTAATTCATTTTTTTTTTCAAAATATAATAAAATTTTAATAAAATAAAAACCGCGTTTTTTTTTGTTTTATTTATTTATTTTTATTCTATTAACGGTCGTGGGCCAACCCACGTGGCATCCCGGACATACCTCAAAGGAGCGAAGCAAATCAGAAAGTCGGTAACGTTATATATTTAGTAGTTATATCTGACTGTTAAAGTATATAACGTAAATATATATATATGCTAGCGATTTGTATGTATATGTATATGTATTTATATGTATATCGTACGGGTCGTTACAATATATATATATATATATATATACATTCAATCTGTTCTAACAGAATCTACTAATATTGATAATTAACATTCAAGGATCGAAATTCAACTAAATTCAATCAGATTTGAGTAATCCCATTTCAAAGTAATTGTTTTTTTTCTTCTTTTCATTATAAAGCACACTACACACGATTCTTGAGGTACAATGTATTAATGAAACAAAACGTAAATTCAATTACACGTACAAAAGAACATCTTTACAGGATTTATAAAAATTGGTAAACACCGTATAAAACAAGAATATCTAATTTGCTTATATTAATACATAAATTTGTCCGAAAAAAATCAGAAAACTATCATTGTGGAAAAATCGAATTAGTCGATTATTAAAAAGAACGCAAGCCTATCGCGCGTGCACATATTTTTGATTTGAATCAGTTTCGTTTAAAATACTCGTTTCTTGATGACTTTAACTACTGGATATTGTAGAGTGTACAGGATACAGTTAGTATTGACATTGACGAATTGATGCTTACGGTGTAACTGGTATCGCGTAATCATACATAACTATCAATTTTAGCAGTATATAGATTCACTTCCTAAAGAGCTAACTTGTCCGTTAGCTGTAGTATTTTGTCGATTACTAATTGAGGTAGTGATGTGCTGATTAGTGGATGATGATTTAGCCTGCTGTTGAGAACTTGTGATCTGATACGATGCATTGACATTTTATAATTACAAACTTTTAATTATTAATATTTTAATTATATTGTTCGGTTTCGTGAAGATTTCCGTTCGGTTTCGCCTCTCTAATTACTTAGTTTGCACCGCTTTAAAATCCGAATACGGACTTTTACATTATTTCAGTATTTAACACGATGTATTAAATTAGAAAAATTGTATAATTACTTAATTACCACGTGAAAATGTAACTGAGATGTTGATTTCTTAATGTAACTACCGTTTGTCCACCGATAGGTCCGCCCGGTACGGTTGATTCTTTGGTAGCGTCTATGTATAAGAAACTAGTGTTCGCCAATTCGGCCATACCGGCTAGATCTCTATATGTAAAAAATACACACACATATATATATATATATATATATACATATACATATATTTATATATATATATAATCTATATCTATACTAATATATAAAATTATAGTGTCTGTAATTTTTGCGAATATTTTTATTATAATCACTGCATTGGGCTAATTTTATCACACATAAACAGAAAATCTACCTTTTTAATGTTTGTCTGTCTGTTTGTTCTGATTTAACTCAAGAACTATTATAACAATAACGATAAAATTCGCACAGCTTATTATAGTTTATATTATCGGATTCGTTCTAAGCTTCGTTTCACATTGATATCACAAAATAGGACAGAAATTATAATAATGTAAAGTTTTCAAAAGTACAGCGATATCTCCGACAAATCGTTTAAAATTTAACACGTTTTCCAGTTCGAATGTACCTTCACCACCAACACACGCAGGAAAAATCACGTTTAGTTGCGTTAGGGGCGTGGTCAAAATATATAAATAAAAACTAACTTAACGAAAATTGCAAAACGTGAACTCAGATAATATCTATATATATATATATATATTTTTATAAATAATCCTGATTTGAAAATAAAAGTTGTCGCGACAAAATGTAAATAATTCTAGATTTATATAAGTGTTTCTTTTTTTATTTTTCGTAATTGTAAATATAAGTTCATTTTAAACGAAACGAATGTCGAAACGATAACGGTGTTTATAAATTTATGGAAAAAATACGCGCGCTCTTTATAATTAGTAAGCGAAAAGTCGTTCAATAAAAACAAGCCGACACCATCAGTATGGTGTTTCGCGAAAATAAAATTATATCAAAATTTTGGATTCCATCATTAGAAGGAGACAATTCTGAGGTCTGCGCCAAGTTTTCTCGTTTATCTGAAATTCCTTAACCCTTTCAGTCACTATGTTCACTACTATACGATAAGTGAAATTTGAATACTGACAAATTCGCATATTTTCTGGCTGACGCGAAATGTCTCAATCCCGAAACTATTTATTATATAAATACACTAAAAACTATCTAGACAGTCATCTAAAAAAGTAGTATTGTATAATAAATATCCCGTATAATATAATTTTGAGAGAAACTTGGTAAGACTTAAAAAGGTTAATTTAAACGAGTAATATTTTTTAACAGGGGATTGTTTAGTATTATTTTTTTATTAATTATTATACTTACACCTTATAATATCGCGCCCCGCCAATACCGTGTATAAGGTTTTAGATATTAAACAACTATAAATGTAAATGATTTTTGTTAAGAGAATGAACAAGAAAATCAAGCATAAACACATTTCTTAAACTATTATATCGATACTTTAATTACACAAAAATCAGTTAAAATCGCTAAAACTTTATTTCCTTGAAATTCACAAAGCTTTTCGGCAATTACGCCATTATTAAGCGATATTTAAATTTAGATAAAAGTCAAGATTTAACGAATAAAAACACAAAATATAAATTTAAACATAAGTTCACAAATTTATAAATCTGTCAGATTGTTTTAAGTATCTATTCTTGATTTTATATTAATAAATTTGTGAACTTGTATTTAAATTCATATTTTGTGTTTTTATTTTTTAAATCTTTATTTTTATATAAATTTAAATATCGCTTGATAATGACGTAATTGCCGAAAAGCTTTGTGAATTTCAAAGAAAATAAGTGATTTTAACTGATTTTTGTAAAGTAATAAAAAATCACAACATTCCACAATCTAAAAATTATTATACTAAATAATACAATACGTTTAGCGATAATTTTTTCGCGTAAAATAGTACACAAACAATACTATTTTGCTGTTTTGTTTTTTTTTTTTATCGCAGAAAAAAGTATAAATAAAAAATCTGTACCGATATTTCGAATTCGTTCAATACGTAGACAGGACACAACTGGGATAAATTTCCTCGACCCCCCCAGATGAAAGGAGGTCCGAAAATTCTAAAAAGTTAAAATGCTCTTTAAAACGTAGTTTACCTGCACCTTTATTATTATTATTATTATTATTATTTTTAAGCATTCAAGGATCCAACCAAGTTACGCAGCTTGTAACACACGTCTGTATTCCTACTTCGTTAAAACATACAAAATACAATACTATAACTAACGAATTTGAAACATAGATACATCTATTGCGAATCTGGACCTATCGTAAACGTATTGAAAATTCTATAATTCGTTGTTTACTACAATAAAGAACGTATCATCGATAATATTGTACGAATTAAATTTTAAAGATGGCGTTTTATTTAAGACATACCTAAATTTGAATGTTCTGGATTTCGGATCGAAGTCTTGCAGAAACATCGAATCTTCTTCTTTTAATCTAACCAATCCTTCTAATTCTATTTCTCCTTCGATTTGTCCTTCTAATCTAGTATTGGGATCTTTCTTACTCTGAGGTACCCAACCACGATTCACGAGTATCGTCAAACTATATAAAATAGGACGCGTCAAGCAGTTATTATACAATATATGCTAAAAACTTTAAAATACGTTTTATATATATATATATATATATATATACATATAATAAATCGTCGGAATAGTCGAGTGGCTAGAGCACGGACCTCTTTACGGAAGGTACCGAGTTCGAATACAATCGACGACGCAAAAATTATCATCGGAAAATAAAAATATAAATAATCCTAATATAATTATCGCGTGTATATGCGCGCTAGTAACAAAATAGTACACTACTACACAACAAGAACAGGCGAGGCTGCATTGTGTCGTGACAACAAAGCGATTAAGTTCTCCCGTGTGTGTGTGTTTAACTGCGCTAACACCGTATTATGATAGCTTTGCTACTTAAATATGTATAAGTAAGTAGTCGTATAAGTTATCCACCAACCTAGCAGTTGTGGATAAATGATGATGATGATGATGATGATATATATATATTAATGCGTGTTGTCAGTCTTGACATATGGAGCTGAAACATGGAATCTTACGAAAGGGATAGCTGGAAGAATTAGGAAAACCCAAACGGCTTACGAGAAGATTATTCTTGGAATCAAGCTCGAAGATCGCAAGACGGTTACACGGATTAGGGAACATGCGAAATTGGTAGACGCGGTAGAGCGAATCGTCAGGCTAAAATGAAAATGGGCCGGACATTTGACAAGACGAAAAGATGAAAGACGGACTAAGCGGATATTATAGTGGTGGCCAATTGGAAGTCGGTGTTCGCGAGGGAAGCCTATCTATTTAATTCATGCATACGTCTGTGCGATTATCCTGCGTCGTGCAGAGTATCAGTCACGGCACCTCTAGCAAAACCTAGAAAAAGGATGTCTGCTTGGTTCAAAAAGACTAGTGTGTTTACTTGGTAATATATTTAAGTAAGATTTTTGAGAGAAATACTCCTAGTCAGACTAAGGGCTTATTTATAGCAAGAGGAAACCCTATCATACCTGGCTGGCAGTTTGGTTTCCAACCAAAACTAAGTACAACGATACAGCCGGCTAAATTATGCGACGAAATTATCGATAACTTTAACCAGAATAACTGTTCTGCAGTAGTCTTAACGGATATAGAAAAAGCGTTTGACAATAAATATTCTGGAGTAGTCTTAATGGATATAGAAAAAGCGTTTGGCACGGCATGGGATGATGGAATTATATATAATTGAATATAATGTTCCTTTATATCTTGTATTTACTATTAAATCTTACTTAATGAAGACAATAGCCGGGAGTAGACATAAATCTCTACGTTGATGATACATTTTTAATGGCATCATGTTATAGAATAGAAGCAATAAGTAACAGATTATCAAAAGCAATAGATAAAATATCCACATTTTTCTATAAATGGAAAATCAAAGTTAATGATGAAAAAACTGAATCAATAATTTTTACTAGGCGTTCGTTAAATCATGTCGTTAAAAATAAAAACGTTCATATCGACAGGAAAGAGCACGTCGTCTAGGTGTCATCAATTGACGATTGTATAAATAGAACAGTACGAAAAATGGGTTGTCCATTTCCAATATTTAACAAAATATCCGCACTATCTACGTAAAACAAATTTTTATTATACAAAAAAGTAATTTTGCCGAAATTACTTTTTACGCACCTGCCCTGTCTGGTTTTTATACTAGCAAAGATTGCAATTCCCTTCGAATAATATTGAACAAACTTCGATTTAATTCGATCAACTCTTTACACGATATGTTAAAATTCCCTTATGTACAGAAAATGATTTGAAACCGAACGTGTTTTTTTTTTTTTTTTTTTTTGACATTTGTAGATATTCGGATGTTCCAATAGTAAATTCTAAAGGTAATTTACTAATTTCTACGACACAAGGTATAAAAGATGATTAGCACAGGCGTATAAAACATGTACTTTTCCAGTAAAGCCAGTTATAAACCCTAAAAATGTCAACAAATAAGATACTTATAAGTTCATAAGAAAAGTGTGTATACACTCTGTTATTTTTGAAAGAGCGTTTTTTTTTTCGTATTTTAAATTTTTCCGCAATTTTAAATATAAGTTCTTTCTTTATAAATATTAGTAACACTTTGATTATATTTTTACCAATGTGTTTTCTGAAGAGATATAAACATTCCATACGGAAAAATACGAGTATTTGTATTTTGAGTATAACGTACAAATTAATGGCATAATAATAACGAAATTTTCCATTTCAATAGGAAGTTCAATTACGCGTGCACTAATATAGCATAAATAAGCAGCGATAATTTGGTTTAAAAATAAGGATACTTATATTTTTTTTTTAACGAAAATTCAGTTTTTTCTTACTTTCTATCGGACAACTTCATCGGCGTAATCACAAAATATCCGCCTTTTTCTGACGAACCAGGCTCTGAAAATAAAAAACCTTTTGATTGCGGCTCTTCTTCATCCAGTCGTGTACGAATACCTAAATACATTTCGTTGGCATGATCAAAAGTTCCTTTAACGCGTACTCTTCTATATTCTAAGCGAGCTCTGTCCGTTAAACTAAAATTAAACAGGTCCTTATTTAAAATAAAAACAAGATAATAAACAAATAATAATCGCGCGCGCGCACACAAATGTATTTTTCATTAATTAAAACAAAAAAATATAATCATATTCATATATATATATATATATATATATATATATATATATATATATATATATATATATATATATATATATATATATATATATTTATACAGGATGTTTCAGGAAGAAATAGAAATATTTTATGAGACGGCAATATAGACAAATTGTAATAAAAAAATGTCATATAACATAGGGGTAAAAAAATGAACGGTTACTGAGTTATACAATTTTTTTTCTCGAAAATTCCAGACTTTTGATAAAAAAAATTTCAGTTGACAAAATACTTCATTCGGTCAATTGATGTTTTTTTTTTTTTTTTTTTTTTTTTTTAAGAAAAAAGTTAATTAGCTGTTTAATACAATGTGAAACAGTACACGCCCAGAATTATCAATAATTTGCGAAATAAAACTATTAATAGCAGTGATAAATTTATTTTTCAGTTTTTGTTCCTAATCAAACTGTTATTATTCGAAAAATGTGTACGACGCTTAATGTGCAAGTTACAGAAAAACGTTCCCCATTTTATTAGCTTTCTAGAAAGGTAAGACATCAGTTTGTGCACGTGCATACAAAAGAAATCACAATAAACCGAGTAAATCCCTACATTTCAAGTATCAATTGTTTCGCACTTGTGACGAGAATCTTACGTTACACTAGGCATAAACATCGGCCGAATGAAACACGCCGTTTTTTATAATTAATTATATTATTTTAACCAGTTTATATATTGTTAGCTATAGGTTAATGTAGAATTTAGTCGATAAAATATAATTTTTATTTTTTTCATCCTTCGTGTTTTCCTACATATAAATTAATAATGCAATATCTAGATTATCATTTTTTTAATGATCAAGCGGCGTGTTGTGTAAAATTATTTATTAAGCTCATTTATATAACGTACTCGGCGTTAAAAATATTGCGATAATTTAAACATTCGAAATATTCGATAAATGTTTTCTTCGTGTTCTTAATTTAAAACATTAATTATTACGTACTTGTCTGGTAAATCGATCACAGGCAATTTAGGTTTTATCGACAAGGCGGCGATCAAATCTTCTTTCCATTTTCTCCTTCGTACTTGCCACGCTGCCAAATAGAAACACGTAGCCGGAACGATCTGCATAAATTAATTCCGTCACATTTTTATTAATTCTAACTAAATATTGAAAATATCTTAGGCAGTGTAGCCGAATTTAAAATCAACATAATATTATCACGACGGATTCGAATATATTAAGACAATATTACATCAACAACATACATGTATATATATATATATATACACACACACGTTACATATACATATATAATTATTTAATTTTATGTGTTCCTTAATCATACAGATCGATAAGTTATAACACAATTATTAAAATTATAAAATATAAAAATTTTAGAATACATTAATTTTACACCAGTATAAACACAAGTATTCAGTCATCTAAACCCCCGTATCTATATGAATTATAGATAACATATATATATATATATATATATATATTACGACGATCATCGTATGTTCACGTTATAATAAATCTAAATTTATTACATTGAAAGTGGAAAACTAATATTTAATTTAATTAATATAATAAAACAAAATATATATATAATTACTTATTTAATTAAAGTAAAACATACTAAAATTATCATAATATAATCAAACCGGATTTGTAGTAGATAAACTATTATTATAAAATAGTTAAAATTAATTTTAGTTAGTCAATGGAGGAAAAAACAGTAAATTAATTTGACCAAATAAATCTGGCCAGTAAAAAAATAAATTACAGCCAGTAAATTATGTAAGAAAAATGTATAAAAAGGGATGCTTGTTCATTTTCGAGAGAGTTCGAATTTTTCCGTCAAATAGTTCAGTTGTTAGTTACAGGATCAAAACAGTTACAATTAAATGAAGAAGGATAGCCACGCAGTAATTACAAATCCGGTCGGGTTAGTTATATATTATTTTTCAAGTAAATTGAATTATTATTTTTTAACTAATTCATTAAAATATATATATTAATTATTTTAAAATATAAAGTAAAATATTTCTGTATAATAAATATGTAATAGTTTTTAATAAAAATATAATAAAATTTTTCTTTATAAATATTTTTTTTTTATAATAATAGTATATACGGGGTATCTTGTATAATTACGAGGTATCTTGTAATATATATATGTATATATAGTTATGGAAATTTTGTGTATGCAATGACCAAATGTTGTTTAATCGCCGGAAGTTCAAATATTAAGAAATGTTTATTTTAGTCTCCACGTAGCAACCACTCCGATTATATATATATATATATATGTATGTATATATACATTATATATATATATATATCTCGACGTATTACCTTTTCGGTAGAGGAGCAACGTGTCCGAAACGCGTTAAAAATGGGCTAGCATTCAAGGTACTAATTATACGCAATACAAATACACACGCACATAATATATAATTTATATGATTCGTGGGAACATTACTATTTTTTTTTTAATTTTCCTTTTTTGGCCGATAAGTGATGACGTTAGCTTTACGAAATATAGACATTAATTTCAGATACACTGGAATTGTTAATTTCGTTCGATCTAAATTTCTAACACGCGATTAAACGCGATTTTCTTAAATATATCAAATAAAAAGAAATGAATAAACCTTACCAAACTCTTTAAACGGAACGTAAGCAATTTTACTCATTTATACGACCTTCGTATTCGCTCTTGCGAGCAGTTTCGAACAGTATTTTTAAATTGAAATATGAACACTTTACAAAACAGTCAGAATATTTCAATCAGATGATTAATAAACTTTATGTAATAATGCACGCGGAAATGATTATTATATTAACGCTGGCGAGGTTTTTAAACGACTAAAGGTTGTATTATTAATAGAAAATACCGATACTAATATATTAAGGAAAAATTTGCAGAAAACGTGTACAACCATTTTATAGTGTAGATGAGTGTACTACTGGTCAGTTCTCTGTATGACAATAAAGAGAACACAAATATCTCGCTGTAAATACTGACAGCGAGCGAACAAAATATGTTTAACATCCCATTCCCCCCCAGGCTAAAGATGAGTTCTTTCCAGTATACCTAGGTTAGGTTAGGTTAAATTCAGTTAGGTTAGAATCGGCCTGTTTATTTCGGCTGTATAGCAGTAGAATTAAAAAAAAAACGAGAATGACACATTAATACCTAGGTTAGGTTAGATTCAGTAGGTAGAATCGGCGTTTATTTCGGCTGTATAGCAGTAGAATTAAAAAAAAAAAAAGTCGTTTCCGACAAAAAATTCTTTCTTCACTAGCCTTTTTTATGCAAATTTAACTTGTGTTCCAAAAATCACTAATTTTGGAGCTCCTGGAAGGTCATCCTAACAACTTGGCTAAACACATATTGGACATTTCCGATGAGGAGACTAAAGCACGATAAACCACTGAATCTAGTTTAAAGGCGCAACTATCGAAGGGACGCTTCATCTCCTCATGGTAGATAATAAATTCCGAAAATATGAAATGGGCACTCTTAGCCAGATAGCGAATAAAATAAAAAAAAAAAAAGGAAACAACGTCAATTTCGCGAATTACCAGATATTAATCAGATAGATGAGAATTCTCAGTTTAAATTTCAGCTATAGAACGTAATCGAAGTACTAACGGTAGTTTGGCGCGAAAAAAAAAAGACTATAACAAATATCAAATTTTGAATGTACAGACATCTACAAACGAAAGCATAACATAAAGAATTTGTCAGATAATTAACAAATGTAAATAAAACTTGAACATACAATTAACACCAACACACACACACACACACACATATATATAACGATGATTGTCGGATACACACCGCGAAATAAAAATAATAAATTTAGGAAATAAACAATTATATATACATATTTTAATAGATTTACTTGTATTTAAATAATTATTCGATACAAACATGGTATAAGTTAATTTAGTAATTTAGGAAATAAGGAATAATATTTAATATTAATGTCGATATAATAATTGACAAAATATTTTATTTATTTGTTCAGGATTGAAGTCTAATTCGACGTTCAAACGTTACGCACGTTATTATAATTATTATGATTATTATTGTCAAAATCTGGTTTGAAATGAGTGAGCTATTATCACGCAATAATAATAATAGTAGTTTAAGTTGAAACATCGTATGATTACTAGGCGAGTAAAATTAGAAATTGCGCATGCTCAAGCCATCCCATCAGTTTACGTCCGGTTGAGCGAGCAGAAAAACAAAACGGGAGAGGTGGGAAAAAAGATTTTCGGGATGATCATGATTGAAGTTAGTCGGTTAGTGATTTTCGAAGCTCAAGGAAAAGAAGATGGTTAGTGAGTTCGATTTTGGGAATTAAATAGAAAGGAAAATGGTCAGCAAGTTCATCAATGGGAAGATTGCTCAAACCATCATCGAACCAGACATCTCAAATCAAGTTAGTTTACTGTTCAATTTGATTTCAATATTTCTTAATCGATTACACTTTTTTTTTTTTTACAAAAGTATATATCGTTTCAATTATTCGAAATCTAAATCGATTTTTGCATATAATTAATATCGGTATAAAATAAAAGTAAATAAAAAACAAATAAAATTAAATTATTTATATATATATATATATATGTAGTTATTGTTTCTGCGACTGGTGAAAGAATATTAAAAGAGAAGATAAGAGAATCTATTTAGAAAGAAAGTAAGAGAAAGCGAAAACTTAGTATATATATTAATATACAAGGACTTAGTCTGTAGATATCCGTCAGGTGAGCTTCAAAGGAACTCTGTTATATATATATATCATCATCATCATTATCATAATCGATAACTCAATGACTGAGTAACGTGACCTCTATTTTAATGCATCTGATATAATTTTCATCCACCTGACCCTATTTTCGGCTTTCCACTATAGCTTGAACTCACTCTTGTTAATCCAGTAAGCGTCGTGACAGTATCTATCCATCGAGTCGGAGGTCTTCCTTTACTTCTTTTTCCTTCTATCTGACCAATTACTATGCTTTTTACTAGGCAGTTCTCGCTTTTTCGCATATGTCCATAATATTTCAAGATTTTCTGTTTGCATGAAGTATAAATACGCTATTCCACGTTTAGCTTTTCTAGAATTGAGATAGTTGTCTTCTTTGCTGTCCGTGGAATTCTAAGCATTCTGCGCCATATCCACATCTCAAAGGCGTCAATTTTTCGTTTAATATATATATATATACAAAATATCAAATAAGTGAATAAGTCTATTGAACGTAAAATACTTGAGTAATAATTTAGATGTATACAAAACTATTCTAGAAATAAAGTAATCGTTTTTTTAATATGATAGAATAAATCATAATACTGTTTAATAATAAAAAGAGTTTATGCAATACCAAGAATAAATAATAAAAAATTACATACATTGCATTTTTATATATATATATATATATATATATATATATATATATATGTATATGTATAAAAGACTGGATCAAAATGATTACATAATTGATGGAAAATAGGTTACAATAGTTATAATCACAGGCCGATGCTAATGTTTATGGTGTGATAAGAACGGGTTACAAAATGAAGACTGTAAATTTAACAAATATATATTTTTTTTACGATATACACTGTTAAGTGAATATTAATTACCAATATGCACAACTGTCTTCATATTATCGCTATGTAATGTGTTTTAATAGTTAAATTACGATCTCATAAGTATTAGTAGTCAATAAAAATTAATAACTTAATATGTCTACTCACTAGGAAACAATAACCGGTGAAACTAATACTAGTTAGTTGTTTTTTACGCAAGTAACTTTCAGCATCAAGATTCTTCGGTCTGTAATTACTAAATCGTTTTACATGTGTCAATTTTCCTACCTCCTGCAATGAATTCAATCATTAATTATTATGTACATAATAATCACTTGATGCTAATTAGCTAATTTTTGTAATAAATGATAAAACAAGCTTAATAAATAACACAGTTCTGTAATACAGAACTTCCTTTTTAATCAAATCTATGATTCTACCTACTTATTAACAAGTATTATTGTTGAAAATCTCAAGATATACAACTCCAAATTTGCTTGGAGAAGGTGGGATACATACTACAGAAATGATCCTGAAAGTATGTTTTTTTAAGGATAAATCAGTTAAAAAATAATAAAATTGTTAATCTTATTAACAATAATAGAGAAAAATTTCAACATAAATTATAATTCTCAATTATAAATCTTCTAGTCATAATTCACGATTTGTTTATATTTGAGGAAATTTTATTTTTTAACCATTCAGAATTATTGTGTGAAAATAGCTACAAAATAAATACATCAAAATTTATATATAAAATTTGATTTAACAAAACAACAAATAACTACATAGAAACACAACGCTCATTACTGAGTTTTTGTTTTAAATTATGACAAATTACGAGGATTATGAAAATTATTAACTTAAAATTATCATTTATCTATGCTATGGACGTGTTTTTTCAAAACTATAGATTAAGAAAAAAAAACGACTAGTAAATAATGATCCACGCGGAAACATAACTTAATAAAAAAATTGACATGGTTTACAACGAAAAAAATCATGAACACATGGATACAAATCATGAAAGTTTAAAAGTGTACTTATCCATAATAGTTATCAATTAAATTGTATTGAAATGAATTGCGAACAAAAATAGCAAACATGACAAAATAAATTTTAATATAATAAACATTAAAACTGGATATAAAATTAATACACGAACAGTATAAAAATACCTTTAGAATTAAAACATAACGAGACCCCATAAAAAATCCACGCGAATAAAAATCCATCATGATAGTATTTTTATATTAAGAAAAAATATTTTTTCATTAAACAAAATAATGAAAATACTCCACCGTTCTAATACATGAAATTTAAAACCAGAGACCCGGAATGCGAATCTTCTAAAAACACTGAGAGGCGTGTTTATATGTGTAACTCTAACTGATCTTTTTTAACAATTCTGTTAAAGAATTTCACACAAAGCAGACACCTCTGAAAAGTGAAAAGTATAACCAACAATATATTAACGTTGAATTATGTTTCAGTTTTTAAGTTAAATATTTGATGTGAAATATTATTTGAAATGTGCAATGGATTTACGCGTTCATAAATTAAAAATGCACATTTGCATTATCTCAGTATTCTTCTGTTAATCTTAATTTATTAAATTTCCTTTGAACGATACGCTTTTTACGGGGCGGTTTATTATTTTATAACGGGTGTGTAAATATATCTACACGTCTCTCTTAAAAACTTTTGTACAATAATTGACAAAGTATTAATAAAATAACTAAAAGAAACAAACGTTTTTATAATAATTAGGTTTTTACAGAATACTGGATTACAATTAGGTAGGTTAGTACAATAATTTTTTTTTTTTTAGAATCATGAATAACAAAACAAAATCAAAAACGATTGTATAGATATAGAATAATCCATTAGATTTTAAGATGCACTAGACTATAAAAACGTATGCGACTAATGTCAAAAAATTTATGTAAAAATATTATAAATTTAATATCTTTACTGATCGAATTATGCCTATTTCATAAATTTTATTTATTTTGTAAACGTTGGATTTTTTATGAAACTTGCAAATGTTTCGTATGTTCATGACGTTTATTTTAATTTCTTTTTCGTTTACCTGTTAAGTAATTATATACGTACGATCTATTTTGTGGTAGCTTTCATTGAATTAAAAGAATGATAATACAGGTAAACCGTAACTTTGGATAATTTCGTAAAATTTTCTACCGTAAAATTATTTAAAACACATGCATTACAATATTAAGATTAAAAAAATATGACAAAAATGACTAAGTTCTGAAACAACGAAAATTTTTTTCTATATATACACTGTTAAAACTATGTGTAATTATGACTTTAAAATTAGAAACTATTTTTGACAAAGGCTTGTCACACTATCGCAAATTAAATTGGTGAATAGATTTATGTTTACGTTGTGATTTGTTTTTATTAGCGCTATGTTTATTGATTAGGTAAAGGTTGAGTATTTGTATTATTTAAAGTTAATTTGCTTGTAGAATTATATATTTTCACATTTGGTAGGATTAAAAATGTTGGTATGTAACTATAAAAATGATGAAAATATTAATGAATTTATTTTCGTCGTTGTACACTGTATGCTGTATGATAATTATGTATGACACGCTTTAAAGGATTCAAATGTGAGCATTCATAGTTTGATTTGATTTTCGGTTGTGAATTTGATTTCACGATTTTACTTTGTATCACGGATATGCGTATTACATTTAAATTAGTTTACAGTGTTTTGAGTACGTTTTCCACATACAGTTACCTGTAATGATTTACAGAAATAATTATTTAGAGTTTAGAATGATTAATGAATATTGATTTAATCAATTGTTCCTAAAATATACTCTTTTCGCCTTATTTATTTGTCATTCTGTTAATGACCGTTTTTAAAAGTTTTGTACGCACGATGTAAAACGTTTGAACTATAATTTTAATAGAAGTTATACAATTTTATTATTATATCACGGATTTGGTTATGTCAAACTTGTTCTCTATGAAGGATTTTGATGTTTGAATCTGTATGTTATATAAATTATACATGTATTTTCGGAATTTCAAAACATTTTCTCCTATTGAAAGGAATTTCAAATTTATTTGTAACATTTACAAATTTCATATGATTTATGTTTTTATTCTAACTTATATGTATATTTTTGTTCTGACTTATACTTTTATCGTGAATCTAGTATCTGCTGCTTTGTTTATTTTATTTCCTATAGAAATAACCTTAATTTAGATTTTTTAATGGTTTTTATAAATTATACATTTTTAAATTATAAACAACAAGAAATGAGTTGAAATCGTTAAACGTTTTATAAAAATCACAAAGCTTTTCTGTTATTAAGCCATTATCAAGCGTATATATAATAAAATAAAAAATATAATTATATACATGATATAAGAAATATAAAGTGTAAAAATATTAATTTAGATATACAATTTATAAAAATTAAACAACTTGAAAAATAGGCTGGTAGTGAATGTGGTAAACAACACAATCTACTTATCAGAAACATTACTTATTTAGATATAGACTTTAAAAAAAATAGACTTTATAAAAATTAAAACGAAAAATAGTATTATTAACACGTAATATTTTATATATATATATATATATATATATATATATATATATATATATATATATATATATATATATATATATATATATTAAAAAACATCAATTTTGTTTAAATGAATTAAGTTATAAGTATAGTTAAAATAAGTTTTTGTTTTTAATCGCGCACTTGTAAAAAAAATGTAGAAAATTATCTTGATAGAGTAAATAGTACAAATTGTTTCATACGGCTCAATTAAAAAGTGTAGTTATATAGGATAATTAGAGTTTGATATTTACTAGCTAATACAGCTATGCAATAATATTTTTCTACACGAAAATGAATTAAGTTAAACGGTTTCGTTTTATTTTACTCGTAATGATTTTATGTTTTCAAAATGTGAAACTGTTCAATTGTAAAGAAAATACCTGTTGTAAATATTATTGTAATCAGTTATTTTTTCTCTTACCGTATAAATATAAAGTTAAAAATATGTTTTATTTTCAGTTATTCAAATATCAAACATGTCAGCTTAAACATCGTCGTTTATACTTTATCTTATTATGCGGATGTGTTTCGGTTTTAATTTTGCAAGTACTTTTGATGAAAGTATTCGGCGTTTCTTTATTGAATACACCGGTTAATAAAATTTTCGGTTATTCCGAAAAAAAAGAGGTCAGTTATTTAGTGCGGGATATTTTCCACTTCGATACGTAAACTTTTATGATCAATAGTGTATTTCGCTATTTGTGTATTATTATTATTATTTTTTAAATGTATATACATATATATATATATATATATATATATGTATATATATATAAAAGTTCTATCTAAATTTAACGTGTAGAACCGTTTTTTTAAATCTAGTTATTACTAGTATTGTTTTACTTTATCATTATATCCCACGATCTGGTAAACAATACCGTTTAAGCTCGCTCGATGTGACGGCTAAATTTGTAGCGGTATCTATTGGCAATAATCTAGCTCGTCATTTGGTCATCTCTACGCTTACTTTAGGAACTTTTTTATTTTATACTACTCCTATAGACCTCATAGCGTGCATTAAATTTGCGCATAAGGAATAAACCGGAAAATGATGATTAGACATTATAAATCCAGCATACCTACTAATTCATGGTTCCGCAATATTGAAGTTGAAACGATCAAATTTGGGGGGTTTTATTACTATCATTTGTCGACTGAGATTCGGCAGTTCCTGCTTCGCTACATAAATTGAAACTTGTTAGTTCTCCTAATTGCTCACATTCTATGGATGACCATTTAGTGGCCAATGCGGACGATGTTATCCTTGAATATTCCCATTGTAGTAATTTTCGCGCTGCTATTAATCAAGCTCTTCTTAGTCTTCATGTTCTCTTTCCTATAAATATTGTATTTGTCTTAGCCCTTCAAAATACCCACGTATATATGTCCCTTTATTTTTATGTCTTAAATTTTGCTATCATTATTTAATTTTACTCATCTTGGCATTTCTTTCTAGTTTGCATGTATTATAAATAGTTCCTTCATATTCATTTTAGAATTCCAATATTATATAAATATGGGTAAACTGTACGGAAGTCCCTCCTCCTCCAAAGAAATACCGTTTATTAATTTATATTGTTGGAAAGTGATACGCCGTTAGTATTATCCGATTTAAGTAACTTTGATTATATTAAAATCCAGAGGTTAGTGACAGTCGTGTACCATATAAACTTCTCGTGATGTGTTTAATATTTGACACATTTCTTAAATCTGCTTTTGTGGCTTCTGGTTATCTTCTTAAATCGTGGAATAGTAATAATTGGTCCTAACCTTTTTTTTCTTATCTGTTTGTATTATTTTAAATTGGATTTAGTACAGACCTATAATTACACGTTATTCTTCTTTCGTTTATTGCTCTTACATTCCGCGTATTAAATTAAAATATCGAGCTCATTGTACTTTGCAGATTATTATTTGCTTCAATAAGTTTTACTGAAAGTAATAATGACGTATCGACTATAACAGCCCGTTTTAAGACCAAATGAATTAATAAACATATACAAAAGGTAAATCGTGGGTTGTAATGATGAACCATGTGAAACTCGTGCAAAAACAGAGTGAATTTCTTTAGCTACTCTATAACTGAAACTGATAATCTCGTGTTATTCTATATATAGATTAATCTTATATTGAACAACCGTTTATCCATCTCGCAATTTGTTGTTTCTTAATCTATGAATCTGTTTATGTAGTTATCGTTTGATTTATATGATATCGTGCCCATGTTTTTATTGCAATTATTATTTTTTATAATGTTTGACTTCATTCGTGACATTACAATTATTATTGTCTAAAATTATTCCGTTGGTGTTTATTCCAACATGTCAAACAATGATTCGATTATAAAACGTTATTAATAAATGTCCTGCATTACGAAATTTTATTAACGTTCCTCATATATATATATATATATATATGTATATATATATGAGAAACGTCCTATTTTTATAGAACTATTTAAGGTAAACTTATAAATAAGTAAATTTACTCACCGATATACACGGACAATTCTCATTTTTCTTAAAAAACAATTTTAAAATTAATTACACCCTTTTTGAAATTTACTTTTATAAACGTGAAATAGAGGGAAGTTTCTGCATTGTAGCGATAATGTGACAGTCAACTTCCGACTTATCCGGTTATATCGATAGTGGCCATTAATTAATATTTTATTCGAATAGTTATTTTATTTTAAACATCGTTTAAAAGTTTTTTAGAATTATTTTATTAAAATAAAAGTATTAATTTTAAAAGTTGTTTTGTTCATCAATCTTTAAGTTTTATTATTTTAGTTTAAAAATTATTCGTAAATGGTTCCTCCATGGACGGTTGTTTGAAATTATGTTTCCCGCGTTTTGTTCCGTTTGCTATTTGCTTGTAAATTAATTGTTTCTCTTGTTTTTACGGGGGTTTTAAATTTATTATTTATGCGTATCATTAATATTTGTTATCTTCACACCTTATGCGTTAATACTGAGAATTTATATGTTATTGTATAAATTTGATGAATAAAGTGCATAGATTTTATTTAAACGATGAAAAAAATAATTATTGCAAATTTGAATTAGTATTGTGGAAACAGTTCGATGTAGCTATAGTATTTTATCCGGTGCCGTCTGTATTTCGTTCGTTATTAGTGGTTCTCGAAACATCGTTGCGATTGTATAACTGTATACGTAAGTTAATAATTTATCGTTTCAGTTAAAATAAATTTAACGTCGTTTTCTCTAAAAAGGTTAGGTTAGGTAAACTGATAAACGAATTATTTAGTTCCGCAAAAAAATCTTTCGTCCGGAATATAAAATAAAATTGCCAATTTAACGCAAAATTTTGCGATATTATCCTTTTTATCTACAAAAATTTAACATTTCCACTTACCATAAAGTGTAGTGTGTTTTTTTTCTTCTTTTTGTTATTTATTTAATTTGAAATGCCGAGAAGCTTTAAGAAAAATGACCAAATTATCGAAATCTGGAGTGAAATTGATATTTGAAAAGAACGTTGAATAGCGAAAACCGGGCAAGAAAATTCCACGTTATAAACAACTATGAAGTACCTTCTTTGAAATATCAAACTATAGATGTGATGCATAATTGGACCGGATTTATTTCTAACGCTATTAAATGATCTTCCTAATATACCTTTTGCCGAAATTGACTTATACGCTGATAATCTAGCATTATACTGTTCTTCGCATAGAGTTCCACGATTAATAATACTATTTCTAAATATTACAGAAGAAGATTGGAAATTACAACTTGTTTGCGAGATCTCAATAAGAATTGGTTGTAATAGTAGTCGTGTCATTTGTGACAGTAGATTATTAGTTTATAAAAGTTCGTTATGAACACGGGTACTCAATTTTTACTATAATATATATTATATATATATATATATATATATATATATATATATATATTATATATGTTTTAAAATATCTCTATTCGGCCGCATAAAAATAGAATCGAAAGAAAGTTTAGAACGTAAGCAAAGATTAAAAAACAATCAAAATACATATTAAGGCGAAACAGTAAATTTACGAATTATGTAATTTATTTGCCGGTGTTATTTTTATTCTTTTCTGATACATCTTTTTTTCATATTCTCGAACAACGTAAGTTTTGGAAATTCCAATAAACTGATATCATTTTTCTGTTTTCAGTGTTATCGGATTATCATGTTTAGTATCGTTAATTAATTTAATTGGTAATTTTTAAAGAAATTTAACTCGTTTAATATATATATATATATATATTCGTAAATATTCGAAGACAAATACTTTATATATAAGATGACCCAGAGAAGACGGATGATTTTGTTGTTTTTCGAATAACTCAAAAATGACTCGACCAGAATTGTTGAATGAAATTTTACGAAAACGAGAGATTAGCTTACAATCATTTGTGGAGGAACACAATATCGTTTAGACGACCAACATTTGCAACAATAGATTCATTCGGCTTTTACAACATTTTCGAAGATTTTTCGGGCATAGGTAGCTGAATTTTTGACATTTCTTCAGAAATCCGAGTTTTCAGGTGTTCCAAATCTCGTGGACGTTTTTCGTAAAAGCGGCTCGTAAGGTAGGTATCTCCACAAAAAAATCGCGTAACTTTGAATTTTTTTTTAAACTCTCTTTGCACTGTCGTGATTCATTCACGCTGAAAATGACGTTCCGCACAAAACGCGCCCTCCTTGGGATGCCATGATAACAAAAATTGGACCAAAAACCAATCTCTCGCGCGTACACTAAACGTGGAGCACGCGGTTTGCGTTATAGCAGTGTTATCAACTGCGCTATTCAAAAAACAACCGTCCGTCTTCCCCGGAACACCCTATATTACTTACCGCTTTGAATTATAGACGTAATTTTATGAATAACCTGTTTTTCGAAAGTTTGGTTCTGAACGTTTATTAATATTTTCTCCATGCCTTGAATTATTATTATTTTTTTTTTTAATATATCTTAGACTCGTCAAAATTACGTGGCGAAAGATTCTAAAGAATGGGTAAGTTACGAATATAATTACTCGTAATTTCGCAGTATGTTTATTATTTGCTTTAATGTTAAATTTCGGAAAGATATTCTTACAGAATTAATGAATTAATTAAAAAACCATACGTATAAAATTATGTGTAGAATTAATGAATTAATTAAAAACCATACGTATAAAATTATGTGTAGAAAATTCATCTTCGACACCAACTGGAAGGTTAAATTTTTCGACGAAGCATGAAAGAGGACGATATACATATATATAAAGAGAGAGGGATAGAGAAATATATAGGGCGAAATAGATTGAGAAGTATATATAGAGAGATTATATATATATATATATATATATATATATATATATATATATATAAATATATTGAGATGGGTAGATATAGAGAGAGATGGTGACCGAGAGTGATAGATAGATAGATAGAGAGAGTGAGAGTGAGAAAGAATTGGTGACAGAGAAAAAGAAGGTATTTACAGAGATAGATTGTGAGTGAGAAATGTATATATATATAATATATATATATATATATATATATATATATATATATATATATAGAGAGAGAGAGAGAGAGAGAGAGAGAGAGAGAGAGAGGTGTAGAGAGAGTGATGGATGGGGACCGGGAGGGGGTTGTGTGTGTGAGAGAGACGTAGGTAGATTTAGAAAGAGAGAAGAGTGATTCGAAAGGAAATAGAATGGAAGATAGTATATATTAGGTATATTTGTTTACAACAGAAATGCGGTCTTTACCAAATAAGACATGATGAGAGGGAGAATTTGGTGGACGATGTACAATAAAATTGTGAATCTTTTCTGCTGAATTTCGAAGTGAATAAAGAAGGTAAAAGCCGAATGAAATATGATCGTATGTAGTAGAACCCATTTTCACGATATATCGAAGAATACAGGATGTGTTTTCGAACCTGACGGAGTTCCCATCGATTATCAGAATCTTATCGTATAATAAAATAGTAAAATTTGTACGAATAAATTTATAAAGATCGTAAATACGTAAGCAACAAACATGCTCGTGCGCAAAAAATAAATAAATCGATATTTAGTTCTCTAGCGGTAGAATTATTATAATTTATAGTGCTACCGAATCTGTCTGAACGTATCCCATTACACCGACATATCTGATTTACACACTCGACTACACCTGTGACTCGTATATCGTTGCGTTTGTAAAAGAAAACATTTCGCGAAATTTTTACGATATTTGCGAGGTGCGTTCAAATAAATGAATTAAAGCGATTGACCTTTATGGTACGGTGCTACTTCGCACACGTTACCTTAACCCATTCAGAGTCACACATTTTTTCCCTTTAGTTAAATTGCACCTAGCTGATGGTAGCTATTTAGAAATTTTAATATTTTATGCAGATGGCATGATTAGCAGCCTACCCATCAGTAAGTGCTAAAAACAGTAATTAAAATTTATCTTTTAGGCTAGGTCCATCGGCTTGATTCTGTCAAGCCGACGAACTTCTAGCGAATTATCCAGCAACCCGATCGCCATGTTGTTCGGGTGCACCTTTAGTCTATGAGCATAATTTTTTACGTCGCTGTATATTACTTCCGGAACAAACTTCATTCCAAGATTTTTGTGGAGCGTTAAGTTGGTGATGTATCACGTTGCATTGACAACCATCCGGAGGATTTTATTCTGGAACCGCTGAATAATCGATATGTTGCTGTTTTTAGAACAGCCCGATAATGGGCAGCGCCAAACTGGTTTCAAAATTTGATTGTAAATCAATAATTTATTTTCAGCGGACACTTCAGATTTCTTGTTTAATAACCAGTACATCTGTCTCAGTTTTATATTTAGCTCAGTGTGCTTTGCTATATTATGTGCTTTCTCCAGGTTAGACGCTGATCAAGGTGCATACCGAGATATTTTACATCTGATTTCTGTGAAATTGCAGTACCGTTTAGGACTATGTCTGCTGTTGGATCAGTTCTTCTGTTAGTAAATATTACTGGTGTTGATTTACTTTCATTAGCCTTGATCCTCTATAGGTTAAGCCACGACGAAACTTCGTTAACTGTTGCCTGGATGGTATTACGCGCTCTGACAGGGTATACGTCAGAACACAAAATCGCAGTGTCATCAGCAGAAGTCGCTACTTCTACATCAGAGGGTGTAGAAGTATCTGATGTGTAAATGAGGTAGAGTAGTGGTCCCAGTACATTATCCTGTGGCACACCTGCTTTCACCGCTTAGGTAAGACCGAAGCAACTGGTATAATTCATAGGAATATGTTGCTTAATTTGGAGTCACATATGAAATTTTAACAAAAAAATATGTAATTTTATACATGGTGTTTATTATACAACACTGCTTCATAGATGAATCTAGACGGTTTTCAATGCGTTTATATAAATATTATTAGAATTAAGACATTTCGTGGTTAACCAGAAAATATATAATCGTGTTAGTATTAAAATCTTATGTGCCATATAGTGGACATCGTGACTGAAAGGGTTAAGTATAGTCGCAAAATTGAAATTCTAAATAACGGGTATGTATCTCTCCCAGTTGACTAATTTCTCTTACAAAGCTTTTCGAGCCATTTTTTAAGTATACATAAATAGAAAATAATAAATTAAAAAACACAAAAAATAAAATCTAAAAAAATTTACTTAATTTAGATGTACAATATTACAAAAAGGAAAAAAAATCCGTGAAATAACAAATTTAATTATAAACTAACCTGATGGTGAATGTGGTACAACCAGTCAGCAATATACATAATAATCTGTACATAATCACATACACTAACTAGCCAAAAAAATCCGAATAATTGGTAATGCATGTATCTCAATTACAAATTGCCTCGAGTTGTACTTTGATTTATCTGAGGTTTAGAAAAACTAATATTTACAGTTTGTTTAAAAGCTGTTAAGAAAGAAAAGCGTACGTAGTCAAACTTAATGATGAATATAGTGATATTGTAGCGCAGATTTCCGGTGCACCACAGGACAGCGTATTAGGACTTTACCCGTTTCTAATTTGTATAAATGATTTATGGGATTTGCAACTACAAGAGAAATTATTTTGTTACATCGACGATACTGTGTTGACGGTGAATTCTAGATATCCGGGAATTATTACAACGTTCCGTTCAAACTGGCGTGGACAAAATATCGGAATGGTGGTTGAACAACGATAAATTAATAATAAATAATAGCAAAATACGTAATCTATACAAAGTAAGACTTGGTAATGTCGGATCTCGATTGGATATAAAATTGGATAATGCAATATTGACTTTAGAATAACGAGCTCGATATAATGGCAGTGGTTCACTGATATCGGTAGCGCATACGTTTCAAGTTCTTGGTAGAAGACCAGTAAGAAGACTAAAGCAAAGACGGCATGATGTTATAAGGATGGATCTTAAAGATACAACCGAATTGGATGAAAACGATCTATTTGTATGGCACAGATCGTTGTTGAAGAAGAAGCTTAATGAAATTAAATATTTCAAGGTATCGCTTGATAAAAGATTAAGCTGCAGCGCACAATTACTTTATTATGTCTAAACAGTTAAGACTACTGAATTATTTATGTCATTACCTTAAGCGGTTTTTTCGTCTGAACATTTGATACGATTACATATTTAACATTATACCAGTCAGTTTTATCCTACGCTATAGCAATCGTATTAAATCAGTAGCGGGTGTTGCGTAAATCTGTTATACGAAATATGAGGGGAAATAATGAAGCGTTATTAGAAAGTATAATCTAAACAATATCTGAATTATATAAACCGCAACTTCTGATTTTTGTACTAATGACTGATCACATCAATTTAATATATCGATCGGTCTAGGAAAGACTAGATCAGCGGTAGTAAATCAGGCGATGATTTCACGCTTCGATAAAACTCATACGAGATTCCTGATTATTTATCAAGAAGCTGTATTATTCAATAATTTATCCGGAGAATTATAAATTGATCTTTTCAACTATAAACGACGGTTTCGTAAGCTTCGTAAGGTAAATAGAATAATAAAAAAAAGTTACGTAATAAAACTGGATTGGCTTAACTGTAGTAGTAAACACGACCACCAAAAGAATAATGGACAATTTATTCCCACTTTTGCATTAATCAATACGTACACATTTCGTTTGGGAGTCGTCATATAACGTAATAAGCTTATTGCTTTATCGGCGCTGCGTTTCGAGCATTATAATATTTTATAGGATTAATATTACACATCTATCCGAGATTTTTAAAGTGGTAAATATTTATTTTTACCCCTATTTTGAAATTCATTAATAGAATGTTTTTATATTTAATTGTATTTTTATGTTCGGCGCTTGATATTTAGTGCGTACGCAAGTACATAATATGTAAGATTTTAACGCTATGTAACTCTTGTATATTTCGCATTCGCTAACGTATATTAATAGGCATTGCATACGTGTGTACGTGTGTATGATATAAATGTGTGTATGTGTGTATAATATAAATGTGTGTATGTTTTATATAAATGTATATCATATCAGTAAATTGGCACTCGATAGCCAATATTAATGATCTTCAGAATTTTACATCCCAAGAAGAAATAAATGATTTGATCGATCGATTTGATTATCATTATTATTCGTTTTTTTATTATTATTATTTTATTTTCTTGTACATACATACATATATATATATATATATATATGTGAGAAGACGGACGGTTTTGTTGTTTTTTGAATAATTCAAAAACTACTCGACCGAAAGTTTCGAATGAAATTTTATTTAAAAACGGGAAAACCAGAGATTAGCTTACAATCATTTTTGTGGAACACAATATTATTCAGATGACCACCATTTGCATCAATACATTTATTCGGTCTTTACAAAATTTTCGAAGACTTTTTCGAGCATAGGTTGCTGAATTTTTAAAATTTCTTCAGAAATCCGAGTTTTCAGGTGTTCCAGAACTCGTGGACGTATTTCGTAAACGCGGCTCTTAAGATATTCCGGTAAAAAAAAACCAACGCGTATCTTTGAATTCTTTTCGACTCTCTTTGCATTGACGCGATGGAGCACGTGGTTTGCGCTGTAGCAGTCTTACCAACTGCGAAACCGTCCGTCTGCTCCGGGGCACTCTATTAAATTTACACTTTAATAAGGAGGGCACACAAATAGCCTTCTGAAACGTTCATAAAAACAATCTCTAGACCGAAGTATTCAGAGATTGTAACCAAACCAATAAGTAAATAAATATATAAAATCAAACTAAAAGAAAGAAACGATCGGAATATTAAAATACGTACTCAGTTTCTATGTATAAATAAGCAGTCGAAACTGTTTACAATTTAACTTAATTTAATACCTGCGAGATAATAGTTAAAATTTCGAATCGAAATAGGGATGGGATATAAATTTACGTATATATGCATCTAATTTGATACAAATATTAACAATATTATTAGGAATGTTTTAACGAGCTCACGTACGAATATATGTATGTGTATACTTGTCGCGGCCAGGCGGATCGTTTATACGTCATCATCGTGTATAGTCGTCATCCTAGGTTATCGTGATTAACATTTAATCCGCTGTTTCGTAATTTTCCGCTGTTCATTTCGACCATCCGATTTATGCATTCAGCGAATGACAAGTCTGTCGTTTTTAATATAATGTCTGTCCATCTCGTAGATGTTCGTCCCGATGGCCGCTTTCCACTAATTTTCCCCATGACCGTAGCGTTTTCCATACCTTCTCTGTTTCCGTGTTATATGTCTAAAGAATTTCAATTCCCTATTTACGACAATCGTTGACAGTCTCTGTGTGACACCGATTTCTCGTAATACCGTTTCATTTGTACGTCTTGCTGTCCACGGAATTCTAACGAGTCTGCGCCAGCACAATGTTGTTCGAAACTGTAAATTCTTCTTCTGTCCATTTTCTTCAGTATACACGTCTCTGCTGCGTATAGCGTGATAGAAAATATAAGCGTTTGGACGAGCTGTATCTCTTTTTTTTTTGTAATAGAGGTTATTCTTCCAGATATTGTTCAGTCTTGTCATTGCACTCTTAGCAATTTCAATTCTCCGCCTTATTTCGCCATGAGAGCCGCCTTTATTCTCTCTATAAGTGATCCTAGATAGATCGATATAGACCGCCCTGCGCGCAATCTATATTAGTGAAAGTTAAATATAGTAAGAATTTTGTTTAATTTCGCGCGTAGTATAATATATATATATATATATATATATATATATAGATATATATATATATAGATATATATATATATATATTCGATTTGATTATTTATTTCATTTTATTTATAATTATGTATGTTTTTGGTTTTTTCGATTAGTTTTTATATGCAAAGCGAAATTTCAACGTGCTGGATACTAAATTAAACGAATCAAACGCAACGCTTAATAGACTTCGTCAGATGTTAAATTCTATATCGGAAGATATTTGACACCAACGACCCCCGATCGTAAAGAATAAATTTGAATTAATATTTTTCATTATTTTTTTTTTTATATTATTCCGTTTTCGAATATTATATTCGCACACGAAGAAAAAACAACAACAAAACTTCTAACATCTATATTTCGATGATCTTCGTTTTTGCATTTGTGAAATTTATTCATTTATTTATTTATTATTGTTGTATATATATTTATTTATTTATCGGAGTGATATTAATTAATATCCGACATTAGGATATTTAAATATTTTATTAACGTTCCTTTTGTATATATGTTTTATTATGTATTATCGTATAATAAATAAATATACCGATAAATAGAGTGTATCCATTTTTACAATTAAACGATGAAACGAAAAATGAATTTCGGGAAAAATCATTATTTGCATCAATAAAGCTTTTCAAATGTCGTTATCGGGTCAGTTAAAAATAAATCGGGTCAGTTAAAAATAAAAATCGCCTATACACGTACACACATATTTATATTTATATGTATAATTCTTCTGCACGCGCCTATGTCACCGAGTTCCTTCGATTTTAATGAAATTTTTTGCGTGTCTTCCGGTGGATTCGAGAATTGTTTAGATTTACAGTTCGGTCCAATTTCAATTGTTTATTATTACGAATTTTTAAAAATTGCCGACACTTGCCACCTTTGGCAGGGCATAGCGCGCGTCGTAAATATTTTTTAACGATTCCGCCTCCCTTGAAATAGCAGTTTCTATATAAGATTTATCGTATAAAGTGAAAAAAAACCCCGCGAATAAAATTTCAAACAAAACGCAAAAATTTCGAAAAAGACTGCTCATATTTACCTTAGACTTTTTGAAATTTCAACTCCATTATTTATGTACCTCCAGAGTTCAGGACTCGATTTCGTGAAGTGCCCACGATTTTGTTCGGCATTTTAAAGAGAAAATTTCTGCATTCCGTCGAGATTACAAGAAAGTTCAGAACATTTCCAAAAAATTTTGCTGAAAGCGTGAATGTAACGTTTGAGGAAAACTCCGATGCGGACATTTCTGTGAAGACAGAATTTCCGGTAAAAATAATTCCAAAATGAAAAAAAAAAGATCCGACGAATCGCCTTCAACACTCAAGGATGAAGTTACTTATGAAGATTTAGTACGAGATGCAAATCGGAAATATGAAATACAACTCAGTATTGGAGCGGTGGTAAATGTAAACGAACGTTTTCACGAGGAAACCGAAGCTTCGTTTATTTGGATCCGAGGAACTTCCAAGAAATTAGTGAAGAAACATTACCTCTTAACGGTTTTAAAAAATTGAGTGAATTACTCGCCAAACTTGATAGCGACTACTCGAAATTTGAAAAAAGAATTTCCATTTTGCTCAAAATTGGAAAAAATTTTTAAAAAGTCTCACAGATTTACGTTACGAAACACAGATTTAAATGATCCTGATTTTCCGGACGAAGATTTAAGAAGACGAATGGAAATCGAACACCGAATATTTTAAACCTGAAGTATGCGGTTCTCGTTCTTCCAAATCTTACTGCAAAAATTGCATATTGCGCTGTTGGAGTATTGATTTCTACATCCTATGGAGTAATAGGTTTGGCGTATAAATATTTCGCTAATCCGTTACCCGAAGTTGCTTGTGAAAGGAACTTTTCAAAACTTCGGTTTATCAAGAACCGATTACGTATAGCACAATGTCGCAGGAGTTACTTTCTAGCTTTATGCCTATGTATATCGAGAAAGTCATTCTTGAAAAAATCGGTAACGGTCAAATTATTGATTTCAAAATCGAAACTTTTGACGGAAAAACTATTTTTTTTTTTTAAATAAGTATTTTTATTCTTTGTTTGCTCTTTAATTTCAAACTAAACAGTTGACGTTCTTTTTTCAAGTATCGTCTGTATTTGTTAAGTAATTTTTTGGTATCTAATTCATTCGATCATACACTGGAAAAAAAGTGGGCACAAGCCAAGGTTTTTTATTGTTTTGTTTTTATTTTTTAATTTTGACCTAAAATCCGAACTTATCCGTCATTTTTTTAATTGTAAACTAAAATCCAAAGTATTTTTTCTTTATTATTATTTTTTTTTTAAAAGTTTTTTCCCCCAAATTATAGGTAATAGAGATAATTATTAATTTGTATTTCATGTGTTTTTCATATTCTTATATTGTAATTGATTGTTGTATTTTCAAATAAATAAATAAAATTTTTTTGGGAAGAAAAAAATCACGAACCCCCCCCGTAAATTTTTAAATTACGTCACGAAAACTGCCGCCGGTATGCGTTTTGCCCGGTTGACTGATTATGAATATATCTTCTTCTTGATCGATTACCCCGGCAGGGTGTCGTGATCATGACTTTGCAAATAACGATGAATTAACTAAACTTCTCCAATATTCTCGATCCATGGCTCGGTGACTGCACATCTGTATACATTTAATCTTGTTAGTTCTTGGATACCATCGAACCATCGTACTGGCGGTCGTCCTCTGGGTCTTCTGCTTTTCATTGTGGCCTGTAACAGCTCTATCCCATTTTCTTTCCGCATTAGATGTCCAAAAAATTTCATCTTGCGACTAAGCACTGTCTTAGACAATCGATTGTGCGTCCCGATTTTCTGCAGTACAGTAACGTTCGATATCTTTGCCGTCCACGGTATTCTGAGTAACCTTCTCCAGCACCACATTTGAAAGTTATCTATCCGGTTCGGTGTTGTCTTTTTTAATGTCCACGTCTCCGCTGCGTATAATAAAATCGAAAAAACAAGTGTATGGACTAGCTTTATTTTGGAGCATTGTTTTATAGAACCATCTTTCCATATCTTCTGTAATTTAGACATAGTGCCGCGAGCGATTTGTATACGACGTTTCACTTCTCTTTCTGAGTCACCTTTATTATCTGTCAAGGATCCTAGATACACAAATTTATCCACTATTTTATATCCAAAAACATCATCTCCTTCCCTGTGCATTACATTTGTTCTATCTATCACCATTATCTTTGTTTTATCATTATTTATACTAAAACCATAATAACCTTTAGTTTCTCTAGTAATTCTCCCATTTCATCAAGGTTTGCGGCGATCAATGTTATATCATCTGCGTCGCAGATTCGAGTATTTATATCCTCCTACTGATATTCCGCCCTTCCATTGATCCAGCACCTTTCGCATAATATGTTCGGAGTACAGGTTAAACAATATGGGTGACAATATACATCCCTGTCGGACCCCTTTCCTCGTATGGAATTCTTTACTTTGTATTTCTTTGTTAATTCTGACGATGTTACTATTATTTTTATATAAACTTTGTATCAGGTTAACCATTTGTTTGGGTGCTCCCATTTTTAAAAGCACCGACCATAGCTTACTCCAAATTACGTTGTCAAATGCTTTATTAAAATCCACAAAACATAGAACTACTGGTATTTCATGTTCGCGCGCTTTTTCTATTATCAGTCTTAGATTCATTATTTGTTCGCGGGTACCACGTCCTTTAATAAAACCCGCTTGCTCTTCCGCTATTTGATCATCCAATAATCCATTTATCCGATTTTTCAGAATACCTAGCATTATTTTGCTAATATGCGGAATGAGTGAAATTGTTCTATAATTCTCACATTTTGTTCTTATTCCTTTTTTGAACGAAGGGACATATATAGATTTGCACCAGTCTTTCGGCCATTTTCCAGACTTCCAAATGGAATTACATAATGAATGAATTTCATTCGTACCTGCTGTCAGCTTTATGACTTCAGCAGGTATTCCGTCTATTCCAACCGCCTTATTGTTTCTTAAATACTTTATAGCTTGTTCTATCTCTGCTTTCAGAATATCTGGTTCATGGCCATCTGCCTGTTCCCTTATTTGTATGTCAGTATGATCATATAACTCTTGGCAGTAGTCCCTCCACACCGTTGCAACTTCATGACGGTTAGTGACTAATTGTTTCTGCCTATTCTCAACAGCCCATGAGCTTATTTTAAATTCTCTAGATAACATCTTGACTTTTTTATACAGATCTTTAGGTTCATTTTTATCTTCATGGTTTTGTATATCTTCACATATGGAACTAATAAATTTATTTTCATCTTTTTTACAACTGTTTTTTATTTGCTTGTTAATTTTATTACGTTGTTCTTCCGTTTTATGGCCTTTTACCATGTTTCTGCGTTCATTTATAAGCTTCATTGTATCTTCAGATAACCATGGTTTCCTTCGTTGAACTCGAGGTTGTGTACCTTCAGATTTTTGATATGCCTTCGCTACACAGGTTTTTATCCGATTCCAGTGTTCCTCGGACGTTGTTCCAGGATCATCTATGCTGGAGTATGATTTCTTGAACTCTTGTGCGAATTCATCTTTATTTGAAATCATCATTCTTGGCCGCTTCTCTATGTTTTTTGTTGATGATTTTACTCTACCAATTAATTTCATCACTAATAGTTTATGGTCGCTTCCGCATACTGCTCCAGGGCAAACTACCGTATTTTTACATGATGATCTCCAGCGTTTCTCTATCATGATATAATCAATATGGTTTTTCTATGTGTCGCCTGGTGCCTTCCATGTGCTAAGTCTACGTGCATGATGTCTGAACATGGTATTCGTTACTGATAATTCATTGTCAATTGCGAAAGGAAGCAGCCGCTCTCCTCGTTCATTACGCTGACCCAATCCATACTTGCCTACTATTCCATGTACTTGTTCTTGGTCTTTCAAGCTGCCTATTTTGGCGACTGTTGTATACTATAAATAAGGAGTATAAATAGGAACAGGCGTACTATATTTAGTCTTTGCAAACTGTATTGCCAACTTACAAGTGGGACGAACGCCGAAAACGGGAACTTTGATATGATTTTTTCTAATAGAGTGGGACAATTTATCTTATCACGAATTAAACTGGGCAAGAAACGAAGCGCCATTTTTAATATTTGGCGTTGTAAACTGCACATATGTAACTGATAAAATTTTTCCTAGTGAAAATACAAATAACCTGATCTGATAAATTTATACTGCAAAAGCTTTAAAAATCTCTTTTGCACACTTCTAATCCTATTTATTTTATATATATATATATATATATATATATATATATATATATATATATATATATATATTACACGTTAATTGAATACAACTTTAAAATATATCTCTAGAGTGTTTTAAACAACTGAGACTCTATACGCTTAATTTCAGTTCGACTAATCGAGCTATCGAGTATATTTATGACGCGATTTTCAAAATGAATTTCTTTGTTAAAAAAAAATCTTTACAAAACATAAATGAAAATTGCAAACATAAAACGCATTTCTTAAATTAAACATTGAGTCGTTCCGAAAAAATACATATTTTTTAACCCTTAGCGATAATTTTATAGCAGAAGTTTTTTTCTTATGTAATCTGATAAAGTTAGCATTAACCATAATGTATGACATGAGTATATACATCTATTCATTTAGTAGTAAGGTATTCTCCAATGAGACTCAACCTTAATTATTTCATTATGTGTAACGGTATTTTCCTTTTCAATTTACGTGTCTGTTGAAGGCTATCATTAATTATGCCTGTTGCTAGCGGATTCGGGTTCGATCTTAGGCGCTGTGTATATGTTTCACTGTATATACTTATTACATTTTTCACAGTTACTATATTTACGTCTCTATATATGTCATCGTTTCTAACATACTAAGGTGCATTTATCATTATAGATTTTTATTGGAACCCATCAATTTTAGAAATATTTAAATTGGATGCCGTACTCCACAATTGAATACCATACGACCATGGGCTTAAAGACAGTTTTGTACAGTAGTAATTTATGTTGTATGGATAATGATTTTTTTTCTAATGAGCCAGTGATGATGAAATTGAATGTCCAATTGCTTTCGCTTTATATTAATATGTCTTTGCCAAGTTAGCCCTTTATCTAGGCGCATTCCTAGATATTTTACACAATCAGTGGCTTGCAGTTCTTTATCCTGGATAACGATCGGTTCTGCATTATGTTTGCATTTTGTAAATGGTATATAATGTGATTTTGTTTCATTAAGACTTATCTGTCATTTATTAGTCCATTTTTCAATCATATTTACATTTTGCTGTAGTAGTCGAGTTGCTTCTAAAGGATTTTTGAGACTGAAAGACGGTAAGGGAGCACCAGGTATTTGTATTTTTGAAAGTTATATGATGTGATTAAGTGCAGAGGAGTACAAAAGTAGGTGAATAGACCATTTTCTGAACAAATGTATAAAATTATGTGTAGAAAATTCATAAACCGATTGAGAAATCTGGATACAAACTGAAAGGTTACATTTTTCGGCGAAGAGACCGATATATATATATATATATATATATATATATATATATATATATATATATATATAATTGTCGCGGTGGTGTAGTTGCTAGAGTGTTGGACTGTCAACTTGACGGTCGGAGGTTCGAAACCAACACGCGACATAGAAAGTTTTCATCATTATTTAATTCTTAATTATCAGGGACATTGCGGTGGCACCCCACTTCGTATAACATCATATGCATGCGCATCTGCGTTGCATATAAATAGTGCCTTGAATTCTAGCTAATTTTGTACGTAAAAATAAACGTACAATACCACGACGTTCGGCAACGAATAATACGACGATATATGTATATATATATATATATATACATAGAGAGAGAGAGGGATAGAGATAGATAGACACTCCATTCATATTTTGTATCTTCTCATGATCCCTTTTTGTTTTTTAAATTATCCTTCATTTGTCCGTGTCTCGTACGCAGTCTATTCAGAGTGTTCTATCTTTACCTGTTAATTACCATTGTGCGATAGAAAGCTTTCGCTTCCAACTCTGTCTATTTGTTGCTACAGTTTGTTACGGTGTTTCACTGTCCTGTGTAGCCAGAGGTTTGGTGAAATTTCAAAAGTCTTTCCTATACTTGCGTCGAACTAAATGTCTTTATTCTCATTTCTGCTACTTTGCGTATAATTTTATCTAGAACTCTTTGCACGAGCGTGATATTTATATTGCTTTAATTTTATATAAGTAAGCAACAAGAAATGAGTTGAAATCATTAACACTTTGAGCTCCGTGTATGTCATATGTGACTGACGTTGTCCATTACCGTCAGCCCATATGATTGTTTTTTTTTTTTTTTGTATAAATATGATAACACGCTAATTTTTTATTTTTACTTCGTATTCATAAATATCACTTTCTAATCACTATGGTTAACTTCAAATTTTTCTATTTCTGTTAGAAACGGAAAAGAACCTGAAAAAAAGCGTCAGTCATTTATAACTGACACATTGTTATCACATATGTTTATATTTGAAAGTATAAAGTTTTCATATGAAAATTTCATTATTCATTACGATTATATTAACGATTCGACGCGCTCGAAATTATTTTACATTAATTTGAAACCAAAAAATCTTATGTAAAAGTGTCAGTTAAATACAACTAACATTTTTTTTACAACGCAAATAAAACATCCTTGTTATTAGGTTTAAAACAGAAACTCCACTTTTAATCAAAATAGTTACGAAGAAGTAAGTGTCAGTCAGATCTGACATTGAATCTTTTATTACAAGCATACTCCTCAGTTATAATTGACTGACATACGTTTGTTACAACCAAAGTTCTGGTTTTGGAGGTTAAAGTGTTGAACGGTTTATGAAAATCATAAAATTTGTTGGCTATTTAGCCATTATCAAGCGAATATATAATAAAATTTAACATTTATATATTTTTATATTTTCCTATATGTTTACTCGATAATGGTTTATTAGCCGAAAAGTTGTTGCGATTTTTATAGAAAGGTTTAATGATTTTAACTCATTTCTTGTTGTTTATTTAAAAAAAAAATACTACATTCCACATTTGTCAAATTTTATATAAGTATTTGCATTGGTACAACGAAGCTTTACACTCTAGTATGGTAGCCGTAGAATTGTCGCCAATTAGGAATAAACATTTATATAATGCCTTCAGATTCAGTTTTTTTTTTTAATCTAAATGTAATTCCACATATTTAAAACCAGATTGTTTCTTAGAATCAGAAGTGATCAATATGCTATGGTACAAAATGACTGGAGTATATGAAGATGTAAAGCAGTGGGGCGGCTCGTGGTTAAAAAATCTAGCGGTTGCAATTACACCTCCCCCTCCCCTAAATATACAAACGCAAGAATGTTTTTTTGTTTCACACATCGGAAAGTAACATTAATAATGTCAAAGTAGACAAAGAGCAATACAAATACAAGAATAATTTAAAAGCCTAATCAGAAAAACTAAAAATAATGAAGTTAGATTATCAACTCCAAAGTTTAAAAATTGTAATATTAAACTAAAATACATTAAAAATTTATTTTCGCATGAATAAGTACAAAATTTATACAATTAGAAACGTATAAAAATTTTTAAAATGCTAAAACGAAACAATTCGATAATAAACTCTTTGTATAATAGTCTAATTTTTTCATAATTTACACAAAATCTTCTGAAAATAAAGTGATCAATTGCCCTATAAATAATAACGTTTCAGTAAGGAAAAAATGTTATGTATATGAACATAGGTCAGTAATAATAGGGACAAGATAAACTTGAGAGAGAGAGGCAATGAAATAATCACAGGCGGAAATGTACAGAGTAATAGAAACGACAATAGAAATTCGAAAATCGGATAGAGATAAAATATTAGTCCTAAACTCGTTCATTCGGTAGCCGGTAGTATGCGCACGCAACCGCACTCACGTGTTATGAACAACACAACGAGAAAAACCTATTCTGCCGTGTCAAGTGAGTGTACCACGGTAAATAGAATACACGGTAGGTATCACGAACTAGTTGCGCAGTAGTCAAACGAAATTTTGACGTCACCGGTGCCCACTAGTTCAGACAGTAGTAGTCGTTCCGTTGTTTCGCGTGTTCTTCCGTATTATTTCGTGCTTCTGTCGCCGCTTGTTCGAGTATTTTTTTATTTATTTTTTATTACGGTCAACAAATTAACTTATGCAATTTATGTGTTTTTTTTTTCGTTTAATACTGCCTATGTTATCAATTTTTATACATATATTACGTCATCAACATAGAAATGGTTAGATCGTTTTGATACTATATTATTATTATTAATATTTTTATTATGCCTTGTTGTGTCATCGCTGGGTGTTCTAATCATGGCAGAAACTCTCATAAATTAGGAATCAGTTTTCATCGGTTTCCCAAAGATAAAGCTATACGAAAACAGTGGTTACATATGAGCAAAAGAGCTGATGACTTTAATATTGAAACTGCCCGCGTTTGTTCTCGTCACTTTAATGAAAATGATTTTGAACGTGATTTGAGATCAGGCAATATCGTTAAGGTATATTTAAAAAAAAATCTTTTTTCAACTTCGTAAAAGAAGCCTATAAGTATCCTATTCCAAGTGAAGTGACTATAAAACTTATATTGTGAAGGATATTCTTACATAATGTCGGCGAGGTGCAACCAAGATATTCTTGAATCTTATTTTTCTTTGATTAGAGGTTTGGGTAAATTTTATGATCATCCCTCGCCAACTGCTGTAAATCAAAGAATTAAGTACCTTCTTTTTAGTAAAAATGCGGGTTCGATAATAAAAACTGCTAATTCATGGAATGAAGCGCTGGTAACATTAAGCGCCGACGTAATAAATGAAATTGAAAAAGGTAGCGAAAGTAAATCATCGGAATGCGAACAATTAGAAAAAGATATAAATTTTCACGAAGAAGAAAATGACTTTACTCGCGTGATCGAAACATTATCGGATGATAAAGAAAAGTCGGGCCAAGTAGAAGGTGAAAACAAAGATCTGTTAAAAATGCTAGCTGATTACATTGCATATCGTGTAAAAAAAAAGGACTAGATACTGTTTTTGAATACGGGCATCCAACAAAAATAAATCCACCTAAGCAAATAGACTGGCTGGCAACAATATCGAGGGGTGCGTTAATGAAACCAACCGAGCAGTGGACAGACATAGTATATAATATGGAAAAAGATTTTAGCAATTACCACGGCAGTGATAATCAATAGGAATTCAGAGGTAATGAAAATATTGATCAACATTTTAAAATTGAGATACAGCAGCATCGGGATTGATGAATTTGCCATTTCCTGTTTCGTCAGAACACGAACATTCATCAGAATTAAGACGATAAACAAAAAGAAGTCCAGTAAAAGAAGAATCTACGGAAGAAAAAATACCGACGATGGACGAAAAAAAAGGAATAAATTGATAAAATTGCAATAACTAAAATTTGGTGAGTGAAATATTTGCTTATATAAATAAATTTTTATCATATTTTTGGTATTATTTAAAATATCCAAAAATTTAAATGAAACTTGCCTCATACTACAATTTTTAACGAAATTATTGCGTTTAAACAAGTTGAAAAACAAAACAGCGATATACTAATTGCGTTAAATAATGTTAATAGATATAATGTAATTGTTATAAAATTAAAATAAATTAATTATATCGAAAAGAGAGGAATGTAAAATTGTAAATATAATCACAGCTACAGTAAGGAACCGAAAGTAGCGTTTACGTTGTACATCGTCGAGCTCGACTGGACACCAATGACGTAATAGCTGCTAAGCAGCCTGCGCGTGATCGCTACCGTGTATTCTATTTACCGTGGAGTGTACTTCAAGGACTTTGGTTATAAAACGACTGTAACCAACATTCGCCCATATAGTCCCACATAAATTCTACATACATAGTAGCGTTAGGCACAAAATCTTCATATGACTCTGTATACGGCTTTCCGATGCCTCTTCAGGTTGCATCGAGCGTGCAACCATCAACCGTTATAACTGGGCGTTTCAAAGCATTTTAAAAGAGTTTAACTTGTTATAATATATTCTTGAAATATATATAATTAAAATTTGCTTATTTTGTTTAATCTCTATAAAACAATTTCTACTTATAACTATTTTATTACATCATCAATTTTTATGCTGCGCTCGAAATTTCTGGTGGTTGTGCAACCATGCAACCTTTATGTATGAGCCGCCACTGATGTAAAGTAATATTTTGCGTACAACGCCGCTTTTTAGATGATTATCTATATTTCTTAAAAATGTTTTATTGTGTTATATAAATATTTTTAGAATCACAACGTTCTATTTTAATCAGATAGGAGGTTATTACGGGAGCGGGAATTTTTATTTTTAATATTAAAAGTTCATGTACCGTATACGGAATACATTTACTGCAATTATTAATAATTATTTAAATTTAATTAATTCGGGTTTCATTTTAATATCCGAAGATATTAATAATTAATTAAATTTAGTTAATATCGGTTATAATAATGTTTGAAGATATTAATAATTAACGATATTTAGTTAAGGTTTTATGAAAATTTTCAGATATTAATAATTGATGAAATTTATTTAATTTGCTTTTTATTAATATTTTAATATATTAATAACAACCGAAATTTACTTAATTTTGTGTATTATTGATATTTTAGTTGAGTCCTTTCGGACGAACTGTTAATATTATACTGAACGCGAATACAATAAGCGAAAATTTCATGACATTAATTGTTTATGTAACATGGTGGCAGGACATGTCTGATTTTGGTGTTTCGAACAAGTCACCGTAGTATTTCGTCGACTGGTTAAATTTCGTTTAGTCATTTTTTAGTTTATTGTCGACGGGCATAGCGCGTTGAGTACGACGGTTTTCCGTCGAATTGTCTAAGTAACGGTACTTGGATGGGTGACCGCCGGCTCAGTGTGTTGTTTGTTGTTGGTATCTCCCAATTTGCCTGGCCCGCATGAGAGATAAGGCTATTTCCTCCCCAATTTATTGATTGTGAAAGACCTACGTCCAGCAGTGGACCGATATAGGTTAAAAAAATATATATATATAAAAATATACATACATATACATACATATATATATATATATATATATATATATATATATATAATATAAAAAATATACATACATACATATATATATATAATATTGTTTTTAAAGTTTTTATATAATTCGTTTTTTTTATTTTTTAGACATCCTGTTTCGCGAATAAAAATTATAAGTATTTTTTACAGTATTTCGTATACTGATTAAATTTATTTTAGTCATTTTTTAGTTTATATATATATATATATATATATATATATATATATATATATATATATACATATATATATATATATATATATGTATATATATCTATATATATGCATATGTATGCATATATATATAATATATACAAATATGATATATATATATATAAAACATATATATATAACATATTTATATATATTATATATATATATATATAATATTGTTTTTTAAGTTTTTATATAATATGAAAGTTTTCAAAAATCTGTTATTATTTTTGGTTCGAAGGTTTTTTATTTATTTTTTATACATCCTGTTTCGTGAATAAAAATTATAAGTATTTTTTACTGTATTTCATATACTTATTAAATTTCTTTTAGTCATATATATATATATATATATATATATATATTTGTATATATATATTTATATGTATATTTATATATTTATGTATATATAATGTATATATATTATATATATATATATAATATGTATATTATATATATAATATATATA